>FR989891.1:5765000-6279697 GCA_905404145.2 Biston betularia
TTTTTCGTGTTGACAGGCTAGGTGTTTGACCACAGCTCACCTGATATCAAGTTTAGGTGTGGTCGAAGATGGTAAAGCACATCTAGCCTGGAATGGAACTGGGTCTCAAGTGAGGCTGCCGGAACACACCGTTAGATGCTTGGCGGCAGATTTTCAACTTGAGGGTGGTAGTACTAGAGAGTACGCTACCACCATGCTATGGTTTCCTCACGATGTTTTTCCTTCACCGGCAGCTCAAGCTCATTGTTGGGGTTTGAACCCACGCCCTTCGGCATGCGAACCACCGCGCTAACCACTGAGCTGTCATCGCTACAATTCTTTCATCGTTATAATGCTACATGATCACTGAGTGACGTAGACTTTTGTTAATAGAGTTTTGTTCACCCGTGCCACTGATAATGTGACACTAGAATAAATTATAGTATAACTAATTATTTGACTTATGTAGGTACCTATAGATATCTTACACATGTCCCGCGGTGGTAGAACGGTAGCCAAGGGCGTTGTAATCAAATCGATAACTCATTGATTGAAATCAATTATCAATTATTGGCCATCAAAATACAGTGAGCTATAGATAACCTACCCCTCAGTTTTGTTTTGTTTTTTTGTTTTGTTTTTGTTGTTTTGTTTTGTTTTTTGTTTTTGTTTTGTTTTTGTTTTTTGTTGTTATGTTATGTGTATTGCTGCAATGGTCATCATGGTCTTACTTCTACTGGTGGTAGGCTCATGCCGCGGTTAGTTAAAAGTTTCATCAAATCATCATTAATAATTAGCGGAATTATCGCGTAACAAACATTAAAAAAAACATCTAGTCGAATTGAGAACCTCCTCCCTTTTTGAGTCGATTAAAAACCCGATTAAAGGGAAAGAAGTTTTTTTTATGTAAAAGTAACGAGACGAACGATGCGCTCTCCTGATGGTAAGAGATAACGCATGACCATGACCATTGCAGCGAAACACAGAACGTTGAGTAACAAAACAAAGTCCAGGCATCGCTGCTTCGTCGCTCATTACTTTGAGACTTTCGATGGTTAGTCTCAACAGCCAGTAATTTCGCTGCAGTACCCTTCAAACCGGAACACAGTAATGTTTACACACTACTGCTTGGCGGCAGAATATCTGGTACTGCGGTGGTATCTACCTAGACGACTTCCTGCTAAGGAGATCTACCACCCAGTAGGAAACCACCTCACGTCATCTCTGACTCAACCTGAAACGGAAAGTAGGTATATGCCACGTAAATATATACATATAAATAAGTTTGTATATATACCCCACTATAAACATATGTGTTTGTGTGTCTGTACGAAAATAAACAATAGTTTCTGGGAAGAACTGGGCAGGTGTAACTGAACTGGCTTCGGAATAGTGATGGGGGGAGATAACGGGAGTTTTCCTTACTTATCGATACTTTAGTTTAGGGCTGTCCAAATTACATAAAAAGCTGGAGGGCCGCAGAAAAAACATTTTCAGTTTTCATTTTAAAAAAACAGGGTTTTTTACGTTTGACAGGCTAGGTGTTTGATCACAGCTAACCTGATGTTAAGTGATAGTATGGTCGAAGATGGTAAAGCCCATCTAGTCTGGAATAGAACTAGCTCTCAGGTGAGGCTGCCGGAACACACCGCTAGATGCTTAGCGGCAGATTTTCAACTCTCGTGTGGTAGCTAGCCAGCCGAGTACTAAAGTACCCCACCACCATGCTATGGTTTCCTCGCGATGTTTTCCTACACCGGCAGCTCAAGCTCATTGTTGGGGTTTGAACTCACGCCCTTCGGAAGCTACCGCGCTAACCACTGAGCTATCATCGCTACAAACGCTACGCGTGTTCACCTACACACGGCCGTGGTCTCGATACAAACACACTTCGATTTATTCTTACATGAATAATTTCCGTCCTAAGATTGCCTGGAACAGATACAGAACTTTTAGCGATAAGTTCGCCTTAAGTATTTTTAAACATGCATGGGAAAATTACCTGTAACTTTGGTGTAATGGATAAAATATGTGTGTATTTGATAGTAGAATAGGTAGGGGTAGAATGCATGCATGAGCATGCATTCTACTTGGTGGTAGATCTCCTTAGCAGGAGGTCGTCTAGGTAGGTACCACCGCAGTACCAGTTATTCTGCCGCCAAGCAGTAGTGTTTCAAACATGTTCCGGTTTGATGGGTACTGCAGCGAAATTACAGGACTTTTGAGACTAACCATCGAAAGTCTCAAAGTAATGAGCGCCAAAACAGCGATGCCCTAGACTTTGTTTTGTTACTCAAAATTCTGTGTATCGTTGCAATGGTCATGGACAGGCGTTATCACTTACCATCAGGAGAGCGTCTCGTTCGTCTCATTACTTTTTAAATAAAAAAAAAAAGATATGAAGCGCAATAGAAAACCATAGATTTTTCAATGCATCGGTGCTAATGGTTTCAGAGCCTGAGGAAGAGAAATTTTCAGGTCGTATTACAACTGAAATTAATAAAAGCCTTAATGTGTCCTTATCTATTGTTTTAATTAAGTTAGTGCTGACTAAATTCTTCATAACAGACCTAAAGAGTTTTAGGAAACATCATAGTTATTAAGGTAAGCACGATTTTACAAACTTCTATAGCATAGCTCTAAAGCGGTTTGGTAGAGCTAATAATTGTTCTGAAATTATCGACATCGCACCTGTTCCCAGCACTGGGCACGCGTAATTTTATATTTCCCATCCAGATTTACATTCGCGGGATCATAAAACAGATTATATTCAGAGTAGAAGCGTTTGCCGTCGAGAGCGCGCGTCCGACGCCGCTCTGCCGCGCTTTTGCACCGCCGCCATTTTAAAAAATAAAAATAAACTTTTTAAATTCAGCTTTTCCGATTCGCGCGCTTATTTCTGTCAGTGTTTCTTTTTTTTTATTTTTGGAACTCTTTGAGGCCAGTGGTTTGGAGTTTGTGGACCATGATTTTGTATGGGTAAGTGAGTATTTTTTTTTATTGTTTTGGTGACGTGTGGAAAAGCGATGCCACTATAAAAGGTTAGGTAACTTTCGATAACTTTAACTGTATAATTATTTTATTAATTGGCTCAGTTTTGCTATAATATATCATTGTAGTTAAACCTTTTCTTTAAAGCGTTTTTGTCCAATTTTATTCAACGGCTAATTTTCAATATTAATCGCCTTAAACGCGGGTTATTTTCCCTTAAAATTATTTATGTTAGTGTAAAAGAGAATACATGGATAAATTAGCAATGCTCCAATATTTTGGATTAAAAGAAAAATAGAAACTCTTTTTTTATAAACACCAGAACTCTTAGAACAAATAAAAATGTAACATAAAGTAGAAACGCTAGTGCCACAAATGGCAGCCTCATCGCCTTATCGATAGATAGAAAAGTAATGAGACTAACGATACGCTCTCCTGATGGTAAGAGATAACGGCTGTCCATGACCATTACAGCGATACACAGAACTTTGAATAACAAAACAAAGTCCAGGCATCGCTGCTTTGGCGCTCATTACTTTGAGACTTGCGATGGTTAGTTTCAACATCCCTGTAATTTCGCTGCAGTACCTTTTAAACCGAAACACAGTAATGTTTACACACTACTGCTAGCTAAACGACTTCCTGCTAAGGAAATCTACCACCAAGTAAAACATATTATACAATTTTACAAATTTTCAAGATACAAATAGGTACAAATCTTTTATTAATAACACCAAAGTTACAGGTAATTTTTCTATTCATATTTAAAAATATCAAAATCATAACATATGTCAAAACAATGAAAATGTCAATGAAATAATATGTCACATATAAAATAATTATGTCAATAAAAACAAAAATATTAAAATTACTTACAAGTAATTCAATAATCTCTTAGTAAATAGTTAAATAATCGTCAAAGTCATAGAACAAGATCTCTTGATACCATTTGGTATAAAACAAAATACCATCATTTTAAGATAATCATAAAGTATTGCATATACGTACTGAACGTTAGCTATTGCTCTATTTAAAATGTAACAGCATAGCAATAAATTATACTTTGACTTTGACTTTTGTCTGCCCGAGGAAAAATATTAAGGAAATTACAAATTACGTTCGACGTCGCTATAAAGTCGTTAAATCTATAATTCCCTAGATTGCGATTAGCCGCTTCCTGTTGCCAGAAATTTTATTGGTAAACACGCAATTTTCACAAGAAATTCCATTTATTACATAAATGACCTTGTAAGCTGCGAGAGTTATGCCGCCAAGTAGCAGTATGTAAACATTACTGTGTTCCGGTTTGAAGGGTACTGCAGCGACATTACTGGGCTGTTGAGACTAACCATCGCAAGTCTCAAAGTAATGAGCGCCAAAGCAGCGATGCCTGGGCTTTGTTTTGTTACTCAATGTTCTGTGTATCGCTGCAATGGTCATGGACAGGCGTTATAAGTTTAATATATTTGTAAATTATTATTTTAGTCTATTCATTGTCTATCATTATAATTATTGTATCTTATCACGTCATTTTGAGTTTGGAAGAGTCTTTAAAATTGAAAAATGCCTGTTCGATAAGCCATTTTTTAAATTAATGTTTATAGGCTTCCTTAATATACGGTAAAGTTAAAGTATTGTATCAGTTATTTGACTCCCATAGCACAAGCTTTGCTTAGTTTGGGGTCAGATGGCGCTGTGTGTAAAGTCTGACGATATTTATTATTTTTTATTATAATTACGTTTGTGCAAAGTTGCTTTTTACCCGCGCGCTCAATTTTGATGAGCGAGCAAGCGAAGGATTCTAAAACTAGAATCCTGAGCGTCAGCGAGGGAATCAAAAGAGTACGAGGTGAAAAATCTTTGCACTCGAGTGCAACACGTAACTTGTCATCCCACCTCAGCGAGGAAAAGACTGAATGCAAAAAAAACGTACACCGAGGAGGTGCCGAGTCTGAGTTTTTAAGAAATTAAAAAAAGTCGTATGATAAATTCGCCACATGGAGGTAGAAGTAAAAAGGTTTAATGATGTTTTGAATTCGCAAACTTAGCGCACACGATGTTCTAAATCCAAATTTACTTTATCCTCTAGCGGATAAAAACGACTTTTGCACTCAGATGTCGAAGAGCAAAAATACTCTTTCCGAGATGGGAAGATTAAAAATATGTTTTTGTCGTTCACAACCTACTTTTCGCAAGCGATGCAAATCTTTCGTCTCGCTAATTCAAACATATTGTAGACAGCTCGACGCTGAACCGAAGCGATTCAGTTTCGAAGTAGAGGTTAAGACAATATTTACCTCATCCACCTGGAAGCAACTGATTACTGATTTTATTTGTTACATAGCGAGTGAGTCACACTGACGTCACAAATTTACGCTTTCCGGATTTCTTTAAGTCTAGAGTAGCAAACAAACAGACCAAAATTCCTTGGACTTTTTTACAAATTACAATAGTCATGCAATTCGGTATGTAAAGAGAAAAAAAACTTTACTGATTCCAAAACCATTTCGAAATAGTACATTTCTGTACAATATTATCACGTTTAAAACTCTGTAAATTATGAGATGGGGTTTATTTTAATCGAATACATAAGATAAATATGACCTTTTAATTGATGTCTAATGACGTCACCTCGTAAGGCAACTTTCATAGACTAAAAAAGCAATGGCAAACCAAAACAAAATTTGTCAATGTCAAGTTAACGGCGGCCATAATAACCTCTTTCATACACGTACGTCGAGTTGATTTTCATTTTATTGATACAAATATCTAGATTATTTTGCTTTAAACGTTATTTGGACTCTGATATCGCTTTTGTGACATAAGATTTGTTTACTTGTCATGAGTTGTTACAACCGAAAACGCGACAGAATGGCTTTACAGCTTTAGCCTGCCCGATGGGGCAAATTAAAAATAAACTTGTCAGTTCTGTTGTCAAAGTTAATCAATCAAATATACTTTTTTTATTTTATATAGCAAAGGCATATTATACATATTCAGTCATGACTATGACATTACTATAAAAAGTTTGAAAACTACCGCATAGAAAGCCAAAATAGTTAATAGTTTCATAAAATAAAGTTTACTATCAGTAAAAAATATAAAATTAATATTAAAAAAAAACTACACAGCCACTGTCGAGCTAAGTGATACCGGCGCTGGTCTTCCGGTGAGCCTTTGTATATAGGTTAAGCAAAACAATATAAATAATAAGTGCGAGTTGGACTCGCGCACGAAGGGTTCCGTAAAAAATTTTTTTTTTTTCTATAAAAAAATATAGTTGGTTGTATGGGAGCTCCCTTTAAATATTTATTTTATTTTATTTTTAATCTTTGTTGTTATAGCGGCAATAGAAATACATCATCTGTGAAATTTTCAACTGTCTAGCTATTACCGTTCTTGAGATATATACGGACGGACGGACAGCACAGTCTCAGTAATAGGGCCCCCTTTTTACTCTTTGGGTACGGAACCCTAAAAACGAAGACGAAAGGTTTTTTATTGCATTCTAGCAGCATGCCCGGTACTACGTCCCCGGTGCGGTAGCGCTCGGCATTCCGCCTCGCATCTATATGTGTACTTTTTATTCGAATAGTCACGAGTAGTTTAAAAAAAGAATCAGCTAAATCGGTTCAGCCGTTCTTACGCTACGCGCACACCAACAAACGTCATTTGATGTTTTTTTCTATCTTATAGTATATTAGCGACCCGCCCCGGCTTCGCACGGGTGCAATGTAGATACTTATGTGGTGAATATGCACGTATTATACATGTAAACCTTCCTCTTGAATCACTCTGTCTATTGATGCAAACCGCATTAAAATCCGTTGCGTAGTTTAAAAGATCTAAGCGTACAGACGGCGGGAAGCGACTTTGTTTTGTACTGTGTAGAGACGAGTGACCCGCCCCGGCTTCACACGGGTGCAATGTAGATACTAATGTGGTGCATATGCATGTATTATACACATAAACCTTCCTCTTGAATCACTCTGTCTATTGATGGAAACCGCATTAAAATCCGTTGCGTAGTTTAAAAGATCTAAGCGTACAGACGGCGGGTAGCGACTTTGTTTTGTACTGTGTAGAGACGAGCGACCCGCCCCGGCTTCGCACGGGTGCAATGTAGATACTAATGTGGTGCATATGCATGTATTATACATATACATTTTCCTCTTGAATCACTCTGTCTATTGATGGAAACCGCATTAAAATCCGTTGCGTAGTTTAAAAGATCTAAGCGTACAGACGGCGGGAAGCGACTTAGTTTTTTACTGTGTAGAGAAGTACCAACATGAGTATTTTAGCTAGCATTAGTAGAACTGAAGAGCTATTCTGTTGTAAAATTGTATTAGAGCCAAGATTTAATAGCAGTAACAGTTTCAAACGACTTTACAACATTACAGAGCTGAGTTTAGTTTATTTATCCAAGTTTTTTTATGTGAAAAATGCGATGACATTCAGACATTTTCTTTTAGTGCTATAGAAACATAAATTAAAGAAAAAAGTTTGGTTTGTTCTAGAAATCTCCTTTGAGAATCTCATGCGGCACAGATTTCCTTAGGGTTTTCCATCCTGCCCATATCATCGGATAGCCTTATGTTGAAATGTGTTTTACGTCCCAAATAAAGTGTTTTTTTTTTCTTTGGTTTTGGCGTCGCGTTTTAGCATTTGCCAGTGTCAAGTATTTATAGATTTTCAAGTTTCAAAAGTTAAATAAGTGTCCTCGTAGCTAGTTATAGTCAAAGTCCAGTCTTAGTCAAGTCCAGTCTGTGTCAGTCAAGTCCAGTCATGCTTTAGTAAAGTAGTGGCGACTATACTATAAAGCTTCGATGGAGTTTTGGAAGCACCACGAAAAGTCATGTTTCACCACATTATATCATTTTCCCACACTCGCGCACGTAATTCGGCACTTTATGAATAAAACACCACCATTTTTATGCATAAACACTCGACAAAACACAAGTTTTGGAAAAAAATACAACGGAGCGACACGACTCTTCCCGCGTTCCCGCCAAAACAAAAAATGAAGTGTTGTCTATTGTCTATATTTAGTCGAGAAGCACCACAGACTACCTTTCGGCATGCAAGTTAATTTAAATTAGACATTAATACAATAACAATAAAATGTCAGGAAGTACAAGATTTAAAACGGATGTCAAACAAAATAATTCATAATAATAATAATGTCAAAGAGTAAAAAAATACATGCATATGCACCACATTAGTATCTACATTGCACCCGCGCGAAGCCGGCGCGGGTCGCTCGTCTCTACACAGTTCAAAACAAAGTCGCTTCCCGCCGTCTGTACGCTTATATCTTTTAAACTACGCAACGGATTTTAATGCGGTTTCCATCAATAGACAGAGTGATTCCAGAGGAAGGTTTATGTGTATAATACATGCATATGCACCGCATTAGTATCTACATTGCACCCGTGCGAAGCCGGGGCGGGTCACTCGTCTCTACACAGTATGAAACAAAGTCGCTTCCCGCCGTCTGTACGCTTAGATCTTTTAAACTACGCAACGGATTTTAATGCGGTTTCCATCAATAGACAGAGTGATTCAAGAGGAAGGTTTACATGTATAATACATGCATATGCACCACATTAGTATCTACATTGCACCCGTGCGAAGCCGAGGCGGGTCGCTAGTCTCTACATAGTATAAAACAAAGTCGCCTCCCGCCGTCTGTACGCTTAGATCTTTTAAATGGTTTCCATCAATAGACAGAGTGATTCAAGAAGAAGGTTTATATGTATAAACGTTAAATATTTTGAGATATATGTATGAATTGAGATATTTTGTATTCGTACCAACAACATAGCAAAAGTAGAAAAACGTTTGTTTTCCCATAGAAATGGTTAAAATTAGTTTTACGTCAGCAGTTACTGGGAAAGCGACAGCGTGGGATGGTATTGTTTTAAAAAACGACCTAGTGATGGGCCGCACGGTCCTTATGTTTGACAAGACTGGACTGGACTTGATTTGACAATATGTACCTACTTTGTAAAGTGAATTAGTAGCCGGAGATAGTGTAGGAAGCTTCACTATCCCCGGGTGACATAGGCTACTTTTTATCCCTGTATTTCCACGGGAACGGGAAATACGCGGGTGAAACCGCGAGGCGTCCGCTAGTACTCTATAAAAACGTTTGTCAGTTACTTAAGATGCAAAAAAGTACCACTCTAGGAGTTTTAGCGGAAACGCGGAAAGAGTCGTGTCGCCCCTTTGTATTTTTTCCCAAAACCAGTGTTTTGTCTAGTGTTTATGTATAAAAATGGCGGTGTTTTATTCATAAAGTGTCGAATCACAAGCGCGAGTGTGGGAAAATGCTATAATGTAGTGAAACATGACTTTTCGTGTTGCTTCCGAAACTCCATCGAAGCTTTATAGTAAAGTCGCCACTACTTTACTAAAGCATGACTGGACTTGATCAAGACTGGACATTGACTATAACTATAGCTACGAGGCAAGTTATTTAACTTCAGAATATAAAACACTTGACACTGGCAAACTTCTTGGTGGTAGATGGTGGCAGCGCCGGCTGGCTTCAGTCGGCATTATGCTGAGTCGAGGCCGGTTTGTGACATAAAATATATTTCAAACTTTTTGTTTTTTTGTTTAATTTTTATTTATTGTATACTATACTAACATACCTTTAAGTTTTTTTCTATGTTTTATGTTTATTTTTTTGTATGTATCTATTGTAAATTATGTTGAAATGTGTTTTATGTCATAAATAAAGTGTTGTCTATTGTCTATAGATCTCCTTAGCAGGAGGTCGTCTAGGTAGGTACCACCGCAGTACCAATTATTCTGCGGCTAAGCATTAGTGTGTAAGCATTACTGTGTTCCGGTTTGAAAGGTACTGCAGCTAGCGAAATTACTGGGCTGTTGAGACTAACTCTATCAAAAGTCTCAAAGTACTGAGCACCAAAGCAGTGACACCCTGGACTTTGTTACTTAAAGTTCTCTGTATCGCTGCAATGGTCATGGACAGGCGTTATCTCTTACCATCAGGAGAGCGTCTCGTTCGTCTCATTATTTTTTTCATTAAAAAAAATACCACTCTAGTTAACACTTTAGCCAATTCTCCGGCGCCATACCTCCTCGAGTGACAGCTACTGGCAGACCTTCATATTATGACGTTGCGAGAACTAATTTTAGTTCAAGTTTTGTTCAATCTGAGTAGTTTTGTTTAGTATAATATAATTTGTAATTTATACGCATCGTTTTACGAACTAGTGATCCGAACGGGTTGTTTCGCTGTGGGCGAGCGCTGTGGCTATTTTGTTTATCACTAAACTTTCACTTGGTGGTACATCTCCTTAGCAGGAGGTCGTCTAGGTACCACCGTAGTACCAGATATTCTACTGCCAAGCTGTTGTGTAAATATTACATTGACATTTTTTTTATGACAGACGTTTTGACATTTTTTAGTAGTGTAAACATTACATTGACATTTTTATGACATACGTTTTGACATTTTTTAGTAGTGTAAACATTACATTGACATTTTTTATGACAGACGTTTTGACATTTTTTAGTAGTGTTAACATTACATTGACATTTTTTATGACACGTTTTGTCATTTTTTAGTAGTTGTAACATTACATTGACATTTTTTTCTATGACATACTTTTTGACGTTTTTTATTTTTTATGTGTATAAATTATGACATTCTAACTAATTAGCATAATACGTAAGTTATTAATAAGTTAATAAATTTGACATGATGAATAATTGTGAGGTAATTGTAATGATAATTTATATTGTCAAATATAAAATATGACAATGTAAAAAAATATTGAGACCACGCCCTTCGACATGTGAAAACAGATAACCACATATACCCACGTGGACACTGGGCATGTGTTATATCCCTCACCAAAGACATAAAACGGTATAGATCGCCCGTTATCCCCGTCCGTCATGTTATTATTTCTACGCCCAGATACAAGATTTTACGCCCAAACAAAACGTAGGTACAGAAATAGCCAAATAGCTGTAACACGTCATTGGAAGGACGGCCAGTTTAGTGTTCAATGTGGCGCCTAAAAAAACAATCGTGACGAGAGATAAATCGGTAACATAACAGCCCTGTAAAAAACATTTAATAATCAAAATAAAAAAAAACCTTTAATTAATACTATTTACAAAAAACTTAGTCTAAAAATCCGTCAGAGGAGGGATATTGTGGTACAGCCCTGTTGGTTCATTGGTAGAATGTCTGCTTCAGGAGCTGTAGGGCGAGGGTTCCATTCCCACCCAGGACAAAACATTTGTGGCAAAAACAAATGTTTGTTCTAAAGAATGAAAGAAAAACATTTATTTTTTCCCCTACAAAACACTAGACACAACAGCAGATAATTACAGACAAAACACACAAATCAAAAGATACAAATTAACACAAAGATAACAAATTTGAAAAGACAGTAAGCGGGTTACCGCTGCTGTGACTGGTGCATTACCAAGGGAAAAAAGGCCAGCGCTCAGCAATTGCGCTGGGTCCTGTGTCTGGGTGTTCGGTTCTGTATTATAAAGAGGGAAGATTTGATTGTTTGTTTGTATTGAATAGGCTCCGAAACTACTTGACCGATTTCAAAAACTCTTTCACCGTTGGGAAGCTACACTATCTCCGGGTGACATAGGCTACTTTTTATCCCTGTATTCCCACGGGAACGGGAAGTACGCGGGTGAAACCGCGAGGCGTCCGCTAGTGTATTATAAGTATGTACCTATTTACAAAAAAAAAAGTATTCAAATGTTGTATCAGTTATCTGACTTCCATAGCTTTGCTTGGTTTGGGGTCAGATGGCGCTGTGTGTAATATCCTGCGATATATCAATTTTAATTTATTTTATTTGAAACAAAATCATAAACATATCAACAACATATTACAACAACGAGTTATTTGCATAGTAGTTTGTTGTTTGAATTTTTTATTTCGTTTTGTTTATTTGTTGTTGGTAATTTGTTATGTTTGTTTTGTTTGACCGACGAGGGCTCACCGGAAGACCAGCGCTGGTCATACTAATTAGTGTGACCAGTATTATGCTGAGGTGAGCCCCTATTTTGTAACTGTTTTTTGTAATGTTGCAAAATAAAATTATTTTCTTTCTTTCTTTCTTTCTATATCATAAATCATATTTTAAACTGTGTAGATATATAGATAACTCTCTCAGATACCGCAAATAAAGACCAAAACAAATGCCAGTAGCTGTGATTTCACTGCAAAATTATGCTCCATTTGTCCATAAATGGAAAAAAAATATCAACCACTTTAAGCAACAAAATACTATCCATACAAAAACTACTGACCTACAGTTCTTAATTATATCCTAAGTATTTATAGCAATATAGTCCGTCGACCTCTCGACATATTGACGGCCCATAGTGGTGCATGCCAAGAAATGTCAATAATGATACCATGATGAGACAATTGCAACCTTATGTAGTGTTGATAAGAGTGATGAGTGAGGGGATAGTGATGATTTTTGGATCGGTTGCAAAGGTTATGGATAGTTTAGGGCTTTTGGTTGCAGTGCTTGGATAAAAATTAAAACGTATCAGACGGGGCGCAGGGACGGCCTTGGCCATCTAGACGCCCCGGGCGTAGACGCGGTCCGAAGGGAAGGGTCACAAGGTCATGCCCCCCAAATCATACACGTCAAATTGAAAAATCTTCTAAGAACTTATAAAATACTAGCGGTCCGTCCCGGCTTCGTACGGATGAACATTTATTTTTTAATTAAATTCTAGTAATAAATACAGCCTATGTCACTAAGGTATAACGTAGCATTCTAATGGTGAAAGAATTTTTTTAAATCGGTTCAGAAGTTTTTGAGTGTATTCGTTACAAAGGTAAAAAAATCCACAAATCGAAAAATACAAATCTTTGCTCTTTTTCTTTCTGAGTCATGCCTTGGCGCCCTTTTAGCTATACTTATGTCAATACAATTAAAAAAACTTATTGTAAAATTGGTACTACCAAATGTTATTTTGTTTTATGTAATAATATGAGTCTAGTTTAGGGGCCGGCAATCTACGGCTCGCGAGCCGCATGCGGCTCTTCCCATGTAAAATAGCGGCTCTCCAGTTCCATACGCAAAAATTAAAATATGTCAGTATTTAAATTCATTTGCATGTTAAAAAATTAAAACAATTTTATTAGTGGCTCTTTAAAAACTGGGCAATTATGTAAATTATACTTTTTGGTTCTTTCGTTTTAAAAGGTTGTAGCCTCCTCGTCTAGTTATTTGAAAATAAATGAATAAACGGAAAATTTATTGAACAAAATAAAATATCTTAAATTAATACTATTTTAAAACACTTAATCTAAAAGTACGACGAACGTACGAGTAACGAACGAGACGCTCTCCTGCTGGTAAGAGATAACGCATGTCCATGACCATTGCAGCGATACACAGAACTTTGAGTAACAAAACAAAGTGCAGGGCATCGCTGCTTTGACGCTCATTACTTTGAGACTTTCGATGGTTAGTCTCAACAGCCCAGTAATTTCGCTAGCTGCAATACCCTTCAAACCGGAACACAGTAATGTTTACACACTACTGCATAGCGGCAGAATAACTGGCACTGCGGTGGTACCTAATTAGTCGTTAGTCGTGTCCAAAGAATAACCCTGAAAAAAGTATGTTTCCAGGTACAACTGGCCCAGAATCCCGAATACTAAAAACAGCGGAGATAGTTGCAAATCACGCGGGTCGTTGAATCTCTTTCCTGTAAGGTATAAACTGAGACAATGGACCAGTTGGATCCGATTCAATGTCTGGCGCACGTCATATCGGGAATTGTGGGAGTGGGGCACACAAATTCTTGTTGACGGATTTATATTTATGGGCTACGTCCAAAATGGACACTTTACAATGTGCACAAGGTGTTTCTCTGTTGGCGCACTTTCCACAAATAGCATTTTTTGTTTTGACACGTTATTATATTAACAACATTTTTTACAAGCTGCCCGCCGTGTTACCCGCTACATGTTTTCGGGATAAAAAGTAGCCCATGCCTTAATCCAGGATTTCAGCTACCTCCGTACCAAATTTCATACAAATCCGCTCAGTAGTTTTTGCGTGAAAGAGTAACAAACATCCATCCATCCAAACATCCACATTTACAATATTCGTCGGATAGAATAAAACAAAGTCGCTTTCCGCCGTCTGTACGCTTAGATCTTTTAAACTACGCAACGGATTTTAATGTGGTTTCCGTCAATAGACAGAGTGATTCAAGAGGAAGGTTTACATGTATAATACATGCATATGCACCACATTAGTATCTACATTGCACCCGTGCGAAGCCGGGGCGGGTCGCTAGTCTCTACATAGTATAAAACAAAGTCGCTTCCCGCCGTCTGTACGCTTAGATCTTTTAAACTACGCAACGGATTTTAGTGCGGTTTCCGTCAATAGACAGAGTGATTCAAGAGGAAGGTTTACATGTATAATACATGCATATGCACTACGTTAGTATCTACATTGCACCCGTGCGAAGCCGGGGCGGGTCGCTAGTCTCTACATAGTATAAATAAGGTCGCTTCTCGCCGTCTGTACGCTCATTACTTTGAGACTTTCGATGGTTAGTCTCAACAGCTATGTAATGTCGCTAGCTAGCTGCAGTGCCGGTTTGAACCAGAACACTAATGTTTACACACTACTGCTTGGCGGCAGAATATCTGGTACTGCGATAGACCTAGACGATGCGACGCAACGATTTTGTAGCGATGATAGCTCAGTAAAATATCGTTAGCGCGGTAGGTTCGCATGCCGAAGTGCGTGGGTTCAAACCCCAACAATGAGCTTGAGCTGCCGGTGAAGGAAAACATCGTGAGGAAACCTTAGCATGGTGATAGGGTACTTTCTAGTACTCGGCTGGCTAGCTACCACCCTCAAGTTGAAAATCTGCCGCCAAGCATCTAACGGTGTGTTATGGCAGCCTCACTTGAGAGCCAGTTCCATTCCAGGCTAGGTGTGCTTTACCATCTTCGACCACACCGTCACTTAACATCAGGTGAGCTGTGGTCAAACACCTAGCCTGTTAACCATAAAAAAAAAAACGACCACCAGCGGTCCGATGGTCATTGCTATGTTGTCTCAAAAAAGTTATATTCGTTTGATATAACCCACATTTTAAATGTTCTCTGATCATTGTGGAAATCATCCTAGAGTACGAATCTATTGTGAATCATTCTTATAACAGGAAATATCGTGGTAAGGTCAACACCCTAGCTACGGTTTGGTTTCTTTTGAAATGTCAACGAACCTTTTTTCAGGTCTCTTCCTCCGAAGCGCCGTTCTCTGAAAGTTGTGAGCAACTTGAACTCATTTTGATTATATACCCTGTCGGTGACGCGTTCGGATTTCTTCTCAAAGTTTATTTTTACATTTTTTGACTCCTTATCCCAATTTGAAATTCTTTCCGAGTAATATTCGTTTCTAAATCTCTGAAAAGAAATACGCTTCCTTTTTAAAATCATTCATTTTCACAAACACAAGCTGTGTGTGCCTATAACTGGCGCATGTATCGGAACATAACTTTATGCAATGTGTTTGTAAATTTACCAATATGTGTGCTGTTGGCGTTCCTTAATAAATAAAATAAAATAAAACATTATTTATTTATTATTTTTACTTAATTCTTTATTGCACACTTTAAAGAAATACATGTACAAAGGGAGGACTTAACGCTAAAGCATTTTAAAATAAACACTTATTAGTTTTTTTTTTCTTTTGTTTTGGCGTCGCGTTTTGAGCATTTGCCAGTGTCAAGTATTTACATATTTTCTAGTTTCAAAAGTTAAATAAAGGTCCTCGTAGCTAGTTATAGTCAAAGTCCAGTCTTAGTCAAGTCCAGTCTGTGTCAGTCGAGTCCAGACATGCTTTAGTAATGTAGTGGTGACTTTACTATAAAGCTTCGATGGAGTTTTGGAAGCAAGACAAAAAGTCATGTTTCACCACATTATATCATTTTCCCACACTCGCGCTTGTGATTCGGCTTGGTTTGATGATTTTTATCCCTGTATTCCCACGGGACCGGGAACTACGCGGGTGAAACCGCGAGGCGTCCGCTAGTAGGTAATCTTGTAAATGTGAAAGTTTGGAAAGCCCAATTTCCATATATTTTTAAGTATGTATTTCCATGAATGAAACATCGGGAGTGAGTTTTTCAGAGATAATTAACATACATATGTCAGGAAACGCATTTGTCCGAGTTGATCCCAATTTCTTTTTTAAAAATAACGAGACGTCAGGTTGGCTGCGGGCGGATTCGTGGAGTGATATCTCAGTTCCCCGTCTCATCTTCAGAGCAAACTCATTTCACAAAGATTGCGTTGGTAAATTGAAACGTAGATTTATAAATTTACAATTAAAAACACCGACGCCATGCCCCTAAGCTCCGACCCGGAGTTTTGCCGGGAACGCGGAAAGAGTCGTGTCGCCCCGTTGTATTTTTTTCCAAAACTAGCGTTTTTTCGAGTGTTTATATATAAAAATGGTGGTTAAACACCACTAATTATTATTACATTAATTATTAATAACATTGTCGCATTTTGAGCAAGTCACAAGTTAAATAAGTGTCATCGTAGCTAGTTTTAGTCAAAGTCCAGTCTTAGTCAAGTCCAGTTCGTGTCAGTCAAGTCCAGTCATGCTTTAGTAAAGTAGTGGCGACTTTACTATAAAGCTTCGATGGAGTTTTGGAAGCAACACGAAAAGTCATGTTTCACCACATTATATCATTTTCCCACACTCGCGCTTGTGATTCGGCACTTTATGAATAAGACGCCACCATTTTTATGCATAAACACTCGACAAAACACTAGTTTTGGAAAAAAATATAACGGAGCGACACGACTCTTCCCGCGTTCCCGGCAAAACTCCTCTTCACATGTTTATGTTATTGTTGACCGTGTAGAAAAATAGAACAACATAAAACGAAATACAAAAGCTCTCAGTGATCCCGCGCTATTTCAGGAGTAATCATAGAATCTAAGATCTCGGTTTTATAAAAGGGATTGGCAGCTGCACAGACGGTCTTCGGTAAACAGTGTTGTAATGATAGAGATATTTAATCCTGTTGTAAGGATGTGTCGCCAATACAACGAAATTGCTAAAGATCACAAGGAATCTATTGACATTTTCAACTTGAAATTGTGTACATTTAAAACTATACACTACTTACTACTACCATTTACTACTTTTTTTAATGTATATATGTGTATGTGTATATTATAGCCTATAGATATTGTATACTATATATGTATTATGAGTGTATACATATTTATATATGTAAATATTTCGTTTTAATTAAATGATTATTATTTAAATACCTACTTACTATATTATGTTTAATTTTTATTTTATTTTTATTTCTTATTAGTGTTACATCTCCCGTCTGTTTCTTAAGCTTTCTATCGTATTTTTCTTTTCTTGGTTGCCTGGAAGAGATCGCTGTTAGCGATAAGGCCGCCACTTGTGTCACTAGTTAATAAGGTGTTTTGTTCTCTGTACTTTTTACTATATATGATGTGCACAATAAAGAGTTATATCTATCTATCTATCTAACTAATGTCAGAAAAATTGTTTACTGCGTATGACATTTGTACCTAACCAGCTAGAATTTTGCAAATTTATTTGAAATTGCCACTCACCACTGCGTTGTTGGTCATTTTATGGCCACTTATTTCAATCATAATACTTTATTTTATTAATTCTTAACTACTGCTTGAATTAGTCTTGTTGTTTACACATATGTAAGGGATGTTGTGCGGATCGAAACCAAAATCTGTTCACCTCTGTTAATTATTGAGACTGTATCCTGTTTTGTGTAATATAATTAAATAAATAAATAGAGATAGACTGAACTAAGAGAAAATGAAGAGCTTTTTTGTGTGTATATGTTACGCGATCATGCCGCCAATTATGAATCAATTTTGATGATTCTTTTTTTGCTTGGTAGATCATACTTCAGAGATGGTTCCATATAAATTATACCGAAATCGATCGAGCGGTTTTTAAAAAATTAACAAAATACTAAAATTAGTATATATCGCTGATATTTTCGTTTGGTCGGAAACCTCGCTGTTTCATTGGAGCAGCGCGTTTAGTTGGTCGTGGAGTCAGTTTTATAAATTGTAGATGTATTTATTATTACAGCATAATTATGTTTGGAAAGAAAAGAAGAAGATTAACCTTTTGTCACCAAAAGTAAGCTTTTACTCCCCCCTCCTATGCTTACGTAGACATTTTTTTTTATGGTTGACAGGCTAGGTGTTTGACCACACCACAGCTCACCTGATGTTAAGTGTCGGTGTGGTCGAAGATGGTAAACACACCTTGTATGGAATGGATCTTGCTCTAAAGTAAGGCTGCCGGAACACACCGTTAGATTTTCAACTTGAGGTTGGTAGCTAGCCAGCCGAGTACTAGAAAGTACCCTATCATACTACCTAATTTCTTCGCGATGTTTTTTATTGTCCCTTTTTGGTGGAAATTTTTAATTGGCCTTTTTTTTTTTTATGGTGGACAGGCTTGGTGTTTGACCACAGCTCATTTGGCCTGGAATGGAACTGGCTCTCAAGTGAGGCTGCCGGAACACACCGTTAGATGCTTGGCGGTAGATTTTTTACTTGAGGGTGGTAGCTAGCCAGCCGAGTACTAGTAAGTACCCTACCACCATGCTATGGTTTCCTCACGATGTTTTCCTGCACCGGCAGCTCAAGCTCATTGTTGGGGTTTGAACCCACGCCCTTCGGCATGCGAACCTACCGCGCTAACCACTGAGCTATCATCGCTACAAAATATACATTTATATAGGTAACTAGCTGTTAATTAACTTAATATTAATAAAATAAAATAAAATTAAGCTTCAAGAATTTACATCGGATCTAGTTAGTATTAGAAAACGTGGCTGTCACGACTGGAGAGATTTAAATAAAATTTGGAATGAGTTTACCTGGATACCTGGCACCCTGGATTGATACTTTTTATCTAAAACACGGGTGATTCCCGGGGCGTAGCTAGTTAATTTAATAATAGTACTGTGCATACTAAAAGACAAGCATGCCAGAGTTTAAAAAAAAATTAAATCATAAAAAAAAATTCATTGGAACTGTTCAAAAACTCGTTCGAAAACCGCCAACGGCGTTCCCGCCAACCGCGCGCATTTTTCCCGCCTATTCTCGGAGAAAAATGGCGGCAATCAACAACACAAGATGTACTGAAGGTCAATGTCGGTTATTCGCGAACGGCGTGATTTATAAACTAGAAATTAAGTCCGTTTTATTTTTGTGAGGCGTTAAAATAACACAAATATGTTATTATGATAATTATTTTGTGTCTATCTGTCATGAGTTAGTTTTTGAACGTGTACCGGAAACGCTGGAGTACCTACAAACATATAAATCTTTGGGAGGATGATGATACTTCTATGTTTTTGATAATAATGTTCATCATTGAACAAAAATCTTAATTATTTCATTTAAAAATTATTATTTTTTTATGGTTGACAGGCTAGGTGTTTGACCACAGCTCACCTGATGTTAAGTGAAGGTGTGGTTGAAGATGGTAAAGCACACCTAGTCTGGAATAGAACTGGCTCTCAAGTGAGGCTGCCGGAACACACAGTCAGATGCTTGGCGGTAGATTTTCAACTCTCGCGTGGTAGCTAGCCAGCTGAGTACTAGAGAGTACGCTACCACCATGCTATGGTTTCCTCACGATGTTTTCCTTCACCGGCAGCTCAAGCTCATTGTTGGGGTTTGAACCCACGCCCTTCGGCATGCGAACCTACCGCGCTAACCACTGAGTTATCATCGCTACAAATGTTCTTATTAGTGTCTGTTTCTCATGTTATCTATCGTGTTTTTCTTTTTCTTGGTTGCCTGGAAGAGTTCGCTGTTAGCGATAAGGCCGCTTGTGGCAATGATTCATAAGGTTCTTTTGTTCTCTGTACTTTTTCTGTTTATAGTGTGCACATTAAAAAGTTATATGTATGTATCTATTTCTTGAAAAAAAAAACTAATATTTTGACTTGTTTGACGATGGGGCTGGCTATTTTTTTTTTTATTTGAAAAATAATGAGACGAACGAGACGCTCTCCTGATGGTAAGAGATAACGCTTGTCCATGACCATTGCAGTGATACACATAACTCTGAGTAACAAAACAAAGTCCAGGGCATCACTGCTTTGGTGCTCATTACTTTGAGACTTTAGATGGTTAGTCTCAACAGCCCAGTAATTTCGCTGCAGTACCCTTCAAACCGGAACACAGTAATGTTTACACACTACTGCTTGGCGGCAGAATATCTCTATTCGGCATTTATGTACTATAAAATAAATAACCCTTGATCAAATACGTAATTAAGATGCATTTTGGCATCAAATCAAGCTCAATACAGAGCACGTGCTGAAATTTGGCAAATGTTAAGTAATCACAATATACGCCATACCGAAAGTAAATCTTAAAATTTTGATCACAGTTGTGTTTTCGTGTACAAATGACTATAAATTAAATTTGTTTATTTAAAACCACGTTTTCGCCGTGTTGCGATAGCCGTGGTCACTTTATTAGAGAATTCGGATCGTTTGGAGAGACATGAGGGTATCTTTTAAAAAAGGTTGTTTAATTAACGTATCCGCAGCCATTTCAGAAACTACCCCGCGATACCAGCACTTGTCTTGTCCTATGACAATAACCTAAACCAATCTTGCCGATTGAAATCGCGAAGTTTTCTGATTTCAAAGCACATAATGTCCATACAAATACGGATACGGCCAATACCTAAAAAAAAAAACATTCGCTAATATCAAGCCAATTGTCAAGTTATCAAAAATCATTATTTTTCTTTGTTTTTGGCACTGTGCTTTGTGTATTTGCCAGTGTCAAGTGTTTCGGCGGTGGTATTCGATATTTATGTGTTTCAGTTTTCTTATTTCGGCACTTTATAAATAATACAACACTATTTTTTTAGATAAACAGTCGATATGATCTTTAGCGCTAAAACTTTAAGTTACCAGTTCAACGAAACACTCTCCTGGTAGATATACAGAACTTTGAGTAGCAAAACTATTTTGTCTGACGATATTTATTTTGTTTATTTTCAAGTTTTTTTTTCTAAATAATGTACCTACTAGTCATGATTTGTAACGATACGCTCTCCTAATAGTACGAGATAACGTCTGTCCATAACCATTGCTCATTACTTTGAGACTTTAGATCGTTAGTCTCAATGTAATTTCGCTAGCAACAATACCAACCCTTCAAATCACAACACAGTAATGTTTACACACTACTGCTTGGCGGCAGAATATCTGGTACTGCGGTGGTACCTACCACCAAGTAAATAACATCGCTGCTTTGGCGCTCATTACTCCTAGACATTAACCCTGTAATATCGCTGTAGTACCCTTCAAACCAGAGCACAATAATGTTTACACACTACTGCTTAACGATCCTAACGAGATCTAAAACCTGGTAGGTTATAAAATTAAATATAAAACCAATAACTAACTTCCGCCGTTTAATGCATACAGAAATACAATTTTCACTCTTGGCAGCACAGAAGAAACACTGCATTCTGTTTCTAAATTAAACAACATAATCTGTCTAATTTACGCCTATCGCTTTCCTGATACAAGTTTTAACTTTCTACAAGCTTTATTAGCTGTTAACGTTAACTAAAATCTTCGAAATTCTCATTTATTCGCCGCTTGCAGGCGATATTTTACCGCCATTTTGGATTAGGGCCAAAATGAAAACGTCAAATGGGTGCGTTCAAAAACTGGCACTCGTTATTCACCAGTCATACGATTGACCTCTCGTCCGGACCATGTTGTTTTAGCTATTTAGATTACAATAATTGCTTATTATGCTAATGTATTAGGACCGGTTGGGGTCTGGGTGAAGGATGAACTAAAACTGATGCTATAATATATTTTAAAAAGTTACTTTTTTTTTTTTTTTTTTTTTCCTTTGGTTTTGGCGTCGCGTTTTAGCATTTGCCAGTGTCAAGTAATTATATATTTTCAAGTTTCAAAAGTTAAATAAGTGCCATCGTAGCTAGTTTTAGTCAAAGTCGTCTTTGTCAAGTCCAGTTCGTGTCAGTTAATTCCTGTCATGCTTTAGTAAAGTAGTGGCAACTTTACTACAAAGCTTCGATGGAGTTTTGGAAGCAACACGAAAACTCATGTTTCACCACATTATATCATTTTCCCACACTCGCGCTTGTAATTCGGCACTTTATGAATAAAACACCACCATTTTTATGCATAAACACTCGACAAAACACTAGTTTTGGAAAAAAATACAACGAAGCGACACGACTCTTCCCGCGTTCCCGCCAAAAAAAAAAACCAAAAAGTTACTTCCGTGTTGTTTTTCATTGTTTTTTTTTAATTTCCCTTATCGGGCAGGCTAAAGCTATAAAGCCATACTGCCTCGTCTTAAGTTATTGCGATTATTCATGTCTTACATCTATAGTTACAGTCAAAGTCTAGTATTGGTCAAGTCCAGTCCGTGTCAGTCAAGTCCAGTCATGCTTTAGTAAAGTAGTGGCGACTTTACTATAAAGCTTCGATGGAGTTTTGGAAGCAACACGAAAAGTCATGTTTCACCACATTATATCATTTTCCCACACTCGCGCTTGTGATTCGACACTTTATGAATAAAACACCACCATTTTTATGCACACTTGACAAAACACTAGTTTTGGAAAAAAATACAACGGAGCGACACGACTCTTCCCTCATTCCCGCCAAAACTCCCTTGTTTTTCATTGGTAGGATCCAGGATGAATTTTTTTTCTTTTTTCTTGGGCCATGGCACTTGTGTGCATTATCCCAATTCTCAAATTTTAATTGCTTTTTACTAATAAAAAACGGGGAAACACAATATTTAACATTACATAAAACGAAACATATAACAACATATTTTATTTCTTCTGTATTGTTTTTTTTAGTGTGTGCAATAAAGAATCAATCAATTAATCAATCAATCAATCAACATAAAAAGACTAAAATCAGATCAGATAAGTTTACAAGTAGGTACGAAAAGAAATGTTAATTACTAAATATATACAAGAAGATACAATAATAATCACAAATATAATTATTTACAATTTTCTATACCTTTATTAAACAAAATAAAAAAACCTTAAATTAATACTATTTACAAAATTTATACAAGGATGGCAATGCAGCTTTTGACCAAACTAGATACCAGCATTCTGGTCACCTAAAGCCTCCTCTAAATGTTTGAATTTAATTAATTTAAATTATAATTATTTTTTAATACCTTATGTTACAATTTTATACAATTCAAAACTAACAAGTCGGATATTGCTTGCCTCTCAGAGGCAAGAAGGGAAGAAAGAATGTTTGTTGAATGTTTGTTTCACAAAATTATTGAACTAGCCCATTAAAAATGTTACATTTTTTGGGCATTTGTCAGACGATGCAATTTTATTTTTAAGAAATCGAGGAGTGGTTATTAGTTTATTGAATAGGTTCGCGTTTGACCACATCCTATCTGATGTTAAGCAAAGATGCGGTCTATGATGGAACACGCTTACCTAAAAGGAATCTGTTTACTCTTGATTTAAAAACACTCAAATTGTGCTTAGTTAAGACAGCCCTGTTGGCTTATTGGCAGTATGTTTGCTTCAAGAGCTGTAGGGCGTGGGTTCGATTCCCACCCAGGAAAAACATTTGTGGTATGAACAAAATGTTTGTTCTGTCTGTGTGTACTGTATGTATTATTAGTATGTATTTACAAAAAAAAAGTATTCTATCAGTTATCTGACTTCCATAGTACAAGCTTTGTTTAGTTTGGGGTCAGGTGGCGCTGTGTGTAATGTCCTACGATATTTATTACATTATTTATCTACACTAATATTATAAAGAGTTGAAGTTGGGAGAGTATTAGAAAGATTTGTATTTTCGTATGTTTGTAACGAATAAACTCAAAAACTACTGGACCGATTTCAGAAATCCTTTCACCGTTGGGATGCTACACTGTCCCCGGGTGACATAGGCTACTTTTTATCCCCGTATTCCCACGGGAACGGGAACTACGCGGGTAAAACCGCGAGGCGTCCGCTAGTATATTAAAATTCTGCAAGTTTGTACGCAAAATGAAACGCATGAATTTCTTGGCATTTTAGTGCGACGAGAATAGATTTCGTGACTGGGATATTTTACCTGAAAACAAAAGCAGGGAAACAAACAGTCCCAGTTTGCAGACCTGGAATGCAATGCCGGAAATCGTCGCGAGAAATAGACTGAAGATCAAGGAAATGAAATCATTTTTATGATTTGAAACAATGGGGCTAAGTTTAAGAACTACTTTTCAGAAAGTCCAGCTGATTTTTTATTAATTTTTAGGCCATGCACAATTTTGATTAATTCAGGCGTTACTTTGCGGAAGTTCGTTTTGAATATTCAAGGTATATATTCAGTTAATTTCAGTAACCACTTGCAGAGAGAGAGGAAGTATTTAAGACTTGTTGTTATTTCAATTAGATTTTTGTCAAATTATATTTTTAAGTTTATATCTAATTAGTTCTAGATATTAAGTAAGATTAGGTTTTTAATTAATAAGCTGTGTCAAATTAGTTAAATTTAAGTCCTCGTCACTGTTGGAACTGGAACGACTGTTAAGCGCCAGCCCCTTTCTATTACCGGACGGCAAGGCAGACTAGGCCTAAGCGCCATCCATACATGGTGGACATTCCCCACGTACGGACTAAGCGCTTCGATTCCACATTCTTCATACGCACAGCGAGGATGTGGAACTCTCTGCCGGCGTCTGTTTTTCCCGTGAAGTACAATTTGGGTGTCTTCAAATCTAGAGTAAACAGGTTTTTTTCTAGGTAAGCGTGCTTCATCTCGGACTGCGTCCTGCTTAACATCAGGCAGGGTGTAGTCAAACGCGAACCTATCATGTATAAAAAAAAAAAAAAAAAAAAGCGGAAATAAACTAAATATATAACTTGAATATTTTTTTTATGTAATGAATTATGAGACGAACGAGCCGCTCTCCTGATGGTAAGAGATACCGCATGTCCATGACCATTGCAGCGATACACAGAACTTTGAATAGCAAAACAAAGACCAGGCATCGCTGCTTTGGCGCTCAACACTTTGAGACTTTTAGTTAGTCTCAACCTGTAATGTCGCTGCAGGACCCTTCACAGTAATTTTTACACACTACTGCTTAGCGGCAGAATATCTGGTACTGCGGTGGTACCTACCTAGACGACCTCCTGCTAAGGAGATCTACCACCAAGTAAATGTTAATATTCTCCTGATATTATGACGGTGTGGTCGAAGATAGTAAACTAACCTAGCCTGGAATGGAACTGGCAATCATGTGAGGCTGCCGGAACACACCGTTAGATGCTTGGCGGCAGATTTTCAACTCTCGTGTGGTAGCTAGCCAGCCGAGTACTAGAGAGTACGCTACCACCATGCTATGGTTTCCTCACGATGTTTTCCTTCACCGGCAGCTCCAGCTCATTGTTGGAGTTTGAACCCACGCCCTTCGGCATGCGAACCGACCACGCTTACCACTGAGCTATCATCGCTACAACTGAGTTTTACATTTTTTTTAAACAAACATTATACAATCCAAACATTTTTTTTTATTGTTGACAGGCTAGTTGTTTGACCACAGCTCACCTGATGTTAAGTGAAGGTGTGGTCGAAGATGGTAAAGCACACCTAGCCTGGAATGGAACTGGCTCTCAAGTGAGGCTGCCGGAACACACCGTTAGATGCTTGGCGGTAGATTTCCAACTTGAAGGTGGTAGCTAGCCAGCCGAGTACTAGAAAGTACTCTACCACCAGACTACCAATACTATCATACTAAGGTTGCCTGTAAAAGATCTCTTTCAGCGATAAGGCAGCTAATTGTTCCTCTAATGTATTTAATTGTTGATCATTGTTTGGTGTTTGTGTATGATAGAGAGTTACATTATTATAATGTGGTGACTTTAGTTGTCTGAAGAATTACTTCGTTCCGGCATCGATGCCTACATAAACATCGCTCGTAGCTCTTTCCTGTTGCTGAGTGACTTTGAACTAGTGGGCCGCTCTAGCTGCGAATGCCCACGTTCAGCATTGTTGTTCATGTCACTTACCTTGACATTTATCACCATGTCAAGATCTACAAAAGAAGGAATCCGTATCGTAAAATTGCAAGTTCAACAAACTTCGGACAACACAAATTAAATTTGCGATCCCTCTGCCAATTACAAGATTAAACCAGTTAAGTGCAAGTCGAACACGTCGAGGGACCCGCACCCTTACTACTTTTGTTAGAATATAATTACAACTTACGAGACTTGCAGCACAGAAAATCCCTCCCAAAAATATTATAAACGTGAAAATTTGGATGGATGTTTGTTACTCTTTCACGCAAAAACTACTGAACGGGTTTGAATGAAATTCGGTATGGAGGTAGCTGAGACCTTGGATTAGAACATAGGATACTTTTCATTCCGAAAACATGTAGCGGGTAACACCGCGGGGAGCAGCTAGTTGAGTAATAAACCTAAGTCCAGGGCGTCGCTGCTTTGAGGCGCATTACTTGATATGATAGCTTAGTGTTAGTGCGGTCGGTTCGTATGCCGAAGGGCGTAAGTTCGACCCTCAACAACGAGCTTGAGCTGCCGGAGAAGCAAAAAATCGTGAGGAAACCATAGCATAGTGGTAAGGTACTTTCTAGTACTTGGCTTGCTAGGTACCACCCACAAGTTGAAAATCTGCCGCCAAGCGTCTAACTGTGTATTCCGGCAGCCTGACTTAAGAGCCAGTTCCATTCCAGGCAAGGTGTATTTACCATCTTCGAACTTACCATCACTTCACTTAACATCAGGTAAGATGTGGTCAAACACCTAGCCTGTCCACTATAAATTATCTATACTGTAAAGAGGAAAGATTTGATTTTTTGTTTGTTTGTATCTCCAAAACTACTGAATTGATTTCAAAAATTCTTTCACTGTTGGAAAGCTACGCTATCTCCGGGTGACATAGGCTACTTTTTATTTCTGTATTACCACGGAAACGGGAACTACGCGAGGTGTCCGCTAGTATGTAAAATGTTTGTTCTTTGTCTGGGTGTTATAAATGTTACATGTAAACATATTTTATTATGTATATGTAGGTATGTATGTCGTGCTTCATTTGAGAGCTAGTTTACATTTAGGTAAGTTCACCATCTAAGTCTACCATTAAGAAAAGTACAGCGCAACTTTTAACAACTGAACCCTAAAATCCCGTTTTTATTTCGAGTATCATCGCCCCATTTTCTTTATGAAATACATACTTTGATACCTACTTGTGTCTTCATAACATTTTTCACTCTTTAATCTAATAATAACCTGTCAAATAAATCGCAATGAGATATTTGTTCCGTGTCTGTCTGTACATCGCACAAACGGACGGGAATAGCCGGGTCGGTTATAAAGACGATGGTTCGTCGACCTTTATTGTTTCTATGGTATAGACAAGCGGACGCCTCGCGGTTTCACCAGCGTAGTTCCCGTTCCCGTGGGAATACAGGTATAAAAAATAGCCTATGTCACCCGGGGATAGTGTAGCTTCCCAACGGTGAAAGAGTTTTTGAAATCGGTCCAGTAGTTCCGGAGCCTATTCAATACAAACGAACAAACAATCAAATCTTTCCTCTTTATAATAGTTTTGATTGATAGATAGACTATAAAAGTTTTGGGTTTTCAATCAAAACCTATTCTAGAGGCAAAGTAAAGCAAAGTGTTTTTTTTTTAATTAATTTGCCCCATCGGGCAGGCTAAAGCTGTAAAGCCATACTGCCTTGTCTTAAGTGTTATTTTTGCTGTCTCTTAGTTATAGTTATGGTCAAAGTCCAGTCTTAGTCAAGTCCAGTACGTGTTAGTCAAGTCCAGTCATGCTTTAGTAAAGTAGTGGTGACTTTACTATAAAGCCTCGATGGAGTTTTGGAAGCAACACGAAAAGTCATGTTTCACCACATTATATAATTTTCCCACACTCGTGCTTGTGATTCGGCACTTTATGAATGAAACACCACCATTTTTATGCATAAACACTCGACAAAAAACACTAGTTTTGAAAAAAAATACAACGTGGCGACACGACTCTTTCCGGGTTCCCGCCAAAACTCCTTTGTAAATATTTGGAAATATCGAAATATTTTTGTTTGATATGTACAAATGTACAAATTACGACGCCAATAACAAAGAAAAACAGTTAGAAAAAAGTAATAAGATCCGGGACAGTATTGTTGTCTGGTGAGGGGAGTGCCACCGACCTTGTGTGATCCGTGGCAGCGCTCCTGTTGTGGTCACGGGGTGGTTTTCCTCCTCGGGGTTTTATATCAATCCATAGGCACAAAACTCAAAGACCCCGACGGCACTGGTCTCACACGCGGTACCGCGGCGGTCGCTCCAGAAGGATGGAGGAATAGAAAAAGGCAATGTCTGCGCTCGCGCACCTCGAGTGTCGAGGATGCACTCTCTGCTCCGGGAGACGTGCGTCGTATCCGGAAGCTTGTCTCACACTCTCGTCGCGTCGGTTTATGCACCAACACAACGAAGTCTCAATAGGCGCGTAGCAAGTCCACCAACACCAATACTCGAAAACTAATGTTTGTCTATGTGTGGTCACATGATAGTAGAAATGCATTTTACGCGCGAACTCAAATTTGTATATAGAACAAAAGGGAAATTAACCGAACTCTGGTTCGGTGTACGAACCATACCGCTCACCTTGAAAGAACATTTTCTTTCAATACTCATTAAACTGAAACTACTTAATATTATTATTACTCTAACTCTAACTCTAAATAAATGTTAGGCACTTACACAAAAAGTACCTGACTCTCTGTACATTTACTACTCTGTGGGAAGCTTGCAAACCTTTGCGACTGCACGCTTATACAGTGTCTTGCCGGCTTGCAAGGTAACGACTCTTATTTTGTTATCAGTACCGGGATGAAGGGCGTGTACACGAGCTAACTTCCACCTCAGTGGAGGAAGGTTATCATCGCACATGACAACAATATCTCCTACTCGTACAGGTGAACCAATATCTGTGTACCATTTAGTACGTTGTTGTATCTCATGCAAATACTCGCGGCTCCATCGCTTCCAAAAATGTTGAACACATTGTTGTACCCAACGCCACCTAGGTAGCCTGTCGGGGTTCGAGTCCGTCAGAGGAATATCAGGAAGGGCCGTCAAAGGGCCACCTACTAGAAAATGGGCCGGAGTAAGGGGCAGCGGATCGGCTGCATCCGCACTCAAACTACAAAGCGGCCGCGAATTAATCACGGCTTCAATTTGACACAACAAAGTGTGCATCTCATCGTAGGTCTGCACTCGCGTACCTACGACTCGATAAAGATGTCTCTTAACTCCTTTCACCCACGTCTCATGCAAAGATCCCATGTGGGGCGACTGGGCTGGCTGGAAATGCCAAGTGATACCCTGTTGCAAAGTTTGAGAATTCAAAGCAGTTTGAACAGAATCATTTCTCAAGAACTCATATAACTCGCGTAAATAGTTGTTGCAACCAACAAAGTTCCTAGCACCGTCCGAGTACAGATCGGTAACCATGCCTCTACGGGAGGTGAATCGCCGCAAAGCCGCTAAAAAACTCTCGGTTGTACAATCGCTCACTAACTCAATATGAACACATTTCACGCTCATGTCAACAAAAATAGCCACCCACGATTTTATGACTTTTGCATTTCTCACTTTATTAGCTCGCACATAGAAGGGACCTAGGTAATCTAGGGTCGATCGCGAAAAAATGCGCTGCGGCTGGACTCGAACCGCAGGCAGCGGCGCCATAGCCGGCCGCGACGGCACCGGCCGCGCGCGAAAACAACGCACGCACAGAAACAAACGTTTCCGTATAATATCTCGACTCGATAAAATCCAATACTTACGGAGGAGTAGGTATTGAATTGTTTGAGCGCCAGCATGCAGGTGCATGACATGGGCATCGTCAATAATTAAGCTCGTTAAACTATGTTTTTTAGGTAAAATCAATTGATGTTTTGTCTCATAAGGAAGCAAAGATTTATGCAAGCGTCCCCCCACACGCAAGAACTCCGACTTATCAATGAATGGATCGAGCCGTCTCAGCTGATTGGAAGGTCGTTGATACTTTGCAATGTTTACAAACTCGTCGTGAAAAACTTGATGTTGCACTAAATATATCAATCGATTTAGGGAAAAATTATACTCGTGGACTGTTAAGTAATTTGGATGTGAAATTTTCTCTTTTTTAACTCGCGACTTTAGAATGAAGTAAAATCGAAAAATGTAAGAAGTGACTCGAACTAATTTACCTAAACTCGAGTATTTATCAATAAACTCAATCTCCTCGACCTGAGTAGCAGGTAATGACGCAATAGGTATATTACGTTTCTCTTCGCTCGTAGCGGGAATGTACTTAGATTTTGGCCAAGCAGTGGGTTCCTCGCGAAGCCACTGAGGACCGTGAAACCACATATCATTTTGCAAGAATGTGGAAGGTAATTGACCTCGGGAAGGCGCATCACTCGGATTATGAGCCGACGGAACATATCCGAAACGACAATTTGGAACTCTGGTGAGAATCTCACTTGTGCGATTGGAAACGAAAGTTTTCCACTCATAGGGCGGTGATCGGAGCCACGCAAGCACTACTGATGAGTCTGACCACGCGAATGTCTCCTCCAGGTTGACACGACCATGATAAGTGTTTTGTACTTTTTCAATAAGCTTAGATAACATCACGGCTGCCATAAGCTCGAGGCGAGGTATGGACAGGCACGGTGATATCGGCGCGACACGCGTTTTCGCCAAGATAAGAAAACTTTTCACTTCCTTAGTGACGTCATCGATATGACGTACGTACACGCACGCTGCCATGGCACGCTCGCTCGCGTCACAAAAACCATGAAGCTGAACATTACTCGATGGGAAAAATACCTGACGAGGTATTGAAACTCGGGACAAAAGAGGTAACTCTTGGACGAACGCTGACCACGCGTTTACAATGTCAATTGGAGGTCGTTCGTCCCACTGAACTCCTCGGATCCATAATAGTTGAATCAGGTGTTTTGCGAAAATTGTCACAGGTGAAATCCAACCTGCAGGATCGTAAATTTTAGCAATCTGAGATAAAATACTCCTCTTTGTGATAACATTCGAAGTGCATTTTACACTGAATGTGAAACAGTCTGACTGGGGATTCCACTGAAGCCCTAAGACTTTAGTTTGGTTGTCTCTTTCCATGGGAGCGAAGGACACGCCCTCCTGCCGCTCACCATGAATAACTGGCGCTTGAACTGCAGCTAGTAAAGCTGGCGAGTTGCTGTGCCACTTATGTAACTCAAAACCGGCTGATTTACAAATACCTATCAACTCTCTTTGCAATAAAAGCGCATTCTCCTCGTCACTCACTGTGCAACACACATCATCGACAAACATTTGGTCCAATAGAACCTTGGACGCAAGTGGAAAAGATTTCGCTTCGTCGTGGGCCAACTGCTGCATAGTTCGAAGGGCCAAATAGGGCGACGAACCGACTCCAAATGTAACCGTGCACAAACGATAATCGCGAATTGGCTCGCTCGGTGAAGTACGCCACAAAATTCTCTGAAGATCACGATCGGACTCGCGAACATTAATGTTCAAATACATTTGCCTAATGTCGGCTAGCAGCGCAACACTATGCACTCGAAACTTCAGGAGAATGTCAATAATATCCTGATGAAGCTTGGGACCTGTCAAAAGGACATCATTCAAGGAAATTCCGTTAGAACTCGGACAACTCGCGTCGAACACAACACGAACACGAGTAGTCGTAGAAGACTCTTTAATCACGCAGTGGTGGGGAATGTAGTAAGTACTACCTAACGTTGGAGGCTCGGAAACCGGCTCCATGTAACTCAACTCTAAATACTCTCGCAAGCACGCATGGTACTCGGCCTTAAGACTCGGGTTCCGCTCCAAACGATGCTCAAGTTTGTGGAACCGAGCTAAAGCAATGTCACGGGACTCGCCAAGGGATGGTGCATCAGGTTTACGGGGTAAAGCTACTGAGTACCTTCCTGTAATATCACGAGACTGTGTACTCTCGAAAATAGACTCGCATAGACGTTCCTCGGGGGTAAGTACCTTCACCTCAGGTACAGACTCTAGTTCCCAGAATTTTTTCAAGTCGCTGTCATCGGAAAATGAGCTAAAACAAGCTTGAACTGGGGACGAAGTCGGAGACTCGAACGCTAGCTTACCTAACAATAAATAACCAAATACGCTATTTATCGCGATCGGCATATCAGGACCTCCTGTAATCACGTTACCTAACAACACGTGAGGTAAAATATCCGCACCTAATATCATCTCGATCGGTTGAGGTAAATAATAAATAGGATCTGCAAGACTCAAATTTTTAATATGTTTCCAACCGGAAACAGGCAACTCAACACTCGGCATACACGAATGTGTAAGTTTCGGCAGAATTAACGCATCAATTGGTATTGACGGTTGTGACTCATTTCTCGGCGTGATACAAAACGACACAACTCCTTTCGGACGAATGGGTGAACCATCTCCTATACCATAGATCGGCGTGTTGGAAAACCTCCGTTTAAGCCCTAATCTATTAGCGCACCCTTCCGTCAGGAACGAAACCTGTGAACCCGTATCAACCATTCCACGAACTGTCGACAATTTCTCAGTACCTACGTATACATCGACGAGTACTGTAGCAAGCAATACCGTCCGTGTCGGAACAGAACGCGCAATGGACGATGCACAATCTATTTGTGTCGCTGAACTCGACGTTACTACATTAAGTGGTAATGAAGACTCATTGCAATTCTCAGAACTCTGTATTGAAGATATCTTTTTCTCACTCGAACTCGGAAACTCGCTCTTATTTTTGAAACAAATAGAACTATGGTGGTTCTTAGAACACACCCGACATACAAACTTAGACGGACACTGTGAAACAATGTGTGATTTTCCTAAACAATTGAAACAAATATTTCTTATCTTAATAAACTCGTAACGATCGTGAGGTGACCAATTCATAAACTTTGTACATTTAGTCAATGAATGTTGACCGTCACAACAAACGCATTTGTTATCTCTATTCTCAGAACGTGAAGATCGAAACTCGTTTGAGCTCGGAATTTTATTAGTGTTCGGAGTGCTAACACTGAGCGCTCGGAAACTAGCACGTTGAGCCGACGACGGTGACGAGTTGCCCCCGCCACGCCACTGAGGAACTTTCGAACTACCTTCATTTTGACATTTTTTCTCACTTGACTCGACAATCTCGCTCGCTATTAAATCCTTTTCTAAGAAATCGACTAATGACTTTACACTCGGTATCTCGGTAGGTTTTTTCAATGTCAACTCGAAACGCTTACGAATAGATGAAGGTATTTTACGTAGTAAAATGTGCAACAACATAAAACTCCATTCATTAATGGGAAAACTCATCACTTCTAACGCTTTTATGTTCTCCTGATAAATATTTAATATGTTACGCAAACCTACGGATGGGTTTCTTTCGGAACACGACTCGATATCAAAAATGCGATCAAGATGTTTGGAAGCGATAGCTCGTTTGTTTGAATATCTCGCAATTAAAATGTCTAACGCGACGGAATAATTTGTATCCGTGATGGGTATGGATTTAATGAGATTGAATGGCTCATTTTTTAACGTAAGGAGTAAATACCTAAATTTCTCAGACTCGTTATAATTGTCATTATTGTGTACAACTGCTCGAAATAAATCGTAATAAGAAGTCCATTCGGTGGACTCGCCGGAGAATGAAGGCAACGGTAAAACAGGCAACTTATTCGTGTGACAATGACCGTGATTAGATTGCATTGAAGTATTTAAATACAATGCTTTGCTCATACGTCTCCCTTCATCGTCCCGTCTCCTCAGCTCGTCTACATGACTCTGTATAGCGTAGTAATAATCATTAAATTGATTTCGAAATTGCAATTGTACATCTCGATCAAAGGTTTGTAACTTCAACAATGACTTCTCGATTTTAGTTTGTAATTTTATGAAATTTCTATGAATTTGTTGAATATCTCTTGCTCTAATTTTAAATTGTTGTTCGTCTTTATCGTGATACTCTAAAATACGTTTGACTTCGTCAAGTATAATTTCTCGCTCGTAAATATCTTGTTCCGCCATATTGTAGGTCGAAGTTCGGCGCAATACAAAAATGGGCAAAAAACAGGATGAAAACTCAATAAAAGCTCAAAATATTGTCGGGATTTGTAAGATCGCACGACAAACTCGGAAAATATACACGATTACTCGGAAAATATGAATGATTACACGAAAACTCACGGATTATATTACTAACAGCGGTATGCATGTAATAAATTTTAAGGAAAAATAATGTGACCACAGCATAGAAAACAAAGGATCCGGCTCGAATGGATCAAAAAATATGGTGAGGGGAGTGCCACCGACCTTGTGTGATCCGTGGCAGCGCTCCTGTTGTGGTCACGGGGTGGTTTTCCTCCTCGGGGTTTTATATCAATCCATAGGCACAAAACTCAAAGACCCCGACGGCACTGGTCTCACACGCGGTACCGCGGCGGTCGCTCCAGAAGGATGGAGGAATAGAAAAAGGCAATGTCTGCGCTCGCGCACCTCGAGTGTCGAGGATGCACTCTCTGCTCCGGGAGACGTGCGTCGTATCCGGAAGCTTGTCTCACACTCTCGTCGCGTCGGTTTATGCACCAACACAACGAAGTCTCAATAGGCGCGTAGCAAGTCCACCAACACCAATACTCGAAAACTAATGTTTGTCTATGTGTGGTCACATGATAGTAGAAATGCATTTTACGCGCGAACTCAAATTTGTATATAGAACAAAAGGGAAATTAACCGAACTCTGGTTCGGTGTACGAACCATTGTCCTTATTTCCCAGTTTTCCCAGGGCCTCGGTGGTGATACATATTCATCCAGAAATAAATACAATTGTTTACAAAACGTACGTTTGTTGGCATGTTGCAAAACGCGATACCAGTTGGAGACAGCTTGACGACGGAGCCGTTGAAATATACTTTTTATTAACTTTTAAAAGGAGGAAAACGTTGATTCGATTCATATTTTGATATAGTATATCGATTGTACACGTACAGAATTCGTTACTGTAACACCTATCTAAGAACATGCACCAGAGAGTTTTGGCGGGAACGCGGGAAGTGTCGTGTCGCTCCGTTGTATTTTTTTCTAAAACTTGTGTTTTGTCGAGTGTTTATGCATAAAAATGGTGGTGTTTTATTCATAAAGTGCTGAATCACAAGCGCGAGTGTGGGAAAATGATATAATGTGGTGAAACATGACTTTTCGTGTTGCTTCCAAAAGTCCATCGATGCTTTATAGTAAAGTCACCACTACTTTATTAAAGCATGACTGGACTTGACTGACACGGACTGTACTTGACCAAGACTGGACTTTTACTATAACTTTAGCTACGAGGACACTTATTTAACTTTTGAAACTTGAAAATATATAAATACTTGACACTGGCAAATGCTAAAACGCGACGCCAAAAACACAGAAAAAAAACATACACCAATCAAACCCGAACGGCATCAAAATCGGACTAGTAGTTTTGGTGAAAAATGGCAACATGCATTTGCACAAACAAACATCCTCTCACCCCAAACGCATATATACCGTTCGATCCGTCGTTGGTTAAATAGATTTTCATTCAAAGATTTTCTATCTATAGTATTATAAAGAGAAAAGATTTTGATTATTTGTTTGCATTGAATAGGCTCCGAAACTACTGGACCGATTTCAAAAATTCTTTCACCGTTGGGAAGCTACACTATCCCCGGGTGTCACATGCTATATTTTATCCCTGTATTCCCACGGGAACGGGAACTACGCGGGTGAAACCGCGAGGCATCTGCTAGTAAACTATAAAAAGATATTTTGATACTAGCTGTTTTCACTCATTTGTATATTAAATTAACTTCTTAAAGAATACAATGCTCTAAACATTGAGGATCAGAAATCATGTCATGCACATTTATCTAGGACGGGCATATTCAGGCCAAAGCTATTTAGATATTTACAAGGGGCACTATTCTCGCGCGCTCGAGATATCAATTAATAAAAACATTAAGGATAAACAAATAATAATTGTACGAACAAATTGTATTGCTTCTCGTTTCTTCAATCTTCATTCTATATATTTATTTTCTTTCTTTTTCTTTCCAGCATTATTTAGTATAATTATGTTCACGCCAGCCCCTACTCTTTTTATCTTCTTATAATAATAATTATTATTATTTCTGAACTCTAATTATTACTTATGTATGCGCTAAAATGTCATTTCTTTTCTAAGCAATTTTCTAGACGTTTCCTATATTTATAATTTATTTATTCTATTATATATTCGGGTATGTATTTATGAATTTTTATTCAGTCTCGTGCGTCCCAAGAGGTTAGTGAAACTGAAAACCAGCGCTGCTGAGAAATCGGCAGCACTGATGCTGAGAACTAACCTTTTTGTCGCACTGCACACTACAGCGACAACTTTCTATTTATAATTAGAGTTATTTTTATTTTCTAATCTTTTATTTGTAGTGTTATTGTTGTTGTTATTGTAGTGTTGTGTGTGTCAAAATAAATGTTTTCTTTCTTTCTTTCTATTGTAGAATTTTGTAGCGATGATAGCTCGGTGGTTAGCGCGGTTGGTCCACACGGTGTGGGTTGAACTCCCAACAACGAGCTTGAGCTGTCTCTGAATGCAAACATCGTGTGGAAACCATAGCATAGTGGTAGGGTACTTTCTAATACTCGGCTGGCTAGCTACCACGCCCAAGTTGAAAATCTCCCGCCAAGAACCTAACGGTGTGTTCCGGTATCCTTACTTGAGAGCCAGTTCCATGCTAGGCTGGGTGTGTGTCACATAACATCAGTCGAGTTGTGGTCAAACACCTAGAATGTCAAACAAAAAATAAATAAATATCGTAGGACATTACACACAGCGCTATCTGACCCCAAACTAAGCAAAGCTTGTACTATGGGAGTCAGATAACTGATAAAATACTTAAATACTTTGTTTTTTTTTTGTAAATACATACTGATAATACATACAGTACACCCAGACACAGAACAAACATACTTTAAAATATACTTTACACAGTTCTTAAACTTAGCAAAGATATGGTAACCAGATAACCGACAAATAACTTCTTATGAAAGATTTTGAAAAACTGTCTAATAATGTTTGGATACATTTATTATTTATAATGAATAACATGGAGTAAGGTTGCAACAGTGTGGTGGCCTAGGCAAGGTAAGCGGAGCGTCGGTCGTCCAGCCGCAAGATGGGTCGACGATATCGTCACCGTCGCGGGTCGAACCTGGACCAGATTGGCACAGATATAAAGAGAGAGGCCTATACCCAGCAGTGGGATATAAAGAAGGCTGTGGATGATGATGATGATGATGATGAACATATTTCTGCAGACATTAAAGGTTTAGTAGGAAAAAAATGTCCTTCAAGTGAAGTGAAAGACAAACATCCATCCATCCAAACTTTCACATATATAATATTGGTCATAAATTTAGTAATCATTATTATTAGTAAGTCTTCAAGAACAACACTGTTTATAAGTACTAGCATTAGATTTAAAATATTTTATAATGTAATAACATTGTACACAGTTTTACACAATAAATATTTTGATTCTTTGCCAGCTTCTGTTAAAAAAACTTATGACAATTTCGAACGCGCGAGAATAGGGCCTATACCACCTGACGCCTACGAAAGCTCGAAATATCTTGCAGCTTGGTATTTACATGAAACTCTTTTGTTTTGTGACGTTTGCTGTCACGATGAGCAGGTCATTCGCCTGATAGTGAGCGCGTCATTGACGGCACAGACTTACTTGTAATTAAAACCGGACAAGTTAGAGAAAGACTCTCCTATTAAAGGGTCCTTACTGTGATTCCGAATCATGGCATAATACGTATTTATTAAAAAAAATTTTTTTTATTAATTTGCCCTATCGGCTACAGGCTACAGGCTAAAGCTGTATTTTTTTTTTATTTTTTTTTTTATTTAATTTATTGGCCTTATAATATATTTATTACACTGGGCAAGTCACAACTACATCAAGATACGTATACACGTCAATATAATATATCTATAAACTAACTTAATAATAATACATTTCTAAAATTCTAATAAAAGTTAATTTATAATGATGTCCCCTTAAACCTACATACACACAAATTACATTAAGAGAAGGATGATTCGACAAGTCGCAATCGCATAAATTCATTTAATGAATAAAAGGGATTAAGTTGGCAGAACTTCTTAATCTTCCTTTTAAATTCATTCGCAGGTAAATTTCTTATACTGCATGGCAAATTATTAAACATGCAAATTTTATTAAGAATACCTTGCTTTTCCACTTTAACCAGCCTAGTTCTGGGTTTAAAAAGATTTTCTTTATTTCGCAAATTGTATGAATGCACATCTCTATTTTTAATCAGTTTTGCGTCATGAATTTCAAGAAGGCAAGTATAAATATATAAAGATATCGCTGTCATGATTTTATTATCCTTGAAATGTCTTCTTGCTGACGAACGCTTTTTTAAGTCAAACATTATTCTGACTGCCCTTTTTTGTGTTCTCAGTACTCTTTTCATCTCTGTTCCATTTCCCCATACAGTTATAACATATCTTATTATTGAATGGACTAATGCATAATAAACTGAGACAATAGCTTTGTTGTCTAGTAAAGGTTTGAGTTTTAACAAAGCATAGTTAGCACTGGTCAGTTTTTTACACACTTTGTTAATGTGTGCCGAATGACTGATTGTGTCATCAATTGTGTAGCCAAGAAACACATTTTCATGCAAGTTAATACATTTATCAACACCTTTTCGCGATTGGTAATGCATAATGACACTCTTATCCGCATTAAGTATTATGCCGTTGGCTTCGAACCATTCTTTTAGAATATTCAATGCTTTATTGACTTTTTCTTCAAGCATAACTTTACACTTATCATAAATTCCAATGTGTGTATCATCAGCGAACAAGCTTACATAGGTCCAGTCTGGCATAGCTGTCACAAGGTCATTTATATATATTAAAAATACTACAGGCCCCACTATAGATCCTTGTGGTACTCCTATATTTACAGATTCCAATGATGAATTAGCTTCATTTACTGATACCATTTGACATCGATTCTGAAGATATGTTCGCATCATATTCAATTCAGGACCATCAAAACCATAATACTGCAGTTTCAATAATAGAATGTCGTGCCTTAGACAATCAAATGCTTTGGACAAATCGCAAAAGATACTAGCACATTTCTGCGACTTGTCCAACGCCTCCAGCACAAAATAAACCACTTTCCTGATTGCCATTTCTGTTGAGCGCCCGGGTCGGAAACCAAATTGCGATGTCACAAATAGATCATTACTCTCAAAATGATCAAGAATTCTTTTTTAATTACTGACTCTAATATTTTTGACAAGATGGGTAATATACAGACAGGTCTATAGTTCCCCAGTTCCGTATTATCTCCTTTTTTGTACAACGGAATAACTCGACCGGGTTTAAGACAGTTAGGAAACACTCCTTTTTCTAAACAGTAATTAATGATGATAAACAAAAATTCCTTAATACAATCGTTATCTAATATTAATTCTTTCAATACCTTGGTATTCATGTCATTAATGTCAGGCGTTGTCGTCGGTTTCATGTTTTTTACAATCGTCAATAATTCTCTTGGGTCAACCGGTTTAAATGTGATCTTATTTGTTTGCTTGTTGCATAATTCTAAGTACTTAATGCACTTATCAGGGTCAGTTTTGTTGTTACGTGTCAGTTTATGAGCTATATTTGTAAAAAAGTTATTAAAGATATTAGCTATTTCCTTACAGTCTGTTACCTCTATTCCTTCTTCTGTTTTTACCTTACGTATAACTTCTTTCTTACTGTGTTTTTTGTTATACTTAACTTGCTCATTTATTATTTTCCACGTTTCAGTAATTTTATTTTTTGAGGATTGTATTCTATGTCTATATTGTATCTTTTTAGCTGCGGTAAAAGCTCGTCTTAGAATCTTTTTATATTTCCTTATGTGTATTGCTCGGTTTCTATTAGGGCCAAGCTCCTGCAATATCTCTAATTTTGCGAGATTGCTTTTAGACACTTCTATACCTACGGATGTCCATTTCTTATTAGCTCTCCGAATAGTACATTTTTTCTTTGGAAAAGCAATGTCATAATAATGTTTGATTGCATCTTGTAGAATAAACATTCTTGTATTTGCATCTTCACATGATATTATCTGATATTTTAAATTTTTATAATCTCTATTAAATAAAAAATGAAAATACTGTTGCTTATTTCTCGACATATTCCTAGTATAACGTATTGAATTACAGTTACGTTCACATTTTACACTGTTATCAGAAATGGTTAGCTTAATAACTTTGTGATCAGATAATTTACAATCCAACACATTGCCTTTACAGTTATCAAAATTTACAATAAAATTATCAATACAAGTAGCGCTAGTTCCTTGCACTCTAGTTGGTTCGTCTAGCACAAATCTACAGTCGAAATTATTTAGGATTTTTAAAACACGTTTAATTTTTTTGTCTATTTTTAATACATTCAAATTGAAATCTCCAGCAATCACCACACGTTTACCTTCACGACAAAGTTTTTGTAATAGTTTATTAAGTAATTCAAAGAAAAGACTTATGTCTTTGTCATTTCTGTAAGCGGCTATTACTATTAGCTTAGAAGATTTCAATTCAATTGCGGCTATTTCAAAGTTCATCTCATAAGATAATTTATTTATGTCATTCCTAACCTTAAATTCTAGACCATTCCTTACAAAAACAGCTGTACCGCCATGCATAAAGAATTTTCTATTAAAGTATGTTGCAAGCTCAAAGTTAGGAATTACCATAGTTTCTACTCGTTCGTCTTCTCCCCAAGTCTCTGAAAAACATAATACGTCGCACTCGTAATCAATAAGTAGGTCTTCGATGGCTAAATATTTGTTGTTAATGCTTTGGACATTTGCATGCAGTATTATTTGGTGTTGCTTATTCGCATCGTTGTTCGAAAATTTGTTTCATCTTTAGGCAAACAATTATCATCCTTTGTCTGGCATTTAATAAATTGTAGTGTAGATGAACCATTAAATTTGCTTGCTAAAGCTGATTCTATAATTATTTGCGTCATAAGATCTCTTATTTTATTGTAGCTATATAATTTGCCCCTGTTGTCCCTTAAGTTAGGATCTACAAATTTAACGTTTTCTGCCACAGCTGCCAGATGTACAATTTCTTTGTTGATGTTGTATATGTTCATATCGTTTACATTATTATAGCGGATTCCGCATATTATCATGTTAAAGAGTATGCTCCTTTTCTCTATTATCTGTCTAAGTATTTTCAGATAAGCACTCTCCGCCTTGTTATTGTATATTTCGTCATATCTATTCAAGATTATTGCAACTGTGTCATCTTGTTTTAAGTCTTTTGTCTTTACATCAAAATTGGCTAGTATTAAATCATAACTACTTCCTGGTTGACAATAGTTCATGATGGAATGATTGTGCTCCAACTTCTGATCTACCTTTGAAGCCAGCCCTCTGCCTGATATGTCTGAAAAAATGATTATTTTTCTTGTGTTCATGTGCGATTTTTTAGGTATACGGTAACTATTACCAATGTCATGTTGTTTCTCTCGGTAATTTTCATTCACTTTAGCATTTATTCTATTTTCTATATGAAGCATATGTTTTGTTTCTAGTTCTTTAATATTAAACTGTAGTTGTACATTTTCTTGTGTAACTATTTTATATTCATTTTGTAGTCTATAAATTTTTCTTTGAAACTTTTTGAGGCTTTTTCGCAATGACGTTCTATTTTTATGCGTGTTCTTAGTAAGTGTAATAGTTTTCTTATTCGGTTTTGTCTTTTTACTTTGGTTAGCTATATTTTCACTTTTTACCTTTTCTTCTTCTAGCCATAATCGTAATTGCCTGATTTGTGTATTTAATTCATTTACTTTTTCTTCGTGTTTTTTATATATTAGTTGCGACTGTTCTTCATTTGTGTGTCCCTTTGTTGGAGTCAAATTATTATCCACCCCTAAGGAAATACGGTGCCGTTTCTTTCTTTTGCTAAGTAACGGTGAATGCTGAACTTCACCAAAGTCAATTTTCTTATAAATCTCGTTGAGTTGCATACATTTTTCCAGGTTCTTTTTCAATTGCCCATTTTCTATTATTAATTCCTCTATTTCGTTGTTAGCGGACGAAAGCTGATTTTCTAATTCACATATTTTTTTCTTTGATGTGAGATTTAATTCGCTTTGATCTAGAATTGTGTCCGGTAAACTAATTCTTGTCGACTCAAATAATAAAGAAGAATCTTCTGTCAGATTGCCCAATGAATAAGCTCTCTGTAGTGGTCGGAGTCTAATTGTCACATTATCTCTATCCACTAAATCCATCGTTTTTATACGGATTTAGGCAATTAAACTAAGTTATATGTAGTATGTGCAACAAGTGTATATTTATTTTAAGGTAAAATTGTTCATTAAATAAAAATGCAACAAAAATGAGTTTGCAAAAAGATTCGGTTTGCATCGATCGGTGGGACTAGAACCCGGCCACTTTGGTTACTTATAATGTTAAGTCGGTATCCAAAGCCATTAGGCTACGCGCTCTTAGTCTTGAGCGTCGAATTTTTGCAATGGTTATGCAGTCTTTGTCATTATACATTCATAAGCTGTCCGGTGAGTCCAAAGTTCAACTATTTTTAAATAAGGCGGTAGTAGAATAACTGACAATTTTTTTGGTTATTTTGCAATATTACAAAAAGTACTGTATATTTTATCACGGGATTTCACCAGTTAGCACTTATTGCTCAAAGACACAGGTGTAATAAATTATTAACAATATATTCAATTTGGTCTTCGTATTTAAAATCAATCACTTCAATATTACTTCGAAAATTAAATGTTCACTCGTAAATATTTCACTGTGCTATTAATTATATCACTACCAGCAATTATAGCTTCTTTTTATGTTGTATCGCGCCCATTAAACATTTTTTAGGAATTTTAAATACGGAGTTAGTGTAGTGTTGCGCGCACGAGTCGCATGAACTGTAAAGCTGTAAAGCCATAAAGCTGTAAAGCCATACTGCCTTGTCTTAAGTGTTATTTCTGCTCTCTTAGCTATAGTTATTGTCAAAGTCCAGTCTTAGTCAAGTACAGCCCGTGTCAGTCAAGTCCAGTCATGCTTTAGTAAAGTAGTGGCTACCTTATGCTTTAGCTTTGATGGAGTTTTGGAAGCAACACGAAAAGTCATGTTTCACCACATTATATCATTTTCCCACACTCGCGCTTGGGATTCGGCACTTTATGAATAAAACACCGCTATTTTTATGCAAAAACACGCAACAAAACACTAGTTTTGGAAAAAAATACAACGGGGCGACACGACTCTTTCCGCGTTCCCGCCAAAACTTCCACCTATTAATGTTTGTTTGTTCTTTGATTTTGGCGTCGCATTTTGAGCATTTGCCATTGTCAAGTGATTTATATTTTCAAGTTTCATAAGTTGAATAAGTTGCCTAGTAGCTATAATTATAGTATAGTCGAAGTCTATGTTTTATTTAAGTAACAATCAATATTGTATGTCCGCAAGGATAAGACTGTTTTTAAGTACTGGTATATGACTAATTATGTATTTATAATCTAATACTGTTACACAGTTTTAAACAATAAACATTTCTGATTCTGATTCTGATTCCAATTTCGGTCAAGTCTAGTTCGTGTCAGTCAAGTCCAGTCATGCTTTAGTAAAGTACTGACAAGAGTTTTGGAAGCAACACGAAAAATTATTTTTCACTCAATGAGAGTAGGTACATCATTGGTTTCACTACATTACATCATTTTCCCACACTCGCGCTTGTAATCTGGCACTTTATGTAGTACCATGATATAGGTACATTCAAAAAAACATATTTTGGAAAACAATTTGTATTGTGGCGACACGACCTATCCAAGTTTCCGCCAAAACTCACCTTTTTATATCACTGACCAATAAGTGCCACTTACTGGAAAGTGATTTAAAAGTAATCGTAAGTAATCAGTTCAGAAAAATCGATTCAAATTGCATAAACAACCTGAACCTGCCATGAACTGAAGAAATCCAGGCATCTGTTGGGTAACCTCAAACATTTGCTGATAACTGACATAACGTTTATGAATAGTCTGGGTACCTTCAAGTCGCGAGTAGACCGCATCTTCGCTTAACATCAAGCGGGATGACGGTCAAACGCTTACGCAAGCCTATCTATTAAAAAAAAAAAAAAAACGTTTTTATTGTTCTCTGAAGTTGGGATAAGAGTTTTTTGGCGGAACCGCGGGAAGAGTCGTGTCGCTCCGTTGTATTTTTTTCCAAAACTAGTGTTTTGTCGAGTGTTTATGCATAAAAATGGTGGTGTTTTATTCATAAAGTGCCGAATTACAAGCGCGAGTGTGGGAAAATGATATAATGTGGTGAAACATGAGTTTTCGTGTTGCTTCCAAAACTCCATCGAAGCTTTATAGTAAAGTTGCCACTACTTTTCTTTAAAGCATGGCTGGAATTAACTGACACGAACTGGACTTGACAAAGACGACTTTGACGATAACTATAGATAAGATACAGCAGAAATAACACTTAAGACAAGGCAGTATGGCTCTATAGCTTTAGCCTGCCCGAAAGGGCACATTATTAAAAAAAAAAATTTGGCCTATCCACACGTCTTCGAAACATATTTTTTTATACGCAAATCTCCGTAGACAGCATCATTATGGCAGATGGCGGTAAAACGGAAGCCCATTTGTAATAAAAAAAACTACAAAGTAAACAATTAAGCTACAACAATGCTTTTTATTTCTTATAGATATCGCTCTATATACTTTTCATTGCTCAATTCAGAAAAAGGCTAATCACGTGACTCATTTTGTTAAAGGTTGTTTCACATTGAAATTCATTGCTTTAATTTATTTAGTACGATGAAAAGCGCATGTGCAGTACCAGAAATAATCAAAGTTCTCAAGCGTACATTCTTTCTGATTTCACAAAATTATTTCAGATTTCTATTCTGTTACCAAAAGACAGTTTACCCAGTGTGATAAAGGCATTGCCACTCTGAATAGCAAAGCTTTTACGATAAGGTAGGTCAGCATTTTTTTTTCTTCTTATTCCTCCGAGGAGGACTTGGCGTCGCACTTTCTGTGCATTTGCCAGTGTCAAGTTTCTGTTTGGTTTTTCTCTGGAAACTTCATTTTCTGCTTCTTTGTTGAGTGAGGAGTCAGCATTTTAATCTTCCATCAATGACTTTTTTTTTATAACAAATAGGCTTACGTTTGACCGCCCTCTCACTTCATGCGGTCTAAAACAAAACTTAAAACAAACTTTAAAAAACAGGCATGACAATACAAATTGGTAAAATGTTTCTAAAACAGTTTGTATTTTTGTTTCAGGCACTTCCAACCAAGTTGATTTCATAAGTTTGTCACAAAAATAGTTTGAAATAAATGGCCGAGCGAGTCTGAGCGAAAAAACAGCTGTTTGCTGAGAGTGGAGGGAAAGAGCGGCAAGATGTCGTTGGTGGCACCAAGGAGGGTGCAGTTGGATTGGGCTCCTACTATACCATGGTAAGATTTTGATCATTTATTAGATAAATACTCAATCGAAAATCATAAAATAAAATTATAACAATCACACAACCTAGAATTATTCGGAACTTCGGAAGTTATGAATTGTCGCGCCATATTCTTTTTATAGTGGCGCTAAAACTTTGACAGCACAGAAGAAGAGGTGTTGCCACTAAAAAAAGTATTTTTTTCATAAGGCAAATTTAATTACGAATTTCTAATTTAATTCCATTAAAATGTTATCAGTTGATTCACTTTTTTGAGCAACCATTAGATTGAAAATATACCAATAACACAATATTCATAGAATACAAATAATTTTATAGTTCATTGACCTTCTTACCGCACTCATGGATAACTTCATTGTAAAATCGGGCATGAGAAAAAAAAACTTGTCCGTCAGTCCATCAGCTGAGCGAACATCGCTAACTTCAGTACAGTGAAAATCGTATCTGTCATGGCTGCTCGATCGATGTTAGTCCGCAACTAAAATCACGGGAAAACATAAAAATATGTCGTGACATGCGACGCACTACGTCGCCCGCCCGTTTTTTAACGTGCAGCAATTATATTCGGCACAAAACTACACCCGTTAAGTGTTTATTCAGTGTATTCTGAGCGATTCTAATTTTGTTCTCTTGTCAATCCGGACGACACACTAAACTTTTGGTGAGTATTTGTATATTTTTCACCTCATTAAGAGCGTGGGTGCCTTTCTTAAGCGAAGTAAATGTATTTAGTGAGTAGTTGCGGTGTAAATGGGTACAGGAAAATCACCCATGCTTGAGTAAAAATCGATTATATGTGGGTGGGTTATCCTCTATATACATTTATCCCGTTTTAGTATAACCCGGCCGAATTTGAGAGTGACGTAACAATGCGACACTTGGTTTCGGAGAATGTTGCTTCTATTTGGTCACGCTACCATTGCCGTTTCTTTCTGGCGTATTTCTCGATAATTTTAGTACACACTTTCTAGTTTTATTTAGCATTTTTCTAAGTAAAACTGGACTTGATAATGCTGTAGGTAGTCTTGTAAAGGATTTTATTACAGGTTTGAGTGATTTTTTTTATTATATACGTAGTAAATATGATTGATTTCAATCGATATTTTCTGCCAAGGCGTACAGTTTGCCGCACCTATAGCTTGCTCTTTATGTTTATTGGACACGCAATTTTGGTTTTTAATGACACGAGATAAAAGCTTTAATTCTATGAGTATTTCTTGACATGTTTATGGCATTTGTCTCTATGTACCTACTGAATAACATGATTTATTTTTGACACAACTTTGTACAAAAAAATATTCAGTCTCCAAAATATATGTCTTTCCTAATGATAAACGAAGACACAAAGGGTTACAATAAATTATTTCTTGTAAGATTCTCGTTTTCTGTATATAATTACTTAATTAGGGAAATTTTTACTAAGTACATATTGATAAATTATAAGTTGTGAGTAACTTGATAATTTAAGTACCTATTAAAATACTCAAACTACAATCAAGCTGAAATTAAATTGTATGCTTATTTCACTTTACTTGTGGACAGAACAAAGTGAAGGTCTCTACTTATCAAATTTCCATGTAAATGTTTGAGTGTATAGCATATTTGTAAGATAACAACTTTTGAACTGTGGTCCTTTTATAACCAAGGTGAGTTTATAATGTCGAAGGGTAGAATTTAGAATTACAAAGGGTAGAGTAAAGTACACTGAGACCATTAATTGCTATAAATGATAGTACTTATCATAATGACTTTTGTTTTTGCTTTATCTTTAAAATGGTTATCCAATAACCATTTATAAGATAAAGCCAGCATCCTAATTGTGTTTGCCAATAGGTTTGACTGTCAGTACATGAACCATACAGCAATGGTTCATGGACTAATGAGCAAGTATTCAAATGTAATATGTGTTTATGATTTATGTATTTCTAGTAATCTGACTGCTATAAGCTAACTATACCTTTATGCCTATGCTTATGGTGAAATATTTTTTTAAAAGATTTTTACATTAATTATAAATTAATAAGTATCGTAGAACTATACACACAGCACCGTCTGGCCCCAAACTAAGCAGAGCTTGTGTGATGGAAGTCTGATAACTGATAGAATACATAAATACTTTTTTTTTGTAAATAAATAAATAAATAAATAAAATAAATATCGCAGGACATTACACACAGCGCCATCTGACCCCAAACTAAGCAAAGCTTGTACTATGGGAATCAGATAACTGATAAAATACTTAAATACTTTTTTTTTGTAAATACATACTTATAATACATACAGTACACCCAGACACAGAACAAACATTTGTTTTATATCACAAAACGCTTGTCCAGGGTGGGAATCGAACCCACGCCCTACAGCTCTTGAAGCAGATATGCTACCAATGAACCAACAGGGCTGTCAACAGGCTACAATACATTCAGAACATCCAGCCACAGAATAAACATTTCTTTATTCACAGAATGTTTGCCCTGAGTGGGTATCGTACCCACACCCTCCAGCTCTCAAGGCAGATATACTACCAATGAGCCAACAGGGCTGTCAAAAATATATATTAAATACTAGGGTGCCACCAGCAGGGGGGCAGGGTTTAAGCTGCCGGTGGTTAGGGCTGCAGAGTGAGAAACCTCCTCACAATGTGCACCGTGTCAAGGATCACTGCCTTTTGAAGCTAACCCTTGACCCAACTGTCTAGCGAGAGTCTCTTAAGATGTTGGTCGAGACTCTGGCAGAACGAGGCTCTGGGCCTCTGGTATAGTAGCTCTAGTGAGTTGAGTGGAATGTTCAATGAGAGTTGGGTGGAATGTTCAATGATCTTTTATGTTATTGTAATATCAGAAACTTTGTTTTTTTTCACCAGACTACAGAAAAGCTATAATATTATGTTTTTAGTATGTATGTATGTTTGTTCCACCATAGCGAAACTACTCATCCGATTTTACTGAACGAGATGTCAATTGATTTGTTGTTAGGCTCTATATTTTTTTCAATATCGGAATAGTTTTTTAACTTTTTGGCTTGTTACTTATGGTATTGTCTAAATATGGTGTAGTATGATACCCTCTCTGTGCAACTTCTAATCTATAGTCTATGCTGGTGCTTTGTTGTGACAAACTAACAACACTACATACATACAATGTATGTGTGAATGTGATGAAATGATCTAAGAATGTTGGGCTGATCTAATTTATCCAATTGGCTAGCTAGGTGGGTGGGTAATTCTTAGTTAAGAATGGGAGAGATGTTTTGTAGAGAAGATAGCTCAGTGGTTAGTGCGGTCGGGTCACACACCGAAGGAAAACATTGTGAGGAAACCACAGCATGGTGGTAGCATACTCTCTAGTACCTGGCTGCGTAGCTACCTTTACGTTGAAAATTTCTCAAGTAGGTACCTAATGGCGTGTACCGGCAGCCTCACTTGAGAGCCAGTTCCATTGTGATTACCAACTTCGACCACAAAGTCACTTTAAAAAAAATAATATTTGCATAATATTTTTTTATTTGCTTTTAAGTTATTAGTTGTTAGGTTTGGCACTTGGTGGTAGATCTCCTTAGCAGGAGGTCGTCTAGGTAGGTACCACCGCAGTACCAGTTATTCTGCCGCTAAGCAGTAGTGTGTAAACATTACTGTGTTCCAGTTTGAAGGGCATTACAGGGCTGTTGAGACTAACCATCGAAAGTCTCAAATAATGAGCGCCAAGACAGCGATACCTGGACTTTGTTTCGTAACTCAAAGTTCTGTGTATCGCTTCAATGGTAATGGACAGGCGTTATCTCTTACCATCAGGAGAGCGTCTCGTTCGTCTCATTACGTTTTACATTAAAAAAAAGTTACCTTACTGGTCTAATATTTTCCTCTGTCGCTTGACAATGAACTTTGCTAAAAATAGTTGACCCTTAAAAGGGATCCAAACAATTTCATACATGATTACATTTCTTGGGATACCGATGATTATTGTTATACCATGGTAGATGGACCATGGTTAGTATGGTTACTAAGGGGGCATTTATGTGAGCTCAAAATGGGGGGAGAGGTCTGGTTGAATCTTATTTAAAATAATTAAAAATCTAACACCAACTTTGAAGTATTACACATTATTAAAAAAAAACATGCTGAACAGTTTAAAATATCGATAACCCAACTGCGAATAAAGTAGGTAGCTATAATTAAACGAAAAAAACCGTTAAATCAATTTATTATTCCTAATTAAATTTAAACATTACAACTTTAATATTATTATATATTTTGTAATCTTTTTTTAGATACCTTACCTTCCTTGATAGGTTTGGTGTTTTTTTTTATCATTGTATGCACTATTTCGCGCCAAAAATCCACCAACTTGATTTTTTAAAAACTTTATTGAGATGAATCTAATGATACCTCATTTGTCGTAATCCATACGGTTTGGAAGATACGAGGTACGCGCGAAAAACATTTAAAAAGATAATTATACATACGAAAGATATTTTTACAAACCTTTTATTGATAACACAAAATCATAACATAATTTTGTCAATACAATGAAAATGTCAATGAAATAATATATCACATATTTATGGGCGACAGGCTAGGTGTTTGACCACAGCTCACCTGATGTAAAGTGAAGGTGTGGTCGAAGATAGTAAAGCACACCAAGCCTGGAATGGAACTGGCTTTCAAGTGATGCTGTCGGAACACACCGTTAAACGCTTGGAGGTAGACTTTTCAAGTCTCGTGTGGTAGCTAGCCAGCCGAGTACTAGAGAGTACGCTACCACCATGCTATGGTTTCCTCACGATGTTCCCTTCACCGGCAGCTCGAGCTCATTGTTGGGGTTTGAACCCACGCCCTTCGGCATGCGAACCGACCGCGCTAACCACTGAGCTTTCATCGCTACAAAGTTAAACAACACATATAGACCAAGAACACTAAGACGCACAAACTGCTTTCGCGTTCCTTTATCCATTATCGACTCCCCGATGAGATTAAATGAAATTCGGTGGGGAGTGTCCTCGTAGCTAGTTATAGTCATAGTCCGGTCTTAGTCAAGTCCAGTCTGTTTCAGTCAAGTCCAGTCATGCTTTAGTAAAGTAGTGGCGACTTTACTATAAAGCTTCGATGGAGTTTTGGAAGCAACACGAAAAGACATGTTTCACCACATTATATCATTTTCCCACACTCGCGCTTGTAATTTGGCACTTTATGAATAAAACACCACCATTTTTATGCATAAACACTCGACAAAATACAAGTTTTGGAAAAAAATACAACGGAGCGACACGACTCTTCCCGCATTCCCGCCAAAACTCCGTGGATCTGTTTAGGGACTACAGATCCTGCCTTTACCGTGCGAGTTCGTTTACCAGGTAGCCCTGTACACGCATACAAACATAGATAAATTTCATCGCCGGGGCGTCCACAGCACGTTGGATCTTCGCAGTAATGAAAAGAAAGAGCAACTAGTAACGCCGTCGCATCGGCTCGTCAAGTCGGAGAGGTCGGTGTACATGCTGGGGCCCGCGGTCTGCAGCCGCGTACCCGCTTCCATTCGGGATGCACCGCGCCATCGCGTGCGCGCAGAAGCAAACTTAGATCTTGGCTTCAAGAGACCTTGTTTTATGACTATGACGATTATTTAAAACTAAGAGATTATTGAACTACTAGTAAGTAATTATAATATGTTTGTTTTTATGGACATTTAACTACATATAATTGACATAATTATTTTATATGTGACATATAACTTGATTAACATTTTCATTTTCATTATTTGACATGTTATGTAATTCAAAATAGGTTCGCTTTTGACCACACTCTGCGTGATGTAAAGCAGTAGTGTGGTCTAAGATGGAGCACGCTTACCTAGAAGAAACCTATTCACTCTAGATTTATACATATAGACATATTTTAAATTGACAGTATTTTTCTTTTAAATTGACATGTATGTATATTGACATATGACTTTGACGAGTATTTAAAACTAAGAGATTATTGAATTACTAGTAAGTAATTATAATATGTTTGTTTTTATGGACATTTAATTATATTAACATAATTATTTTATGTGTATATGTGACATATAACTTCATTGTCTTTTCATTTTCATTATTTGACATGTTATGATTTTGATATTTTTAAATATGAATGGAAAAATGACCTGTAACTTTGGTGTTATTAATAAATGATTTGTATTTGTTATGTATGTTTTATTCAAGCAATAATAATTGTTATTTGCCGCAAATAAAGACCAAAATTAATGCCAGTAGCTGTGATTTCACTGTTAAATTATGCTCCATTTGTCCATAAATGGCGAAAATTTATTTGTATGGAAATCGAACCACGTTAAGTCGGTTAATAAATTAGAGAAGTTCCTAAAACATTGCGACTAAAATGAGACTAAAATTGTGCAGCGAGATTGTATTGGTATTTTATCTATAATGAGCCGATAAAAGGCGGCCACGCTCGGTTGACCCCGACAGGGGCCGACCTTGGGCTCAGAAGCGGTTTCCACCGTGCTATCCTTTTTATGAGCTTAAGATGGGAACACTAGCTTTTATCCATACAAATGTATTCCTGGATAATGGTTACAGAGCAATCATCTATTTTACACTCTACAATTTTTTTTATTTTTTTTTACACTACAATTTTTTTATTTTTTATTTTGCAAATGACATGGCGTTATACATCGGGCCCCAAACTAGGCTTAGCCTGTATCTTGGTGACCCAAGTTTAAGATGTTGCCATCTATACTATTATGAAGAGGAAAGATTTGATTGTTTGTAATGAATAGGCTCTGAAACTACTGGACAAATTTTTTGTATCAAGATATCGGGAGAAGCCATTGGTTACCCAAACGGTCATTACTAGTTTGGAGCCAATGGGTTTATTTTTATGTGACCATAAATTGTGCCAAATGAAAATAATTTTGAATTTTGATTTCAAATATTCATTCACCGTTAGGAAGCTACACTATCCCCGGGTGACATAGGCTACTTTTTATCCCTGTATTCCCACGGGGACGAGAATTGCGCGGGTGAAACCACGAGGCGTCCGCTAGTACTATTATAAAAAGGAAAGATTTGATTGTTTGTTTGTAATGAATAGGCTCTGAAACTACTGGACCGATTTCAAAAAATCTCTCACCGTTGGGAAGCTCCGCTATCCCCGGGTGATATAGGCTACTTTTTATCCCTGTATTCCCACGGGGACGAGAATTGCGCGGGTGAAACCACGAGGCGTCCGCTAGTACTATTATAAAAAGGAAAGATTTGATTGTTTGTTTGTAATGAATAGGCTCTGAAACTACTGGACCGATTTCAAAAAATCTCTCACCGTTGGGAAGCTCCGCTATCCCCGGGTGATATAGGCTACTTTTTATCCCTGTATTCCCACGGGGACGAGAATTGCGCGGGTGAAACCACGAGGCGTCCGCTAGTACTATTATAAAAAGGAAAGATTTGATTGTTTGTTTGTAATGAATAGGCTCTGAAACTACTGGACCGATTTCAAAAAATCTCTCACCGTTGGGAAGCTGCGCTATCCCCGGGTGATATAGGCTACTTTTTATCCCTGTATTCCCACGGGGACGGGAGCTACGCGGGTGAAACCTAGAGGCGAATGTGACCAGGCGTGATTAGGAGGAAGAGTAAAAAAAATCATGAAATTCGTGTGAGTCATCTATGGCCTCTTACTAGTAATTTAAAACGTGAATACAATGTTAATGCGTGTGAGCTGCGGTGAACCACCTAGCCTGCTGTTAGTGGTTTTCTAATTGAACGAATGCCAAACCGATCTACGTTATTGTAAACTGATTTGTTTTGGATCACTAGGTCAATAGATATTGTATCGCTTGGCGAAAACTATGTCGACTAGTGATCTTTTTAACCATCTCCAAAGGGGGAAGGTCTGTTTTTATACGCACACAAAACGCACACACACACCCACACTGTTGGTTTTCAAGTACAGGGGCTCACCGGAAGACCAGCGCTGGTCATACTCAGTATGACCAGTATTATGCTGAGGTGAGCCCTTACGGGACCCTATTACTGAGACATCGCTGTCCGTCCGTCCGTCCGTCCGTCTGTCACCAGGCTGTATCTCAAGAACGGTGATAGCTAGACAGTTGAAATTTTCACAGACGATGTATTTCTATTGCCGCTATAACAGTAAATAGGTAGGTACCTACTAAAAATTAATTAAAATAACTATTTAAGGGGGCTCCCGTACAACAAACGGGATTTTCCCCCCGTTTTTACAGATAATGGTACGGAACCCTCCGTGTGCGAGTCCAACTCGCACTTGGCCGGTTTTTTATTGTTTTTTTGTGTCTTTATGTTACAGAATAAAATCTTTTTCTTTCTTTCTTTATAAACTGTTGGTTGTGGGCGGGCCTCTTCTTATTTTGAGAAGGGCAAGGCTGGTCCACCACCCTGGCCAAGTGCGGGTTGGCAGACTTTACACAAGTTTGCGAACTGTTTTTTTTTCATAAAATCGGACGTTAAGAAGTTAGAAGTTATCAGCAATCCCACTAATATTATAAATGCGAAAGTTTGGATGGATGTCTCTTTCACGCAAAATCTACTGAACGGATTTGGATGAAATTTGGTATGGAGGTAGCTGACACCCTGGATTAACATATAGGCTACTTTTTATCCCGAAAACATGTAGCGGGTAACACCGTGGGGCGCAGCTAGTATTACATACAGAACACCCAGGCACAGAACAAACATGTGTTTATAACACAATTTGCTTGAATAATTTTTTTGGTGGCGTGCATTGGGAGAGGCCTACGTCCAGCAGTGGACAGCGAAGGGCTGATGATGATGATGATGATGGGTTGGAATAGAGCCCACGCCGTACAGCTTTAAAAGCCGATATACTACCAATGAGCTGACAGGGCTGTCTGTAACTATTCTGTCAGTTATCTGTTACCATAGTACAAGCTTTGCTTATAGCTTGTCGCGAGCGATGCCGCGGGCGGAAGGCAGTATAGTATAATTCAAGAACCATTAGTAATAATTCGCCATGATCAAAGTGCCTTTACGTGTATTTCCGTCTTTATGATGAAATCGTTGGTAACGACTCGGAGAGGACGCACTCAAGGTCTCTCGGAACATTGTCTGGTTGGAATATTTTCAATACTAGAGGTGACATGACTATTTGCCGTCGCTACTGAAATTTGAACGTGCTACGGGTACAGCGGTAGGGTTCCGTACCCAAAGGGTAAAACGGAACCTTATTACTAAGACTCCGCTGTCCTTCTGCCACCAGGCTGTATCTCACGAACCGTGATAGTTATACAGTTGACATTTTCACAGATGATGTATTTCTGTTGCCGCTATAACAACAAATACTAAAAAAACAATAAAATGAATATTCATACAACATACATATGCCATAAATAATTATATATATGCATGTATTATACATGTAAACCTTCCTCTTGAATCACTCTGTCTATTGACGGAAACCGCATTAAAATCCGTTGCGTAGTTTAAAAGATCTAAGCGCACAGACGGCGGGAAGCGTCTTTGTTTTATACTGTGTAGAAATTAGTAAAATGGATAATATAAATATATTTATAATTCAAAAAAACCGACTCCACGCCCCTTAGGCCAACTAACCGCACTGCTCCAATGAAACAGCGAGGTTTCAGAGTAAACGAAAATATCATCGACGTATACAATTTTTACATTTTTGTTGATTTTTCAAAAACAGCTCGTTCGATTTCGATTAAATTCATATGGAACCACCTCTGAAGTATGATCTAACTAACAAAGAAAGAATCATCAAAATCGATTCATAATTGGCGGAATTATCGCGTTTCATACATACAAAAAAAAACATACAGTCGAATTCGGTAGGTATGTAAAGTTTTTTTTTGTATTTTTTTAAATATTTTTTACTGATAGTAAACTTTATTTGAGGAAACTGATTTGAATATTTTGGCTTTCTATGCGGTAGTTTATTTTGAATACGTTTTCAAACTTTTTATAGTTATGACGTCATGAGGTAGGCAGAATACAAAACATGCATTAGCCATGTAAAAAAAAAACAACTCGACGTAGATAAGTATGGAGGTTACAAGTATAACGGCAACCGTTGACTTGACATTGACAGATTTTGTTGAGGTTTGCCATTGTTTTTTTAGGTCAAGTCAAGTTTATTTTATGTTTTTTTAATAAAATAACCCCCGTCTTACAGTTTAAAGAGTTTTAAACGTGAAAATCATGTGCAGGAATGTAATATTTCGAAATGGTTTTGGAATCAGCAAAGTATTTTTTTCCTTTACATACCGAATTGAGAACCTCCTCCTTTAAAAAAAATGAGATTATATTAAAACTAAAAAGAGCTAATAAACACAAATTCTGACGCCAGGTCCGCCCACTCGACCTACACAAACTTGCACGCAGTGTGTCCTTATTTCCATTCCAAATAGTTAAATGGGTTATCGTTATCTTATCTAGCACATTATTAAACAATTAAATGTCTGATTTATCGATGTAATTATATTTTATCACTTATTCGTAGTTAACCTATCGATTCTGTGTTAGTTTAACAATGGGGAACGGTTAATCTACACTATTATAAAGAGGAAAGATTTGATTGTTTGTTTGTATTGAATAGGCTCCGAAACTACTGGACCGATTTCAAAAATTATTTCACCGCTGGAAAGCTACGCTATCCCCGGGTGACATAGGCTACTTTTTATCCCTGTATGCCCACGGGGACGGGAACTACGCGGGTGAAATCGCGAGGCGTCCGCTAGTACTATTATAAAGAGGAAAGATTTGATTGTTTGTTTGTTTGTATAGAATAGGCTCCGAAACTACTGGACCGATTTCAAAAATTATTTCACCGTTGGGAAGCTACACTATCCCCGGGTGACATAGGCTACTTTTTATACCTGTATTCCCACGGGAACGGGAACTACGCGGGTGAAACCGCGAGGCGTCCGCTAGTGTATAATAAACGAAACTAGACAATTTTGTGTAAAAGCCAAATGTTTTTTCCTTACAAATAGGATGTATCCGTCATTGCCAAAACTGTCAAACGTCAAAATAACGCCTATTGTGTTCTAAGGACCTTTGTTTTCTTTTTTTCAGGGAGCAAGAGCCAACCTGCGAAAGGGAGTCTTCATTTAAGAAGGGAGCCCCGCACCAGTCAAACAGATCTGGTAAGAACGGTTTACTTACTAAAATAAATTAAAACTACATCTTATCCTTAATAGTTATTTGTTATACAAGAGTGCAAAGTTGTTTTTTAACCGCGTGTTCAATTTTGATGAGCGAGCGAGCGGAGGATTCTTAAACTACAATCCTGAGCGTTAGCGAGGGAATCAAAAGAGTACGAGGTAAAAAATCTTTGCACTCGAGTGCAACACGTAACTTGTCATCCCACCTCAGCGAGGTGACTAAATAAATTACTAAATACACAAAAAATCTTTAACAATCACAAGATACTTTTAATTCCGTTTAGGTATTAACTACTACATTAACAATATGAAGTGAAAAGAAAATAGCGCGCGCAAAGCAAATTTAAAAAAAAACGTACACCAAGGAGGTTCCGAGTCTAGAGTTTTTAACAAATGAAAAAAGTCGTATGATAAATTCGTCACATGGAGGTAGAAGTGAATAGGTTTAATGATGTTTTGAATTCGCAAACTTAGCGCACGCGATGTTCTAAATTCAAATTTACTTTATCCTCTAGCGGATAAAAACGACTTTTGCACTCAGATATCGAAGAGCAAAATACTCTTTCCGAGATGGGGGGATGTAAAGCATATTGCATAATCGACGAATTCCTGACAGAAAGATGAATATGACATCTATCTGTACTATTATGAAGAGGAAAGATTTATTTGTTTGTTTGTATTGAATAGGCTCCGAAACTACTGGACCGATTTCTTGATTTTCTTTTCCATTGCTTCGTTTTTATACATTGACATATTTTTATATTTGACAATATTTTTAAATTGACATGTTTTTATATCGACGTAATTAATGAACTTTATTTGACATTTTGTGACGTGTAATCAGTGTTTTATAACTTTTTTTAAATGATACAGACTTTTTTTTTTATTCAAAATAGGTTCGCGTTTGACCACACTCTGCCTGATGTTAAACAGTAGTGTGGTCTAAGATGGAGCACGCTTATTTAGAAGAAACCAAAGAAAGAAAGCTTTTTTTTTTTTAAATGTTTGACAGGCTAGTTGTTCCTGATGTTAAGTGAAGGTGTGGTCGAAGATGGTAAAGCACACCTAGCCTGGAATGGAACTCTCAAGTGAGGCTGCCGGAACACACCGTTACATGCTTGGCGGCAGATTTTCAACTCTCGTGTGGTAGCTAGCCAGCCGAGTGCTAGAGAGTACGCTACCACCATGCTATGGTTTCCTCACGATGTTTTCCTTCACCGGCAGCTCAAGCTCATTGTTGGGGTTTGAACCCACGCCCTTCGGCATGCGAACCTACCGCGCTAACCACTGAGCTATCATCGCTACAGTATGGAATACTTTATGCTATACAATTAGCCGTGTCTGTAATTTTGATGTTTTGCAGAGTCATCATCATCATCGGCCGACACCGCATCGCAGGGTTCGGGCTCCGCCGCCGTCCCCGCGCAGCGCCCGCGAAGAAATGAGCCCCAGGTGAGTTTAACTCTTTAATCGACTCAAAAAAGGAAGAGGTTCTCAATTCGACTGTATGTTATTTTTTTTTTGGATTTATGTTACGCGATCATTCCGCCAATTATGAATAGACTTTAATGATTCTTTTTTTGCTTGATAGATCATACATCAGAGGTGATCCCATATAAATTTTATCGAAATCGATCGAGCGGTTTTTAAAAAAATCAACAAAATGTAAAAATTGTACATCGATGACATTTTCATTTGGTCGGAAACCTCGCTGTATCATTGGAGCAGTGCGTTTAGTTAGGCTAAGGGTCGTGGACTCAGTTTCTTTTAAATTGTAAATTTATATGTTATTTTAATTTAAAGTAATGATATGAACGAGACGCTCTCCTGATGGTAAGAGATTACGTATGTCTATGACCATTGCAACGATACACAGAATTTTGAGTAACTTAACAAAGTCCAGTCATCGCTGCTTTGGCGCTCATTACTTTGAGACTTGCGATGGTTAGTCTCAACAGCCCAGTAATTTCGCTGCAGTACCCTTCAAACCGGAACACAGTAATGTTTACACACTTACTGTTGAGACTAACCATCTAGTCTCAAAGTAATGAGCGCCAAAGCAGTGATGCCCTGGACGTTGTTTTGTTACTCAAAGTTCTGTGTATCGCTGCAATGGTCATGGACAGGCGTTATCTCTTACCATCAGGAGAGCGCCTCGATCGTCTCATTACTATTACATTTAAAAAAAAAAAAGTTTACACACTACTGCTTGGCTTGCTACTTTGAAGGTCACAAAAATACACAGCTAAGCTTTTTTTAATGTTCCGCGTCATTCACGGACCTGGTAACTTAGCAAAAACTTAACAAGACACCTAATATCAAGTCAAGGTTAAGTAAGTCGAGCTTTTTACCTAATTTTTTGTGCCGTTTTTAACTTGGCTAGAGAGTGGAACAGTTTCGTATGTGCGGTCTGCTGAAGCTTACCGTGACTATTTCCTAGTAGTGTTAGACGCGACGCCTAGATGGCACCACTCTGTGTGCGTGTTTCGCTCTATCTTGACTTCTCGCTGTCCACAAATACAAATATAACACCAAAGTTACAGGTCTTTTTTAGGGTTCCGTAGCCAAAGGTTAAAACGGGACCCTATTACTGAGACTTCGCTGTGCGTCCGTCCGTCCGTCTGTCACCAGGCTGTTTCACAAGAACGGTGATAGCTAGACAGTTGAAATTTTCACAGATGATGTATTTCTATTGCCGCCATAACAGCAAATACTAAAAATAAAATAAAATAAACATTTAAGGGAGGCTCCCATACAACAAACTTGATTTTTTTTACCGTTTCTTGCTCGATACTAATAACGGTGACAGGTAGAAACTTAAAATATTCACCGAATATTTAGTTGGATATATTTACTTTAAAAATAAACCCAGCTCAATCTGACACTGCGAAAATAAATAAATAAATATCGTAGGACTATACACACAGCGCCATCTGGCCCCAAACTAAGCAGAGCTTGTGTGATGGAAGTCAGATAACTGATAGAATACATAAATACTTTTTTTTTTGTAAATACATACTTATAATACATACAGAACACCCAGACACAGAACAAACATTTGTTTATTCACAAAATGTTTGCCCTGAGTGGGAATCGAACCCACGCCCTACAGCTCTCAAGGCAGATATACTACCAATGAGCCAACGAGGCTGTCAAAAAGTCAAAAAGTCGGGGGTGTTAAAAGTGTCCGTAACTTGCAAGATTAGCTTACAGATAATGGTACGGAACCCTTCACGCGCGAGTCCCACACGCACTTGGCCGGTTTTTTTGTTGCTTCGTGATGAGAGATTGTGCTGCAGTGAAAGTTTTTTTGTTTTTTCAGAGGGAAGAGCGGCGCGTGGTCCATGCTGCCTCGCCGCGCGTACAACCCAATCCTTTACTGAGGTAACAAACTGAGATGAAAGTGTTATCGGACAAATCTTTCTTGTTTTATTTTTGACAAGCTAGATGCTGTTAAGTGCTGGTGTGGTCGTTGATGGTAAAGCACGCCTAGCCTGGAATGGAACTGGCTCTCGAGTGAGGCTGCCGGAACTCACCGTTAGATGCTTGGCGGCAGATTTTCAACTCTCGTGTGGTAGCTAGCCAGCCGAGTACTAGAGAGTACGCAACCACCATGCTGTGGTTTTTTTTTCTTTGGTTTTGGCGTCGCACTTTGATCATTTGCCAGTGTCAAGTGTTTTATATTTTTATGTTTCATAAGTTAAATATATCGCCTCGTAGCTATGGTTGTAGTTAAAGTCCAGTCTAGTCATGCTTTAGTAAAGTAGTGGCGACTTTACTATAAAGCTTCTATGGAGTTTTGGAAGCAACACGAAAACTCATGTTTCACCACATTATATCGTTTTCCCACACTCGCGCGTGTGATTCAACACTTTATGAATAAAACACCACCATTTTTATGCATAAACACTCGACAAAACACTAGTTTTTGACAGCCCCATTGGCTCATTGGTAGTATATCTGCCTTGAGAGCTGTAGGGCGTGGGTTCGATTCCCACTCAGGGCAATCATTTTGTGAATAAACAAATGTTTGATCTGTGTCTGGGTGTTCTGTATGTATTTACAAAAAAAAAGTATTGATGTATTCTATCAGTTATCTGACTCCCATCACACAAGCTCTGCTTAGTTTGAGGCCAGATGGCGGTGTGTGTATAGTCAAGAAAAAAAATACAACGAAGTGACAAGACTCTTCCCGCGTTCCCGCCAAAACTTTCCAAGCTATGGTTTCCTCACGATGTTTTCCTTCACGGGCAGCTCAAGCTCATTGTTGAGGTTTGAACCCACTGCGTTCGGCATGCAAACCGACCGCGCTAACCACTGAGCTATCATAGTCTAAAAAGTCTTTGCTTGAGGCACTGGTTTCCTGTCTGGTCGCAGGTCACGCACACTACCGAACTTCGGCGGCGGGCGGCTGTCGCCGACGTCCCGCTGCGACACCTCGCGGCGCGCGCACCACATCACCATGGCGTCCGAGGACCTGCTGCAGCCGGGACACGTCGTCAAGGAACGATGGAAGGTGATGGCGATGATGGTTTCACTAAGTTGTAAGCTGCATGTACTTAAATCCTCGGAAGCTACTTATCGCAGCGCGGTCGTTGAAGTTACAACAATTATTTTTATTTTATTTACTAGCTGCGCCCCGCGGTGTTACCCGCTACATGTTTTCGGGATAAAAAATAGCCTATGTGTCAATCCAGGGTGTCAGCTACCTTCGGGGTTGCGGACGAGTGCGAAAGCGTCCCCGTAGCCCCGACACACAGGCGCCAGGTAGGCCGCCACAATGGCGGAGAGTCCCACATAACCACCGTGCTTCCCCCGAAGCCGGTGGTATCCATTAAGGATTTCCCTGGGAGAAAAAAAAAGGGCTGTCAGCTACCTCCATACCAAATTTTATCCAAATCCGTTCAGTAGTTTTTGCGTGAAAGAGTAACAAACATACATCCAAACTTTCACATTTATAATATTAGAGAGATTTTTAGACAGCTAGGTGTTTGACCACAGCTCACTTGATGTTAGGTGACGGAGTGTTCGAAGATGGTAAAGCACACCTAGCTTGGAGTGAAACCGGCTTTCAAGTGAGCAGCAGGCAAGGCAGGCTAGCAGCGATGCCCTTGAAGTTGTTTTGTTACTCAAAGTTCTGTGTATCGCTGCAATGGTCATTGACAGGAGTTATCTCTTACCATCAGGAGAGCGTCTCGTTCGTCTCATTAATTTTACATTAAAAAAAAAGCTACGCCATGATTGGAATGTTTATACTGCCATCAGTCGGTCCCCTTTCAGTAGGTTCCTACTACAAATCCTTATTTTTAATGTAAAAAGTAATAAGACGCACGAGACGCTCTCCTGATGGTAAGAGATAACGCCTGTCCACGACCATTGCAGCGATACACAGAACTTTGAGTAACGAAACAAAGTCCAGGCATCACTGCTTTGGTGCTCATTACTTTGAGACTTGCGATGGTTAGTCTCAACAGCCCAGTAATTTCGCTGCAGTACCCTTCCTTGTTTATTGCTGTAGAAATGGTAGACAATGGTCATGTCACGCTTAGTCGTGTATTTTAGTGAACTGTCCCAAACAGGTGATGAAGAAAATCGGTGGCGGGGGCTTCGGCGAGATCTACGAAGGCCTGGACCTGGTGACCCAGGAACAGGTCGCGCTGAAGGTCGAGTCGGCGCGCCAGCCGAAGCAGGTGCTCAAGATGGAGGTGGCCGTGCTCAAGAAGTTGCAAGGTACGTGGAGATTACTACACTAAAGAAGCGTTCTTCCCGTTCCCTCCAACTAAAAATTCCTCCTGTTGCTCGTTCCAACCTTTCCAACAGCACTTCTTTTACTGTGGAAGCTGTCTCACTTTGGAATGCCTTTCCTTCCATTATTGAACATCGACGGAAAGTTGCTTGTCTGTCGGTTTTCTACCGGATACATTTTGGAGAGTGCGCTTCAGATCTGCATGACCTAATTCCACCTTGCCCATTCTACTATCGGACAGCCAGGAGCTTTAAAAAGCGTCACCGCTTCATGGTTGATGTTCCAAAAGCTCGAACTAAGCGGGTTGATTCCACCTTTTTCATGCGTACCGCTAGACATTGGAATCAGCTGCCCGAGTGGGTGTTCCCCAATGAATATAGTCTGGGTTCCTTCAAGTCGCGAGTAAATCGGTTTCTTCTAGGCGAGCGTGCTCCACCGTAGACCGCATCTTCGCTTAACACCAGGCGGGATGGCGGTCAAACGCAAGCCTATCTACTATAAAAAAAAAAAAAAAAAATATTAGACAGGCCAAGTCAATTCATATTTTTAATAATTTAGTATATATACATTATATATCAGCCTGCTAATCTATATATTTAGTTTTATTTAGTATCCCATATGTCTATCATCATCGTCATCATCAGCCTTTTGTAGTCCACTGCTGGACATAGGCCTCTCCCAAGACACGCCCCCCAGCCCGATCCTCGGCTTTTCGGTTCCATCCACCGCCAGCTGTCCTACGTATATCGTCACTTCATCGAGTCTCAGGGCGTCCTACGCTACATTTGCCAATTCGCGGTCTCCACTCTAGAACACGTCTACCCCATATGTGTATACGTTTATTGTATTGTTCTTTTATTTATTTATTTATTTTGTACACCAACCTTATATTTATTTACTCTTCTTTCCATCCGAAGGTTGTCTGGAAGAAATCGCTCTAGGCGATAAGACCGCCCTTATACATCATGTATCTATTCTATTGTTTTGTTATATATCTTCTTTCTTTTTTTTTTGTTTGTTTCCTATTTGTATTAATTGTGATCTGTGTTTTATTTTTAAGTTTTTGGTGTATAATAAAGTTATATTCTATTCTGTTCTAAAGTGGTATAATATGGTGAAAGCTTATAGTAAAGTCGCCACTACTAAGGCATGACTGGACTGTGTGTGAATTTGTTCGTGTGACTTGACTTTGTCTTATCTTTTAACTTTATTTTTTAAGGCGCTATTCAAGTATTACATTATTTATTTATTTTTTAGCCCACTTTGTGCCACTGGTGGGCAAAGGCCTCTCTCCCTCCCTTCCACGCCCGTAATTTTAGTAATTACTAGCTGCCCCCCGCGGTGTTACCCGCTACATGTTTTCGGGATAAAAAAAGTAGCCTATGTGTCAATCCGGGGTCTCAGCTACATCCATACCAAATTTCATCCAAATCCGTTCAGTAGTTTTTGCGTGAAAGAGAAATGCATTAACCCCTCTCTTCCCCTTGTCAGCAAAATCAAGCAAAACTCTTACTCCCCCTTCCTATGCTTACGTGAACATCGGTTTAACTTGAGACCTTGTCGCTAAAAATTATCTAAGGACCCCCCCAAATCAAACTTGTCATCAAAAATAAGCTAAGTGAAGCCCCCCCCCTTGGTTCTAACGTAATACTTGAACGGATATGTCACATCAATGCACATAACTAAAAAAAATAAAAAAATATCGCAGGACATTACACACAGTGCCATCTGACCCCAAACTAAGCAAAGCTTGTACTATGGAAGTCAGATAACTGATAGAATACTTAAACACTTTTTTTTTTTGTAAATACACACTTATAATACATACAGTACACTCAGACACAGAACAAACATTTGGTTTTTATATCACAAAATGCTTGTCCTGAGTGGGAATCGAACCCACGCCCCACAGCTCTTGAAGCAGACATGCTACCAATGAGCCAACACGGCTGTCAGGACTGTAACGCCAAATATGTTTTTTTTTTTATTAATAATTTTTTTCATGTTTCCAGGCAAAGAGCACGTGTGCCGTTTCATAGGGTGCGGTAGGAACGCCCGGTTCAACTACGTAGTGATGCAACTACAGGGACGGAACTTGGCCGAACTGAGGCGAGCACAGCCGCGAGGCGCGTTCTCACTCTCAACTACTCTGAGGTCAGTTTGTAGCGATGATAGCTCAGTGGTTAGCGCGGTAGGTTCGCATACCAATGAGCTCGTGCTGCCGGTGAAGGAAAACATCGTGAGGAAACCACAGCATGGTGGTAGCGCACTCTCTAGTACTCAGCTAGCTAGCTACCACACGAGACTTGAAAATCTGCCGGCGGCAATAGAAATACATCATAATATGTGAAAATTTCAACTGTCTAGCTAGCACCGTTCTTGAGATACAGCCTGGTACCAGACGGACGGACGGACAGCGAAGTCTCAGTAATAGGGTCCCGTTTTTACCCTTTGGGTACGGAACCCTAAAAATCATCAGAATTGTAAAAATTGTAACAATGCTGGTAATAACAACATTGTCAAGCTTTCTTGATTTACTGATCAACTTTTAAAACAATAAATAAATAAATATGATAGGACATTACACACAGCGCCATCTGACCCCAAACTAAGCAGAGCTTGTGCTATGGAAGTCAGATAACTGATAGAATACTTAAATACTTTTTTTTTTGTAAATACATACTTATAATACATACAGTACACCCAGACACAGAACAAACATCGATGTTAGTCCTGAGTGGGGAACGAACCCACGCCCGTCAGCTCTCTAAGCAGTCACACTACCAATGAACCAACAGGGCTGGCAAAAGAATAATGCTCTATGGTTTTCTGTTCCAGATTGGGCTTGCAAATACTCAAAGCAATAGATTCAATACACTCAGTAGGATTTCTACATAGGGACATCAAACCAGTGAGTAAATTGAAACTTTTTATTTTTTAACCCTTAAATTGGCACGGCATGAACGACTTCCTATTTACACGCATAATATTGTTAAATAATTGATTGATTCAGGCGTTACTTTGCGGAAGTTCATTTTGAACATTCAAGAGTATATATTTAGTTTATTTCCGCTTAACAGTCGTTTCAGTTACAACAGTGATGAGGACTTAAATTTAAGTCCTCATCACTGTTGTAACTGGAACGACTGTTAAGCAGAAATACTGTTAGTCTACAGTTTTATTCAAAAATCAATTCATAAATTTGATTTTATGCTAATAATAATATACTGTTTTATTCAAGCGCAAAATAAATGCCAGTAGCTGTGATTTCACTGTAAAATTATGCTCCATTTGTCTATAAATGGCAAAAATTTATTTGTATGGAAATCGTACCACCTTAACAGTTTTAAGTGCTGACCATGATTATGATGGTTTTTTTTTCAGAGTAATTTCAGCATAGGCCGTCACCCGTCCAACTGTCGCAAGGTATACATGTTAGACTTTGGCCTCGCGCGCCAGTACACCACTAGTAATGGACAAGTTAGGCCTCCGCGGGCAGCTGCAGGATTTAGAGGTCAGTTATTTTGTTGGCAATAGGCTATTTGACTATACTGAAAATATGGCACAAATTGATATAATCCTCATAAATTGCAGCGTAAAAAAGCATATTCATATATTTTAAGACTAAAATATGTTTTTTTTTTATTAATTTGCCCCATCGCGCAGGCTAAAGCTGTGAAGCCATACTGCCTTGTCTTGAGTGTTATTTCGGCGGTCTCTTAGCTATAGTTATGGTCAAAGTCCAGTCATGCTTTAGTAAAGTAGTGGTGACTTTACTATAAAGCTTCGATGGAGTTTTGGAAGCAACACGAAAACTCATGTTTCACCACATTATATCATTTTCCCACACTCGCGCTTGTGATTCGTAGCTCCCGAAGGGATGGAGCGATTTTGATTTTGTTTGAAAGGTGAATTAGTCGGGAGTGTTCTTAGCTGTGTTTGATGAAAATCGGTCCAAGATGGCCGCCGCCACAAAATGGCGGATTACATATTGTTTCGCAACTCCCTCAATATGGGTATCAAATGAAAGGGTTTGACTAGTAGAATACTATACACATGTCGGGGGTTTCTTAAATTTTTAGATTATTCTGCAATGGTCATGGACACGCGTTATTTCTGTAGTTTATTTTTTATTTTATTCATCATCATCATCATCATCATTTCAGCCGTAGAACGTCCACTGCTGGACATAGGCCTCCCCCATTGGCTTCCATAAAGCCCGGTTGGAAGCGGCCCGCATCCAGCGCGTTCCTGCGGTCTTTACTAGGTCGTCTGTCCACCTTGTGGGTGGACGTCCTACGCTGCGCTTGCCGGTCCGTGGTCTCCACTCCAGAACTTTGCAGCCCCATCGGCCATCAGTTCTGCGTGCTATGTGCCCTGCCCTTTATTTTATTAGTTCAGATAAACTTGTAATTTTTTTTTGTTTTCAAATTTAGGCAACCAGCGTATTGTATTATGATTGATTGTTTTCAAGCACTTTACGGTATGCATCCATAAACGTTTTTTATTTTTTAATTTTGGCAACTAGTGTTTTGTATTTTGATTGATTGGTTTCAGTGCATCCATAAACTTTTTTTTTTTAATTTAGGCAACTAGCGTATTGTATTCTGATTGATTGTTTTCAGGCACTGTACGGTATGCGTCCATAAACGCGCACAAGAATAAGGAAATGGGTCGGCACGACGACCTCTGGTCCCTGTTTTATATGCTCGTTGAATTTGTAAATGGACAACTGCCCTGGAGAAAAATTAAAGATAAAGAACAGGTAATCACAGTCGGTTATCAGTCCAATGTTGTCTTAGATAAGGTTTTAAATTTAGCGGAGCAAACATACGGCGGTTATGCGCGTCAAAATATGATTTTTAGGGACTTTTTTACAAAATTATAATCTGTCTTACGAAATTCTTAAAAGTATACATCTACACTAATATTATAAAGAGGAATGACTTGGATTTTTGTATGTTTGTAACGAATAAACCGAAAAACTAATGGAACGATTCTTTCACCGTTAGAATGCTACATTATCCCTGAGTAACATAAGCTTTATTTAGTACAAGAATTTAATTAAAAAATAAATGTCCACCCTTGCGAAGCCGGGACGGACCGCTAGTTTGTTATATTTTAGTAGATAAAAATGCAAATTTAACCCGCAGTACCAGATATTCTGCCACTAAGCAGTAGTGTGTAAACATTACTGTGTTCCGGTTGGAAGGTTACCGCAGCAAAATTACTGGGCTGTTGAGACTAACCATCGAAAGTCTCAAAGTAATGAGTGCCATAGCAGCGATGCCTTTCGTTACTTAAAGTTCTGTGTTTCGCTGCGATGGTTATGGGCACGCGTTATCTCTTACCATCAAGAGAGCGTCTCGTTCGTGTCTTTACTTTTACAATAAATACTTTGTGGCAACGGCCCCCACTAGCCACTTTTACGTATTACGTATATAAACTGTTTGTTGCAACGGCCCCCAAAAGTGACTGTAACATTAAAAAAAAAACTTTTGTGACTGTTATTACATTCTCTACAAAGTCTATTATATCTCTATTTTACAGGTGGGGCTGATGAAAGAGAAGTACGACCACCGGCTCCTCCTGAAGCACCTGCCGTCCGAGCTGCGGCAGTTCCTCGAGCACGTGCAGCAGCTAGAGTACGGGGACACGCCCGACTACTGCATGCTGGCGTCACTGCTGGAGCGGTGCTGCAAGCGGCGCGGCATCCGTGACCACGACCCTTACGACTGGGAAAAAGAGGTGAGGGGGCAATTGGCACTAAGGAGGGGCTGATGCAACTGAGGGATGGTAGCACTAGGGCTTTGACTATTTATATAGCAACACAAATTTTATTGCAGTTTTTTTAATATTGGAGGAAGTAACATTTCGCAGAAGGCTTTATAATAATAGATAAGGCAAATTATATAAAAACGGATAGTTAGTACTCGGGGGCAGTTGGCACCGGGTGGCGGATGACACTAGAATAACAATTTTAATTCACTTTACAGGCGTATACGTTTATATTAATTAGAAGTTACTCAGAAGTACAAAGTTTGGGTGAGACATTTTTTTTTTTTTAAATGTTCACGTTAGAAAATAGAAACCATTTCTGTGATTGTTATTTGAAATTGTGTTTCTAAAGTTTCGAGGTTGTACACTTAGGATATACTAAGCCAAACAGGGGGTAAAAAAAAAACTAAATTCAAATTAAATTCTTTTTTTTATTTTTGAAATAACCCTGTATGGAAAAACTGATTTTATATCGCAATCTCAGAATTGTGCCCATGGCGAAAATTTGTCATAATGATCCCCTTTCGATTTAGTATACCCTACGCTTACAACCCTGTATAGAATTTTGTGATAACCAAATGGCGTACGTTTGCTACCATTAAAATTAAGTATATATATATATACAATACAAACATGTTTTGTTTAGAGGTTACTCTTGAAAGAGCGACATATAATTGACCATGAGAAAAACACTCAACGCTCAAATCTAAGCAACGTTGAAACTTTGACCCTGCGATTTATTAATGGTCATTGCAAAAGATGCCTTTACCGGAAATTGTAGGCGTTTAAATTGGAAGGTACCGCCGCACCGCTATGTCCCTGCATTTTAAATCTGTAATAGTATAGGAAATATTCATTTAAATTACATGCTGTTAAGGGCCATATTGGTCTATATTAAATGGACAATGTATTCAAGGTACTTAATTGAATAAAAATTAATGCTGTATTGCTTAAAATCACTTCGTTAATAAGCCATTTTTCCCCCGTAAAATGTAAAGGTTAAAAAATGGTTATTGTGGGTTATCCTTAAGAGATAGACATATACCATCGCGGACTTTTTTGTTAAACTTTTTAAGGTGTACAATACTGTAGTACATTATTTTGATTTATCTCGCGGGGTTCAGCCAGCGTTTGCAATGTAAGCTCAAATAAATGTGTTTATTTACGAAATCACATTAGAAACCTCTAAATTTATCAGTGTTTCTCTACAATATTATGCATATAAATCTTCCTCTTGAATCACTCTATCTATTACAAAAACCGCTTCAAAATCCGTTGCGTAGTTTTAAAGATTTAAGCATACATAAGGACGGTCAGACAGCGACAGCGACTTTGTTTTATACTATGTAGTGATATAACAAAAAATATGTACTACACAGTATGTTGTATAGTGTTTATATTTTTTTTAATATCTTTTTTTTTCTTTCTTTTTTTTTAATGTTTGACAGGCTAGATGTTTGACCACAGCTGACCTGATGTTAAGTGAAGGTGTGATCGAAGATGGTAAAGCACCTAGCCTGGAATGGAACTGGCTCTCAAGTGAGGCTGCCGGAACACACCGTTAGATGCTTGGCGGCAGATTTTCAACTCTCGCGTGGTAGCTAGCCAGCCGAGTACTAAAAAGTCCCCTACCACCATGCTATGGTTTCCTCACGATGTTTTCCTTCACCGGCAGCTCAAGCTCATTGTTGGGGTTTGAACCCACGCCCAAGCGAATCTACCGAGCGGCAAGCGAATCTACCGCGCTAACCACTGAGCTATCATCGCTACAAACATCTGTGGTTATAGTTGTTTGTCTGTTTGTGCGGCAGGCAGTGTCGGTGTCACGGACGCGCGCTACTGTTCATCCAGCGCCTGAGCACGCCGCGCCCACGGACGCGCAGCCGGATAACGTACGTATCATCACCATCATCATCATCATCACCTGCCATCACAATTGTCAATTGTCATCACCCTAATCAATATTTATTTATGTAACTTACTAGCGGACGCGTCGCGGTTACACCCGCGTAGTTCCCGTTCCCGCGGGAATAGAGGGATAAAAGTCCATGTCACCCGGGGATAGCGTAGCTTCCCAACGGTGAAAGAATTTTTGAAATCGGTCCAGTAGTTTCGGAGCCTATTCAATACAAACATACAATCAAATCTTTCCTCTTTATAATAGTATAGACTAGATGCGCCCCGCGGTGCTACCCGCTTCATGTTTTCGGGATAAAAAGTAGCCTATGTGTTAATCTAGGTTGTAACCTATTTGTTTTCCGAATTTCAACCAAATCCGTTCAGTAGTTTTTGCGTGAAAGAGTAACAAACATCCATCCATACATCCAAACTCACAAACTTTCAAGAACCCATCAACATCGTACCTTTAAAAAAAAATGTAATAATAATTAGTCGAACGAGACGCTCTCCTGATGTTAAGAGATAACGCCTGTCCATGACCATTGCAGCGATACACAGAACTTTGAGTAACAAAACAAAGTGCAGGCATCGCTGCTTTGGCGCTCATTACTTTGAGACTTGCGATGGTTAGTCTCAACAGCCCTGTTATGTCGCTGCAGTACCCTTCAAACGGGAACACGGTAATGTTTGCTTTACACACTACTGCTTGGCGACAAAACATGTGATACTATGTCAGTCTCTTGACGATGACTTTACTAGCGACCTTTTTTAACATTAATTTCGCTGTTAAATTAATGCGTAAGTGTTGTGTCCTACAGGCGCGGTCGGCGCGGCCGCGTCTCGAGACTGAGCTGACGGCCGCGGTGGCGACAGACACGCAGACAAACGCACAGAAAGATCGCGCCGAGAAACGAACCCGCCCCGCGTCGCCGCGGCACCAACACCTCAACGGATACGTGAGTACCATGTGGCTTGTTATACAAATCAAATAAAGTTAGCAGCTTCTAACACTAACTGTCACAGAATCAGTAGTTTGCTCTCAACTAATTATCATAAAATTAGTAGTTTTGTCTCAACCGATTCTTTTTTTTAAGATAATTAATTAATCGGTGAAGAGAGCTTCTAATTTTGTGACAATTAGGTAACTTTATGACATTTGGTTAGGGGAAGAAGCTGGTAACTTTATGACATATTTGTTTAGGGGGAAGAAGCTGGTAACTTTATGACATATTTGTTTAAGGGGAAGAAGCTGGTAACTTTATGACATATTTGTTTAGGGGGAGGAAGCTGGTAACTTTATGACATATTTGTTTAGGGGGAAGAAGCTGCTAACTTTATGACATATTTGTTTAGGGGGAAGAAGCTGCTAACTTTATGACATATTTGGTTAGGGGAGGAAGCTGGTAACTTTATGACATATTTGTTTAGGGGGAAGAAGCTGCTAACTTTATGACATTTGGTTAGGGGAAGAAGCTACTAACTTTATGACATTTAGTTGGGGGACGAAGCTGCTAATTTTACAGCATAATTTGTTAAGGGAACGATACAAATTGTATGATATAATTGGTTTGGGCGAGGTACTATTTATGTGACATAATTTTTGTGTTTTTTCCAAAACTCCGTTAAAAATTCTAGTAAACTTGCCTTTAAATGGTATATGTTTGGACTTGACCGTAACATTGTTTATTATCAAATACGTGAAACTGCCAACATGAATGACATTTGCAAAATGTACAAAGCGCAATGTCAAAAGCGAACAAGATTTAAATAAATGTCATAACTTCATTATTAATGTTGTGCATGGTATATTTTTTGCAGTCGGGTACGGATAAACCGACTGCCGAAAAGGAGGCCGAAGCGAGAACTACACCGGCGCCCTCTCCCGACAGACATGCCAAAGTAAGTTTAATTATATATTTTTTTGTAACATATAGGCTTGCGTTTGACCGCCAACTCGCCTGATGTTAAGCGAAGTTGCGGTCGATATCCGATGCCTCAAATATGAATACAAATATATATATATATTATTTACTTATATATATATATTTATTTATTTATTTTTCGTTGTATAAACTACAAGGGTTCACCGGAAGACCAGCGCTGGTCATACTTAGTATGACCAGCATTATGCTGAGGTGAGCCCCTATTCTGTAACTTTTGTTTGTCTCTGTTTGTTTGTTTTTGTGCTTGTTAAAGAATTAAACGTTTTTTCTTTCTTTCTTTCTTTCAAATACAAATATTTTATTGAAAACACCAATGTCGCTTCAAAATTTTGATTTACGCACCTCGAAAAAATTTGTGCGTACTATACTTACCTAGACGACCTCCTGCTAAAGAGATAATCCATCAATGCTTTCCTATTATTTTTGTAGCGATGATAGCTCAGTGGTTAGCGCGGTAGGTTCGCATGCCGAAGGGCGTGGGTTCAAACCCCAACAATGAGCTTGAGCGGCCGGTGAAGGAAAAACATCGTGAGGAAACCAAAGCATGGTGGTAGCGTACTCTCTAGTACTCGGCTGGCTAGCTACCACGCGAGAGTTGAAAATCTGACGCCAAGCACCTAACGGTGAGTTCCGGCAGCCTCACTTGGGTGCCAATTGCAATCCAGGCTAGGCGTGCTTTACCATGTGCGACCACACCTTCACTTAACATCAGGTGAGCTGTGGTCAAACACCAAGCCTGTCAACCATTAAAAAAAAATGTTGCTCATGTGTCCAGCAGGAAACCAGCACCAGCGTGGTGACTGGCACGACGGCCGCCCGCCCAGAGAGACAGAGCGTGCCGCCGTGCAAACCGCGAGCGCCACAACCAGGTATGTAAACGCCCTGCAACATCCCTCTGATCTAAGACCACGTGCTAATAGAATCTTATACATTTATACCACTGCTTAGTATAGGACTCTCTCTTGTCATGCCATCTGCCTCGGTCCTGTGCCAACTTGGTGCAGGTTCGACCCGCGGTGAAGATATCGTCGCCCCATCTTGCGGCTGAACGACCGACACTCCGGTTACCTTGCCTTATTAGACTATGTAATAAAATAATATATATCGTAGAACTATTCACACAGCGCCATCTAGCCCCAAACTAAGCAAAGCTTATGGTATGGGAACCAGATAACTGTGAAAATGCATACAAAAAAAAATAGAAGTTTTTTTTAATGCTTGACAGGTTAAGTGTTTGACCACAGCTCACCTGATGTTAAGTGAAGGTGTGGTCGAAGATGGTAAAGCACACCTAGCCTGGAATGGAATTGGCTCTCAAGTGAGGCTGCCGGAACACACCAATTACTGGGCTGTTGAGACTAACCATCGAAAGTCGCAAAGTAATGAGCGCCAAAGCAGTGATGCCCTGGACTTTGTTTTGTTACTCAAAGTTCTATGTATCGCTGCAATGGTCATGGACAGGTGTTATCTCTTACCATCAGGAGAGCGTCTCATTCGTCTCATTACTTTTAACATAAAAAAAACACCGTTCTCTCGTGTGGTAGCTAGCCAGCAGAGTACTACTAGAAAGTACCCTACCACCATGCTATGGTTTCATGCTATTTAACTAAAAACAGAGCTGTTTTAATTAAACTTGCAAAGAAAATAATACATACCATGTTTGTTATTTAACTAAAATAAGCAAAGCCCTCTCCTGTTTTATAAATTAGTAATGGTAATAAATAATAATGACAAACTCTACTAAATGATAATTAACCATTGTAAATTGTAATAAATCTTGGTAAATTGTAATAAATCTTGGTAAATTGTAATAAATCATGGTAAATTGTAATAAATCTTGGTAAATTGTAATAAATCTTGGTAAATTGTAATAAATCTTGGTAAATTGTAATAAATCTTGGTAAATTGTAATAAATCTTGGTAAATTGTAATACATCTTGATAAATTATAATAAATCATGGTAAATTGTAATAAATCTTGGTAAATTATAATAAATCATGGTAAATTATAATAAATCATGGTAAATTGTAATAAATCATTGTACATTGTAATAAATCTTGGCAAATTGTAATAAATCATTGTACATTGTAATAAATAATGGTATATATTTTAGGTGGAGGGCCGACGTTAGCTCGTCTCCGCGTAGTGACAGCTCCTCCAACTTGCGTTCAAGAACTGGCACATGCTTCAGCATCTCCTAACACAGGTAAGCGGCATGAGACGACGTGCACTAGTAAAATTTTGGTAGAAGGTCTGTATCATGAGTTGTAGTCTTTGAATTCGATTTCCGTCTAGGACAAACGTTTCTGTCACGAACTTGGATAAATCAACAAATGTCGGAAGACGTTTCATAAAGCGCAATCTGGCCCCAAACTAAGCAAAGCTTGTGCTATGGAATCCAGATAACTGATAGAATACTTAAACGTCTATGTTCATCATATAGATGTTTGTTCTGGGTGGGAATTGAACCCACACCTCTTGAAGCAGACATACCACTAATAAACCAACAGGGCTGTGTTTTTGTGCGCGATTTAGACCCTGTGGGAAACATTTTTTTTTTTTTTTTTATGTTTGACAGGCTAGTTGTTTTGACCACAGCTGACCTGATATTAACTGAAGGTGTGGTCGAAGATGGTAAAGCACACCTAGCCTGGAATGGAACTGGCTCTCAAGTGAGGCTGCCGGAACACACCGTTAGATGCTTGGCGGCAGATTTTCAACTCTCGTGTGGTAGCTAGCCAGCCGAGTACTAGAAAGTACGCTATCACCACGCTATGGTTTTCTCACGATGTTTTCCTTCACCGGCAGCTCAAGCTCATTGTTGGGGTTTGAATCCACGCCCTTCGGTATGCGAACCTACCGCGCTAACCACTGAGCTATCATCCCTAATAAAATAAAACATATTTGACAAATGCGCCAACATAACAGTCAGTATTGACAATTGACATAATGTTGTACTTTTTTCTTCAGGCGAAGCCGTCAGTCCCCGGATAGTAGCGGACGTGGACAGCGTACACTCGGACACGCATTTCAAACGAGGTAAGTTACAGTCCTAGAATCCCACTAATATTATAAATGTGAAAGTTTGGATGGATGTTTGTTACTCTTTCACGCAACAACTACTGAACGGATTTGGATAAAATTTGGAACACAGATAGTTGATAACCTGGGTTAACACATAGGCTACTTGTTATCCCGAAAACATGTAGCGGGTAACACTGCGGGGTGCAGCTAATAAATGTCAATAATGTTAAAGGCAAGTCAGTTGTACAAAAAAACATCTACGCCAAGCCAAAAAAGGTGGTTGGTTATGCGGATGCGATGCGGTTTGCGGTATGCGGGAAGAGATTCTCTGTTACACACCAAGAAGAAGAAACAAGAGAGTGAGCACTAACCTGGCTTGCCGACTGGCTTCTGGCACGGAGCTGGTGAGTGGCAATGCACTGCGTTCCTTTATAATGCACACACTAGTTACGGCGCAGCGGGAAGAGAAAAAGGGAAATAGCGGGAACAGCGGGATTGAGGAAGGGAAGAAAGGTATTAGCGCGTACAAAATGTCGGTTAATTCAAATGTGAACATAGGTATGTACAGGTGCGATGCGAGAGAATTACAGCGAAGGAATGCTCCCGCCGCAGGCGAGCGCCTGCGGCGGTTAAGGTCGCTGAGTGCTGCCATTGGCCACTTGCGCGAGAAACGTCAACGGCCAGCTTAGGCAGTGTCCCACTCCGATGCATCATTCCTCTCGCTTGTGTAACAGAGAAGGATAGAAACGGCGTAAACATTCTCCCCGGCTTGGAAAACTGCAGGGTTTTTCAAAAAATAAATAAGAAAATGAATGCGATAATAGTAACGCTTACGCACGTTTGATGCATCGATTATGTTTAGAGTATTAGAGGATGCGAAATAGGCAATCAGAATTTATATATATGTATATATGCGGTGGGTAAATAATATGTAAATAATTGATAATGATAATATACATACAATATAATAAATATTATTGCTAAGATAACAGCATATTGTAAGTTGCAGAGCGAGTAATTTATTGTGATGGAAGAGGACATAGTTTTACAACTGGACGCTTAAAGGTCCCAGAAGTAGTTCGTACTAATGCAGCACGCGTGATTCCGTCTTTCCCGGGATATATTTGCTCAATAATGCCAGTAGGCCATCGAAGTGGCGGTGTGTCATCCTCGTGGATGAGCACAAGAGATCCCGGTTGGATCTGTACGTCAGGCGTATTCCATTTTTGACGCGACTGGAGCGTGTGCAAATAGTCTACATGCCACCGTTTCCAATAACTTTGAACCAAGCTATCCAAAAGCTTCTTCCGGTCATATATCGATTTAGACGTATCGATTTCCGTAGCCGGGAGCGATTGTAAAGGGGTCGTGTTTAAGAAGTGGGCTGGAGTTAGAATAGTATGCGGCTGGTCAGACAGTAAGCGAAGCGGGCGCGAGTATAAGACTCCTAAATGGCGCGGTATTTGCAGCTCAGGAAGAAGCGGTAATTCTTCTACAACGTCAAATAACCGGGCGCTAGTTGACAGTATGGCGCGGTTAGTATTGACTGTTGTAGATATGGATGTAGAAAATGAGAACACATCAGCCGAAGGTAACCACTTCAAACGTAGAATTTTTAATATGTCACTGTCATCCGTGAATTTTATTACTGCACGGTGCGACTCGGGCACGTGGGCGAGAAGCTCCGCCGATTTTGAGGCCCATTTAATAAACTTAAACCCGCCCGCCTCGAATAATGTGAGCAGCTCATCGGCCAGGCGTGTGCCATCTTCGACCGTATGTATTGATGTGGTAAGGTCGTCGATGTACCACTCTCTGCAGGCCACCTCTGCTGCGCGCGGGAAGCGATCACGTTCGTCATAAGCTAGCTGACGACTAGAACGGAGACCAAAAGTCACAAAGTTGAGCTGCAGGATACATACAGGTTCGATGTCATTAAAGCGGTATAATATTTTTTGATACTTGCGATCTTTATGATCTAACAGAATGCGTAGATACATTTGTTGTACACCAGCTGTTATGGAGACTTTGAAAAAGCAGAATTTCAGTAAGCGCACAAGCAAATGTGCTTGCAGATTAGGACCAGTGTGTAATAGGTCATTTAATGAAGTGCCATTGTCCGTTTTAGCGCTAGTATCTGAAACGACACGAGTTTTAGTTATCGCTTTATTCGGACGTAGTACAGCGTGATGCGGTATGAAGTATCCTTCCTTGGGTACGGCAGAGGTAATAGCTAACTCTGTGAGGTAATCATTATTTATATAATCAAACAATACGTCATTAACGAAATTACCTAACCCTTCCGGGGTACTTTTAAACGGTAGCGAAACAATATATCTTTCACAAGTGCTTTCTGTGACTGCCGTCTTGTATAGTTGTTCACGTTCTTGATCATCCGGACTTATGGTATTTACGGAAGGAACTTCCTCAAGTTGCCAGATGTTTTCAATATTTTGATTAAGTTCATTTACTAAAGGACCGAAGGACCAGGATATATTTTCAGGGTAACTTAGTATTTCTCCCGTGATAATATATCCAAGCGTTGTTTCTAATGCGTATAAACCAGATTTAGATGCGTCCGTTAAGCCAAGAGGTGTATTGTAAGCGGTATGCGGCGACACTTTGCGGCCTTGAATTATGAATGCGAAAAGTTGTGTTCCGAAAATTCCGTCGATAGTGCCTGGGGAACCCCAATGTTCATCAGCAAGCGGTAGGTTTTGCAAATGCTCCAACATCGGTGTTGGTATCACTCGAGTTGGTAACTGGTCAGTGATGTGTTTCACTACTAAAAGCGTTATGGCGTAATGAGCGTCCGACACGCGCGATTGTATTGTTAATCTGACGTAACCCATAATGGGCGTTGAGGATGACCCTACAGATTTTAGCGAAGAGTTAGCAAGCGGTTTAATATTTAATTTTAATTTTTTACAACATTCCAATGTGATTAAATTATGTTGAGAAGCGCTGTCTACCAACGCGCGTAAGGTAAAACGCTTTCCTTCAATAGGCACGTATACCTCGGCGGTAGGTAAAACAACTGTCTTTTCTAATGCGTTAATATCTTTATCGTACGAGTGCAAAGCGCGCGAAGTTTCGAGCGAAGTAGGTTCAGACTGCATAGTTACTAAGCGCGCGTCAGAGAAGGACGTCTGCGGTGCGCCTGTATAATGAGTATGTAAACAAACGGAGTGCGCTCGAGTCTTTTCGCTAACCGTGCTGGTAGCTGCGACTGTGTTCGGCGACATCGGTTGTTGCGTACTTCTACATAGTAATGTATGATGGCGTTTTAAGCAAAACTTACATACATTCCGAGATGCACATTTCAATGTATTGTGAGAAGTACTAAAGCAGTTTATACACAAACTATTTTCTTTAATGAAATGAAAGCGGTCATTAACGGGCAAATTTTTAAACGCTGAGCATTCATATAAGTGGCTATGAATTGTCGATTTACAAAAAATACAGTCTCGTTTGTTTATGCTGCTATCATTAATCGTAGCAAACGTATGCGACACCTTTGTCTGCGATGAACTATGCAACCGAGCCTGCGAGTTATTATTATTACTCCGCGCGGGAGTTGTTTGCTTACTATTACTTGAACTCGTTCGCTCTAAAGTCTTTATGCGGTGGCGAATAAAATCGACTAAGTCCATGCTACTTGGAATGTCTTTATTACGGATAGATAGCTCAAAGTTTTGAATTAAATTTGAATCTATCTTTTTTAATGCTATATGCGTGAAAATGAAATCAGATAAGTCTTCGATTTCCAGCTGTTTTAAGGCAGCCCAAGATGCATGTACTCGCTCAATAAAATTATTTAATTGAGAAGCAGAATCGTAAGCGGGTTTGGCGTCCAGTATTTCATTTAAGTACGTTGTACCTAACAATCGCTTATCTTGGTATCTAGCTACTAAAGAATCCCAAATGATTCTATAGTTTTGCTCATTAGGTATTATTCCTGCAAACGTACTTAGTGCGGTACCACTTAACTTTGAAATTAAATACTGTACCCTCATATTGTCTGTTAAATTGACATTTTCGTGAATATTCGTTTTAAAACTTTGATAGAACAATGGCCAAGTTGCCGCATCACCAGAAAAACTCTTTAATTCTAAAGGCGGTAGCCGACATCTATACTCAAATTCGTCAACCCGTTTATTAACCTCGGTCGAGGTGGTAGCACTCGCACCTCGCGACAATAGTTTCGAACGTGTGTGTTGTATATTTGAATATAATGTTTCGAATGCTGACCAATTGCCAAAATTAAACTTGTAATCGGGATCTTGTTCTAACAATAAAGCGTTATGTTGATCACATAAGTCATTAAAACTTATGTATAATTTTTCGATATTCGATGTCGCAGCTAGGAAATCTTGTGTTTTTCTTGTTTCAATATTATCCGACACATTTATTTTCCTAGAGGAATCATGTAAAGCGGTAATGTGGGAGAAAATAGCCTCCTTCTTTGCAGAAGCGAACCTTATCTTCGATTCCAACTCCATTTCTAACGGTAACTAACTGAATAACGGTATCTAAATAATGGTTAAAAATGCGGTTATAATAATTTAAATATTAATTAAATTAATCAGATGTATTTTGAAGTTCTATGTCTACTCTAATGTTTGCAACAACGAATAATAATGTAAAAATAAGAAATGAAACCGTTACCTGAATAAGCCAGTTAAGAAATATTTGAAATAGTAATACGAAATAAGTCCGTTGTATTGATAAAGCGAGCGGGTCGGTTATGTCTTCCTCGACGAGCACCGTCAATCGACGTTAAGAACTACCTACTTATATTTTAAATACGAGTCGTAACGTTACAAATTACAAAATTGTTAGCAATATTGAGCAAATATGTTCGTGAAATGCGGGATAAATAGTTAAATAACTATTTGTTTTGATAAATAAGCACAGATTAAGCGTAAAATGCGACAGTAATCTGAATTGTACTGCGTAGTAACAGGTAGTTGTAAATATAATTTCAAATTACAAATGCCGTTATATATGCAATTTTACGAAATAGACAGAAATTAGGGAGTAATATGCGATAAATATGATACAATATACTGGGAAATATAGGTAAAAATGCGGTAAAAGTATAGATTAAGACTGAAATGGTGTAATTAGCCTTCGATAGCTAAGGAAAAACTAGTTCAGTCCGGTTCGAATGGACCAAAAAATGGTTATGCGGATGCGATGCGGTTTGCGGTATGCGGGAAGAGATTCTCTGTTACACACCAAGAAGAAGAAACAAGAGAGTGAGCACTAACCTGGCTTGCCGACTGGCTTCTGGCACGGAGCTGGTGAGTGGCAATGCACTGCGTTCCTTTATAATGCACACACTAGTTACGGCGCAGCGGGAAGAGAAAAAGGGAAATAGCGGGAACAGCGGGATTGAGGAAGGGAAGAAAGGTATTAGCGCGTACAAAATGTCGGTTAATTCAAATGTGAACATAGGTATGTACAGGTGCGATGCGAGAGAATTACAGCGAAGGAATGCTCCCGCCGCAGGCGAGCGCCTGCGGCGGTTAAGGTCGCTGAGTGCTGCCATTGGCCACTTGCGCGAGAAACGTCAACGGCCAGCTTAGGCAGTGTCCCACTCCGATGCATCATTCCTCTCGCTTGTGTAACAGAGAAGGATAGAAACGGCGTAAACAGTGGTCAAAGGACTGACTGACCTCTGTCACAGGGACTGTCCACGTGACCTATACATATAAACTTGTTTGTTTGTTTGGCAGGTCGTCGGCAAGCGCGCGCGAGGGCGGACCAGAGCTACACACAGTTCGCGGTCATGGACGACGAAAACGTGTCGGCTTTGCAACAGGTAAATAATAATAACACACATTGCAGCAAAACCTAATTAACTGCCGATTTCTATACTGCTTCCTTACCAAAAATCTTTTTTTGCTGACGTTACCTATAGTCCACTCCTGTCAAAAACCTATTTGACTGACTGTTTCTATATACCTTCCATACCAAAAACCTAATTAACTGCCGATTTCTATAGAATAGAATAGAATAGAATATAACTTTATTATACACCAAAAACACAGATCACAATTAATACAAATAGGAAACAAACAACAAACAAAAAAAAAAGAAGATATAATAATATAACAAAACAATAGAATAAATGATGTATAAGGGCGGTCTTATCGCCTAGAGCGATTTCTTCCAGACAACCTTTGGATGGAAAGAAGAGTAAATAAATATAAGGTTGGTGTACAAAAGAAATAAGTAAATAAAATAACAATACAATAAACGTATATACATAATTATGAGATACTAAATAAACTAAATATATAGATTAGCAGGCTGATAAATAATGTTTATATACTAAATTATTAAAAATATAAATTGACTTAGCCTGTCTAATAATGGTAGGAAGGGCATTCCAAAGTAAGACAGCTTCCACAGTAAAAGAAGTGCTGTTGGAAAGGTTGGAACGAGCAAAAGGAGGAATTTTTAGTTGGAGGGAACGGGATGAACGCAAGGAACCAGAATGAGGTTGAATAAATTCAAAGCGTTCCTTTAAATAAAGAGGAATAGTGGGAATAAAAAGGATTTTGTAGAGAAAGGAAAGTATATGAGAGTTACGGCGAAGACGGATAGGTAACCATTTGAGCTTTTGACGAAATTCGGAAATGTGATCATATTTACGTAGACCAAATATGAAACGAATGCAAAAATTTTGTAAGCGTTCAAGCTTGTCAAGTTGCTCTTGGGTTAAATCCAGATAGCAGACGTCTGCATAGTCCAAAATAGGGAATAGAAGAGATTTTACAAGCGCAGTTTTTGTAGCAATTGGAAGAAAATTACGCAGCCTTCTGAGAGAAGCTGCAGAGGCAAAAATTTTCCGACTTACTTCAGCTAGCTGAGGTTTCCAGGAGAGTTGTCTATCGAGTATTAACCCTAGATTTTTGACAGTCTCGCTGATGGGTATTGGAACACTATCAAAAATCACTTGCGGAAGGTGGAACCAGTCAATTTTAGAGATCATACGAGAGCTCCCAATGACAATTGTCTGAGTTTTTGTGGGATTAACTGTAAGGCCGTATGATCTACTCCAGTCTCGTATGCGTCTTAGGTCAGTATTCGTCGCCTCAATTGCCTCATGCAGGAGCTCTAAAGGAGTTTGAACGTAGATCTGCAAGTCATCTGCATAGAGATGGTAGGAAGAAGTCAAATGTTGAGAGATTGAATTAATAAATATTGCAAAAAGTAGTGGGGATAAAACGCCGCCCTGTGGGACGCCAGCAGATATACCGCACCACGAAGAGAATGTATCATCAATACGAATCCGCTGCCGACGCCCAAACAGGTAACTACCAAACCAATTAATAACTGCTGGAGATATGTTAAGAGAGTAGAGGAGCTTTAGCAGTATGTCGAAGTCAACATTATTGAACGCATTGGTAAAATCCAACAGTGATAGCACTGTCAAGTGACCATTGCCCATGCCATCCCTCACGTCATCAGTAATTTTAGTCAAGGCAGTTATAGTACTGTGACCAGTACGGAAACCAGATTGAAGAGGATTAAGGAGACAATTTTTGATAAGATAAGAGGAAAGTTGTTGGTGGACAAGCCGTTCTAATACTTTTGAAAGAAACGGTAGGATAGAAATTGGACGAAAATGGGAGAATAACTCAGGATTAGATTTTTTGGGAAGAGGAGTGATTTGAGCATCTTTCCATGTTGCTGGAAATGTGCTCGAAGAAATGGAGAAATTGAGGATATGAACAATGACAGGTACGATTTCATCAAGGATAGGTGTAATCATTTTACGACTGATACTGTCACTACCAACTGCGTTGGAAGAAATGGATTGTATACTCTTTTTAACATCACAAGCAGTAAATTGTTCAAAAACGAAAGAGTCATTGCCGGGAGGAGTTAAAGTAGAAATGTAATTAAGTGTTGCAGCCTTTACTGATCCATCAAAATTGGAAGAAGAAGCGAAATGCTGATTAAGAAGATTAACGTCCAACTTGATAGATGCAGAATCTTGATCAGATTTACCAACTCCCATTGACCTAAGAAATTTCCACACTTTCGCTGGATCTTCATTTTTTACTGAGTCATGAATGTGTCGACGTTGTGCATCTCTACACGCTCTATTGCAAGCGTTGCGATAGTTTATGTACCTCTCCTTGTTCTCGTCAGTTTGGCGATGTTTTAACTTAAACTTGGCAACAAACTTATTACGCATTAGAGCTCGTATTTCATCGTTCAGCCAAGGAGAAGGAGCGTATTTCATTTTGACAGGGCGAATAGGAGCATGTACGTCATAAAGTTCGGTCAAAGTTCGATTGAACTGAACAATTTTGTCATCTATTCTACCTGCATTGAACACACAAGACCAATCTAGCTCCAACGCATCACTACGCAACTTATCAATGCTAATACTACCGAAACTGCGTTGTAAAAGAATTTTAGGCTTAACTTTAGGTGGTCGAATTTTATACGAAAGATAGATCAAATCATGGTGTGAAATTACGTCCGCCGCACACTGGCCATGCTTTGCGACATGATTAGGGGAGGAGACAAGCATCAAGTCAAGAAGAGAAGGAGTACTGTTCGGAGGATCATGAGTAGCATTAAGCGGAAGTATTGTTAGGTTGAGAGCGGTAGCCAGAGCCTGTAACTTACGGGCTCTGGAATCGTGCTTAAGCAAGCATGTGTTAAAGTCACCAGTAATTATAACATGATTGTAAGAAGTAGAAATATTTTCTAAAAGTTTTTCGAGAGAAGAGAAATAATTAATATCACGGGAGCGAGGGTAATAAACTCCTAACAGTAGTTTAGTGTGATGCAGGACGACTTCAATAAGAAGATGTTCACCAGCATCGGAAGGGGGTGGCTGCGCGGACATACTAACTATAGTGAAGGGAATGTGTGTACGGAGATAAATTGCGACACCACCACCTCCCCGGCCGATACGATCATTCCTAATGAGCCGAAAACCTGGCAGCACTACCGAAGATGAGGGTAGACTTGGTTTTAGCCATGATTCAGAAACTAAAATAGCATGGATATTGGGATGTATGAAGGATTCAAGCATTTCTGGGTAATGAGCCGTAATACTCTGAGCATTTATGTGAAAGATATTAAAATTTTTCGGAACGTCGGAAATAAATGACTCAATGGAGTCGGACAGGATGGGAATACTTCTGACACTGTCAAAGCTGTCATTGGAATAAAAAGAACATGTAACATAAAGTTCAGTATCAGAAACTTCATTATCGTTATGTAACATAATATATGAGAAGATGATACAATAATATAAATATATAAATAAATATGTATATATATATATATTAATATTTATATAAATCTAAAATATAAATAATTAATGCCAATAGGTTTCAAACTAAATTAACAAGTCATCCACCTGCCAGCTGAGTTAATACGATATTAACAATTAAAATACGTGTAACACATAATAATCGATACTTACAGTTTAGGGATTTAAGTACGACAATCACGTACTAGCAATAATACGTTACATAAATAAGGTAAAAAACGTGATACGTGTCTGGATTTACCTATTTATCACAAGCAATGCAAAAAAAAAAAAAGTAACATGCAAACAAACATACAAAAACAGTGAAGTAACAAAGATTAACAAAGGTTTTGGTTTCTTCCCAAAATTATTCATTTTATAACAGTGAGAAACAGACAAGTAAACTTGAGAACTGGCATAAAACACAAAAGTAAAGTAGCCGAGAAAAAGAAAAAAAAAAAAAAAAAAAAATCGTTGTGTGAAGGCTACGAAATTTTGACATTGACATCTGAAAAGTATATAAAAGTGAAACAAGCAAAATGTAAATAGGTAGCAAGAAAATTATTTAAAGTCGGTAGTAGTGTCTTTAAAACAAAATAAACACAAAAAGAACATGTATATCTACCCTGTAACTGCATACAGTATATAATAAGGATGAATATAAGCAAAATTAGTAACATCACTTCCTGAGTGGAACTTTATTATCTCTTCTCGGTCTTATGCTCTTCGTTTCCTTTCCTACGACAGCAACAGCAGATTGACTTTCCGCAACCTGCGACTTTACAGCCGAAACGGTCACCGTCTCCACAGCAGCGAAATCATCCATAGAGTTCACTCGGAACGAGCACCGTTGGAACCAAGAACGAATATGTTTCCCTCCCTCGTCCAACACTTTGTTATTCCAAATCGTTGTCGAGCGGCCACAAACACATCGTGCCGAGACTTTGTAAGAAATTCAGAAAGTGTAAGGCCAGAGCCCTTAAGGTTACTTTTAGACGACCAGACAGACCAGACATAGACTATACTGCTTTCTTACCAAAAATCTTTTTTTGCTGACGTTACCTATAGTCCACTCCTGTGAAGAACCTATTCGGCTGACTGTTTCTATATACCTTCCATACCAAAAACCTAATTAACTGCCGATTTCTATACTGCTTCCTTACCAAAAATCTTTTTTTGCTGACGTTACCTATAGTCCACTCCTGTGAAGAACCTATTCGGCTGACTGTTTCTATATACCTTCCATACCAAAAACCTAATTAACTGCCGATTTCTATACTGCTTCCTTACCAAAAATCTTTTTTTGCTGACGTTACCTATAGTCCACTCCTGTCAAGAACCTATTCGGCTGACTGTTTCTATATACCTTCCATACCAAAAACCTAGTTAACTGCCGATTTCTATACTGCTTCCTTACCAAAAATCTTTTTTTGCTGACGTTACCTATAGTCCACTCCTGTCAAGAACCTATTCGGCTGACTGTTTCTATATACCTTCCATACCAAAAACCTAGTTAACTGCCGATTTCTATACTGCTTCCTTACCAAAAATCTTTTTTTGCTGACGTTACCTATAGTCCACTCCTGTCAAGAACCTATTCGGCTGACTGTTTCTATATAGGGTGGGTGTACCAGTAACAAAGCGATTTAGCGACATTTTGCAAGTTATTTGATGTTGTGACTTAATTATTACAACAACCATTGCAAAAAAAGAATAACATACTTCTAGTCTACCATAGAACCATGTAGCTTATTCGGATTTTCTTAATAGCAATTAGGTTTCTTTTACTTTTTAAAATAAACAAATTAACAAAAAGCTGAATCACCAGTTTTAGACCAAATGGAATATTACTGGAAAATCATTAAATTCGTGTTCCATTAGTTTACCAACGACAACTATTGATTTAAATTAGCATTTTTTGATGAAATAATACGTAATTTTACTGCTTTATACATTATATTACTCAGTTAATTGGAAAATAAGTTACAACGATTGATATAAACAAAGATTTAAAAAGATTCAATAAACTTACCGTCGACGTATAGTTTACTATAATATGGCCGCCCGGAACGAAGTGAACTTTTTTTTTTTTTTTTGTGTCAAAAGTAATGAGACGTACGAGACGCTCTCCTGATGGTGACAGATAACGTCTGTCCATGACCATCGCAGCGATACACAGAACTTTAAGTAACAAAACAAAGTCCAGGGCATCACTGCTTTAGCGCTCATTACTTTGAGACTTTTGATAAAGTTAGTCTTAACAGCCCAGTAATTTCGTTAACTGCAGTACCCTTCAAACCGGAATACAGTAATGTTTACACACTACTGCTTAGCGGCAGAATAACTGGTACTGCGGTGGCACCTACCTAGACGACCTACCGCTAAGGAGATCTACCACCAATTAAAATTAGAACGATTGTTATTTTGAATCATGAGTTTTTTACTGATGTAGATGGCGTGTTTATCGTTTTTATTTATTATTAAACGATTGATAGAAGTACCGCAGAGCTACCAAACGTAAAAAAAGTGGCGGAAAATTCGACAGAAGGTTAATACTTTGATGTGAAGTTAGAAATGGTGTACTACTGGTTCCTGGTGTGGCACTGGTGCACCCACCCTACCTCTCATACCAAAAACCTAATTAAGTGCCGATTTCTATACTGTTTTTTACCTAAAACCTATTTGACGTACGATTTATCTATATCTATAGTATTATAAAGAGAAAAGATTTGATTGTTTGTTTGTATTGAATAGACTCCGAAACTACTGGACCGATTTCAAAAATTCTTTCACCGTTGGGAAGCTACACTATCCCCGGGCGACATAGGCTACTTTATATCCCTGTATTCCCACGGGAACGGGAACTACGCGGGTGAAACCGCGAGGCGTCCGCTAGTAATTGCAGACAAGATGGCGCTGTGCGAAATGCCAACTAATATTCATTTATCATTTTGTTCAGGTCACGAAAGGAGGAGCGCTCACTCTGGTGTCGCTTTGGAAATCGCAGTTCGATGATTCCGAGGAAACTACCGACAATGAGTGGAAGCAGGAACAATTACAGGTCAGTTGTTACATAGGGTCCAGCAATCCTACGTTTCTAGCCGGTACTCATGCTGAAGGGCGTGAGTTCAAACCCCAACAATGAGCTCGAGCTGCCGGTGAAGGAAAACATCGTGAGGAAACCACAGCATGGTGGTAGCGTACTCTCTAGTACTCGGCTGGCTAGCTACCACACGAGAGTTGAAAATCTGCCGCCAAGCATCTAACAGTGTGTTCCGGCAATCTCACTTGAGAGCCAGTTCCATTCCAGGCTAGGTGTGTTTACCATCTTCGACCACACCTTCACTTAACATCAGGTGAGCTGTGGTCAAAAACACCTAGCATGTCAACCATAAAAAAAAAAGACGTGTGGCACTCGGGGACTGCCGCGGTAAAGCTATTGCATAGCATTACAACCAATGCCACCTAGAGGCGAGTTGCTGAACTAAAGCGACAAGCGTGATATTTCAAAAAAGTCATTAAAAGTTCTGCTATCCATCGATAGATGGCAAAACTAAAAAGTATCACCGCTGTGCCGGTGGGAGTGGGGGGTGTTAGGTTATTTGCGTTACGGAATTTCTAGATTCGGTCTCCACGCTCAAGGCCCGCGATAGAAGCTATGCAATAGCTTAATTATAAAAGTTTATTGTATATTAAGGAGTATTCATATTTGTTTCCTGTATTTATACATATTTATACTATTATAAAGAGGAAAGAGTTGTTGGTTTGTTTGTATTGAACAGGCTCCGAAATTACTGACCGATCTTTATAATTCTTTCATCACTAGAATGCTACATTATCCGTGATGGTCATACGCTATATTTTATTTAAAAAAACAATTAGGTATCCGTATGGAAAATTCACATTTTTTCAAAATACATAATCTAATATTATTTCTTTAAAAAAAAGCTCTTGAAGCAGAGATACTACCAATGAACCAGCAGGGATGTCGATCAATTTGTGATGAAGAGTTGCTTACTGAGACGAGATGAGATCTCATGACGGATTGGTTGCAGTCGCCGGAGCACCGCGCGCCGCGCGCCGCGTCCGCCGTGTCGAGCTGCTCGCACGCGCGCACACAACTGCTCAACTCCACTACCACACACCACACGCAACAAACGCAACGGCCGCAACACACGCAGGTAAGTTTTTTATTTACCACTAGCTGCGCTACATGTTCTGTGTATAAAAAGTCCGAGATGGCCGCCGCCACAAAATGGCGGATTACATATTTTGTCACGACTCCCTCAGTATCAGTACCAAATGAAAGAGCTTGACTAGTAGAATACTATACACTATTATACATTTCAAATCCAAGATGGCCGCCGCCACAAAATGGCGGATTACATATTTTGTCACGACTCCCTCAGTATCAGTACCAAATGAAAGAGCTTGACTAGTAGAATACTATACACTATTATACATTTCAAATCCAAGATGGCCGCCGCCACAAAATGGCGGATTACATATTTTGTCACGACTCCCTCAGTATCAGTACCAAATGAAAGGGCTTGACTAGTAGAATAATATACAATAATCTATTTGTATGTATTTACAAAAAAAAAAAGTAATGATGTATTCTATCAGTTATTTGACTCCCATAGCACAAGCTTTGCTTAGTTTGGGGTCAGATGGCGCTGTGTGTATAGTTCTATGATATTTATTTATTATTTGTGCTCTTGTTCTCCCCTACAGGCTACCACGAAGTCCCCCCCGCCGTCATCGCCTCCCCCCGCGGTGCCGGCTCCCCCCACGGTGTCTCCCCCCGTGGGCGAGCGTCGCTGTCTCCACATCCCCGGAATAGAGGCGTATCCACATCTGCAGCCCGTGCTGCCGCGTTGCTGGACACTGCCATCTATTGGTGAGTGCCAATACAAAAATTTTATTGTCAACACCAATGTTACAAGTCAATTCATCAAGTAGTATCATTATAAGAGTTGTAACAAAACTGATTAAATGACAATGAATGAAAAAAAAAATGTCAAATACAAATCATTTATTAATAACACCAAAGTTACAGGTCATTTTTCCATTCATATATTTAAAAATATCAAAATCATAACATGTCAAATAATGAAAATGAAAAGACAATGAAGTTATATGTCACATATACATATAAAATAATTATGTTAATATGATTAAATGTCCATAAAAACAAACATATTATAATTACTTACTAGTAATTCAATAATCTCTTAGTTTTAAATAGTCGTCAAAGTCATATGTCAATATACATACATGTCAATTTAAAAGAAAAATACTGTCAATTTAAAATATGTCTATATGTATAAATCTAGAGTGAATAGGTTTCTTCTAGGTAAGCGTGCTCCATCTTAGACCACACTACTGCTTTACATCACGCAGAGTGTGGTCAAAAGCGAACCTATTTTGAATTTAAAAAAAATGTCAATATAAAATCTGTCAATTTAACCCATTACCGCCCACTGTACTCATGTGTGTACAGCTGATTGATGGGTGATTGCATTTTTTTTGTGGTACGGTAAAAGATGTTGATTATTATTTTTAAGTGTAGTTGCAACTGTAACTATAACTGCCTAAGAAATTGTAGCGCGTAAATTACTGACAGATATTTACCTTTGTTTTACGAATTATGAATGGAATCGGAAAGCTATGATATTAGTAGTTTTTTTTAGTGTAAATTCTAACTGATATTTAATTGTTTTCTATTATAAATGTATATATAAAAATAATTAGTAAAAAGTTTATATATTTCCGTATAGTATCGCTATGTTAATAATTTCCATAGATAAAAGTGTATTTGGTGTCATTTGTCTGCACTGTACCTGTTGAGGCACAATGGGCGCATGTGTATCAAATTTATTCTTGTTTTGCATGTGCCTTCAAATAAAAATATAAAAAAAAAATTTGACAATTTAAATGATAAAAAAACCGACATTATCTCGCTGTTGAATACTGCCATCAATTCGGTATGTAAAGTTTTTTTTTTTGTATTTATTTTATATTTTTTACTGATAGTAAACTTTATTTTATGAAACTAATTTGAATATTTTGGCTTTCTATGCGGTAGTTTAATTCTAATACATTTTCAAACTTTTTATAGTTATGACGTCATAACATTGGCTGAATATGTAAAATATGTGCACCTTTTTTAGGCACTGAAAGAATCCTTATACAGCCAAGGACATGACGTCATTAGAAGTTAATTGAAAGTCAAATTTATTTTATGTATTTTATTAAAATAAACCCCGTCTCATAGTTTAAAGAGTTTCAAACGGAAAAATCATGTACAGGAATGTAATATTTCGAAATGGTTTTGGAATCAGCAAAGTATTTTTTTTCTTTACATACCGAATTGGCGTGGTAATGTAAACTTCCACTCTGATTTGTTTCAGGCAGTCATATTCGTTCGCTGAAGCCGCCTTTAGTCCAGCAAGCGTCGTTCGATGGTGCTGAGGGTGCGCTGCGGTACCGAGTGGACGTGATGCGGAACGTGGCCTCCCGCCACCGCGCCTCGCCGGAACCCACGCGTGCTCGCGCCGCTAGCTTGCCGGTAACGTAACCGGTTTTGACACAGCTTGCTAGTAATCAAACTACTGTTGTTACTTTTTTTTTTTTTTGAATAACTTTTGACGAAACCCATTTACAGCTTTTTTTTTTTTTTTATAGCTGACAGGCTTGGTGTTTGACCACAGCTCACCTGATGTTAAGTGACGGTGTGGTCGATGATGGTAAAGCACACTTAGCCTGGAATGGAACTGGCTCTGAAGTGACGCTGTCGGAACACACCGTTAGATGCTTGGCGGCAGATTTCCAACTTGAGGGTGGTAGCTGGCCAGCCGAGTACTAGAGAGTACTCTACCACCATGCTATGGTTTCCTCACGATGTTTTCCTTCACCGGCAGCTCAAGCTCATTGTTGGGGTTTGAACCCACGCCCTTCGGCATGCGAACCGACCGCGCTAACCACTGAGCTATCATCGCTGAAATTTGTTTAGTTTAGCCTCTATACAGCTCTTATCATTTCAAATTCTGTATACCAATCTAATCAACACTGCATTAACGCGTCAAGAAATACCCATGTAAAACCTGGACGAATACATGAAGAAAATCATTATTATACCCATTGCATAATAATAGATTTATTTTTGTGTCAATAAAGAATATCTATCTATCTATTTTTCTCTGTACTTTTTTTCTGTTTATGCACAATAAAGAGTTCTATCTATCTATCTATTTGCACATCTAGCCGGTACTGTAACCAGTTCTGACTCTGGTAACGTAATCAGTGCTGTCTCAGCTTGCCGGTAACATAACTAGATCTGACACAGCTTGCCGCTGAAAACTTTATCGGTAACGTAATCAGTGCTGACACCGCTTGCTGGTAACGTAACCAGTGCTGTTTCAGCTTGCAGCTTATGTTACTAGGTGTTGAAAACTTTACGGGTAATGTAATCAGTGCTGACACTGCTTACTGGTAACGTAATCAGTGCTGTCTCAGCTTGCCTGTAACATGACTAGGGCTGCCACAGCTTGCCGCTTATGTAACTAGTGCTGAAAACTTTACAGATAATGTAATCAGTGCTGACACAGCTTGCTGGTAACGTAACCAGTGCTGTTTCAGCTTCCCGCTTATGTAACTGGTGCTGAAAACTTTACGGGTAATGTAATCAGTGCTGACACAGCTTGCTGGTAACGTAACCAGTGCTGTTTCAGCTTCCCGCTTATGTTACTGGTGCTGAAAACTTTACGGGTAATGTAATCAGTGCTGACACAGCTTGCTGGTAACGTAACCAGTGCTGTTTCAGCTTCCCGCTTATGTAACTGGTGCTGAAAACTTTACGGGTAATGTAATCAGTGCTGACACAGCTTGCTGGTAACGTAACCAGTGCTGTTTCAGCTTCCCGCTTATGTTACTGGTGCTGAAAACTTTACGGGTAATGTAATCAGTGCTGACACAGCTTGCTGGTAACGTAACCAGTGCTGTTTCAGCTTCCCGCTTATGTAACTGGTGCTGAAAACTTTACGGGTAATGTAATCAGTGCTGACACAGCTTGTAGTACGTTACAAGTGTTGTTATTGCCGATCGTTAAAGTTGACGTTAGTGCAGTATAACTAGTCTTGCTTCTGAAAAGATGATGAACCTCCCTGTTTGAGAAGAACCTACTTGTTGTTTACAGAGTATATCGTCGTCGAGTGGACGCGCGCCGCCACGCAAGCCGGCGGAGACAGAGGGCGCCACCGTGTCGAGCCGGCTCGAGATCCGCGTGCGCGCGCCCGACAACGCGGAACCCTCACACTCGGGTAACTTGGACACTACTACTATAGTTAACTATTCCAGTGCGGCTGCTCAAAATGAGGAAACTTCATCGGGCTCTTTGAGATCTTTAGCCATCTCGTCATTCCACCTATACTTCGGGCCCAAGTTACACGCTTGTTGTTGTTGTTGTTGTTGTTGTTGTTGTTATACGCTTTCGACACCACCCTTCAAAAAACCCCCTAAAAGCTTAAATTTTCGATGCGAGCTCAAATTTTCGACCAAGATTTTGTGTGTGTATTTTCCGCCATCTTGAAAAAAGGGTATTTTTACAATAACTCCGTTCTCCTTTGATATAAAATAAATTTTTCATGCAATACTTTTTTGTTGCTTTTTTACGATTTACAATTAAGGTCCTGTACATTTTCCGCCTATCGTTTATCGTTATTGGTAAAACTATAAATTTAGTTTGTTTAGTATATTCATTTTTCTCGTGAAAATGTGTAGGGCCAAACATGTAGAACGGGTTCAGACCTACAATTTCGTTTCTTTTTTTTTAGCAAAAATTACGACCTCTAGCGCGCCGCAAAGTTCCGCCATAGAGTGCGCTTATAAAGCGACCGTTGGACTTTGGGTTTGGGTCAAGTACTGCTTCAAAAAAGTTGAATCACCAGTTAAATTTTTTCTAGACGAGCGTGCGCCATCATAGCAAGATGGCGGATCAAATCCAAGCCCATCTGTCAATAAAATAAATGTATTTGTCTCATAAATATATTTCTCCCGCAGTGAAAATCCATTCAGTGGTGAGTTGTGGCGAACCGATCAGAAACCATGAAGACGCGTCTATATACTACGACGCCACAGAACATCAACGGGACAAACGGTGAGTTAACCAGATCACTGGCCCACTGCAGGGCGTGGGCCTCTTCTCATTGTGAGGAGGGCAGAATCGAGTCGCGAGTGAATCGGTTTCTTCTAGGCGAGCGTGCTCCACCATAGACCGCATCTTCGCTTAACATCAGGCGGGATGGCGGTCAAACGCAAGCCTATCTACTATAAAAAAAAATCATAGTTCGCCACGCTAGCTAAAAGTGGGTCGATAAACTTCAAACACGACCGAGGCGATACCCGTACATGGTGGACGCTCCCCATGTGCGCACTAAGCGTGGCCAAAAGTACATAAGTTATCTTACGGGTTATAATTATAATTATAGGGGCCAGATACTTCGATTATAATATAGATGTCATCTGGTGACCTATTTCAAGGATTCAAAGCAGAGTACGCGCGCGTGTCCTCGTCTTGCTTTGGTCGAGGCTGCACGCGAAAGTAAGAGATTGTGACCAAAACTATAGTCGAAGTATCCGACCTATTTAAACGTCAGTTATCCCTTATAAAAGTAATACATGTTTAATTAACTCAATGCCCCCTTGTATAGTACATAATTATGTCCCATCTCCCAGAGTTTGCGTTCACATAATGACAGTACAGGACAGTTTGTTCGCTAGCTCGTCGACACGCAGCGGAGAGAAAAGCCAGAGTCCGGCGCTCGAGCGGACCCGCCTGGACGCCATCCCTGACAGGTAAAATTTTCATAACTACCCTCATTAATAACGGTGTTTTAGCGCATAACTAAATGGCTGCTGCGTTTCCCTTGATAAAAAAATAGCCTTAATATTAAGTACAATCCGAATCAGCCTTGTAACATTGTATTTATAATGTCTTGCCTTGTATTTACAAACTGTCCCACTGCTGGGCGCGGGTTTCTTCTCATTATGAGAAGGTTAAGGTCACAGTATCGCTATCCTGACCCAATATTGAACAAAAATATTATCTATTTACAAGATAACACATTTACAAACATTGCCATTATAAAGAAAACATACATTTGAACTATTCTTGACAATTAACACAGCGTCGATTGTTCTTCAGGGCAAGTGTGATATTGAAGAGGGAGGGGTCTTCGGGCGGTGGCGACGGCTCTCAGAGCCTACGAGACGTGAGTACAAACCTTTACTATTATGTACGACCTAAAACAATACAATAAAAGGGGGAAAACATTTATTTAAACAAGCTTAATTACCAAAAGGAAAAAAAACAATAATACCAACAGTTAAATGATTTTTTGTAAAAAATAAGTATAGCCTGTATCACTTGGGTTGATGTGAGGATGCTAACAAAACCCCGTCCAAAGCTGTTGAGGTATTGAAAACTTTAAGCGAACTAGCCGTTAATTTCAATCGTCACTGTAGGTAGATAAAAGTGTTATCACTGCAGCGTTCAGTGTCTCAAGAAAGGCCAGTGGTCAGCTGTTATGCTGAGAATTTCTCTGCAGCGCTGATTTTCAGCATTACTACCCTCAAGAAATGCACGGGGAGAAATATGAAAAAAAGACGCGTGGCACTCGGGGACTGCCGCGGTAAAGCTATTGCATATCATTACAACCAATGCCACCTAGAGGCGAGTTGCTGAACTAAAGAGACAAGTGTGATATTTAAAAAAAGTCATTAAAAGTTCTGCTATTCATCGATAGATGGCAAAACTAAAAAGTATCACCGCTGTGCCGGCGGGAGTGGGGGGTGTTAGGTTATTTTCGTTACGGAATTTCTGGATTCGGTCTCCACGCTCAAGGCCCGCGATAGAAGCTATGCAATACCTTAAAAATATTTACCTATTCTTTTCTTGTAAGTCTCGATTGAATAGTTCTCGCTAGGTGTGCTCTATATTAGACCGCATAACATCAGGCACGATGTGGTCAAACATCTGAACAGGAAGTCGTCCAGATGTATCAGATCCAGATATGTATCAGATATTCGGTCTGTTCTAAACATTTCTTGGACTGAGAATGAGGTTCGCTGTTTAATTTTTTGTACTTTATGGTACAGTAGATTTGAGAAAAGCTTTTTCGCAAATTGTCATAGTCTAACCTTGTGGTAATAGATAAAACTTTTGACTGTTTAGCGTTCAAGCGGCAGCGGTAGCGCGTCTCGTATACCCGTGGCGACGTGTGAGAACCGCCTCGCCAAGTGCGCCTCATGGAGCGGGGACTCGGTCGACACAGCTGACCTTACGCCTGGTATGACTTCATATATTTAGATGATATAATAGTTACTAGTACAGATACATCAGCTCACACTTTACAATGGTGAATTGTCCTATTTTTCGGGATATCGATATTATTCGGCTTTCTCCTAGTGTCATGATTTGAATTCTAGATGGCGCCACTATCTGTGCGTGTTTCTAGTTATCTTGCCTTTACATTGCTCACTTCGTTGTGGCTTCGCTTAAGCGTCAAATCAATTGATTTTGAGTAAATTCGTTTCGTGATGTAATCTCGCGCCATACATTAAGTGAGCTGTGGTCAAACACTTAGCATGTCAACCATTATAAAAATATCAACAAAGTGCGTGATAGTTTTTGCTGTTTAATCACTAATCAGGTATTGTTTTTTTAGCGTTACGTCGACGACGACAGAACGCCTCGGATAAATATGCCGTGGACCCGACCCGGGAATTAAACCTGCGTTTCGCTCGTCCGAGGCACCGCCAACCGCATCACCATCAGGGGTGAGTTACCAATACATTTATACTAGCTGGTAGATCTCTTTAGTATGATGTCGGCGAGTTTTTTTTTTAATGGTTGACAGGCTAGGTGTTTGACCACAACTCATCTGATGTTAGGTGACGGTGTGGTCGAAGATGGTAAAGCATATCTAGCCTGGAATGGAACTGGCTCTCAAGTGAGGCTGCCGGAACACACCGTTAGATGCGGGGCGGCAGATTTTCAACTCTCGTGTGGTAGCTAGCCAGCCGAGTACTAGAGAGTACGCTACCACCATGCTGTGGTACCTCGCGATGTTTTCCTTCACCGGCAGCTCAAATACAAGTACTTTATTGATAACACCAATGTTACAAGTCACTTCAAAATTTTAAAGATGTCATTAAATGGGGTTTGAAACACTGATTACATGTCAAAATAAAATATGTCAATACCAAAACAATATTGTAAATATAGTAAAATGACATGACAAAAAAATCATAATTACTTACTAGTAATTCAATAATCTTTAAGTTTGAAATACTCGTCAATGTCATAAAACAAGGTCTCTAGCAGCCAAGACCTTAACTTTGTTCTGAAGCAGCTCAAGCTCATTGTTGGGGTTTGAACCCACGCCGTTCGGCATGCGAACCTACCGCGCTAACCACTGAGCTATCATCGCTACAAATTTATTTATTTATCCTTTTCTCGTCAGGTCCCGCAGCGGGTCTCGCGGCGTGGTGTTGTCCCCGCCTGCGTCCCCGCGCGGGTCTCCGCCCGCGTCCCCGGCCCCTCCGCCCCTGCAGCACGCACCACACAACGCGGCGCGCGCCAGACGCTTCCGACCGCTCAGCATCGCGCCATAGGTAAAATACTCTTACACAATCTTCTGGATCTGTTAGAATCGACAGGTACTCCTCACCGTGACGTGCATGGCTTATTCTTATTCTAATTTTTTAATTTTATATTATTCACCATTGACATTTATATTTTTTTGACATGTATTATTCCAGGTATTTATTTTATATCTTAATTTTTAATTTTTTTACATTAAATAAGTATAAAACATAAATAATATAAAAAACTTAAAAACTAGGGTGCCGCCGGCAGCGGGGCAGGGCTCAAGCTGCCGGTGGTTAGGGCTGCAGAGTGAGGAACCTCCTCACAATGCGCGCCGTGTCATGTATTATTATTATTATGACATTTTAAATTTAATATTTTGTTTGACATAAACAAGTGTACATTATTGTACAATGTACGTATACATTTTGACAAAAAAAAAATAAAAAAAATGGCATAAGGATATATTTTCAGATTGAGAATCTGAAAATATGAACCTGTAGAAGTTTCATTAATATCGATTCAGTAGTTTAATTTTTAGACCAAAATATTCTAGCCGTGTTTGGGCTTAGGGATATGGAGTAAAAAAATGTATGAAAATAATTTAAATTATTTCATTTCAGAACATGAAATTCGAAAACGCCGGAAATCATCTTTAAGTTAACGTAAGCCTTATATCACTGACATAAGACACATTTTACACTGATAATTGTAAATCTTAATAAGCGCAGTTAAATCCAAAGCAATAATATGCTTAGTGTTCTATACTAAATGATATTTGAAAAAAAAATCGTTAGGGTAAGCATTTAAACGAACGATTAAAGATAGATGAAGCTTGAATACGAACCTAATGGAAAACCTAAATGACGGCAAAGTAAGCTCTGATTGGCTGTAAGTATATCTTACTATGCCGTGATTGGTTATAACTATGACTTACTATGCGGTAATTAGTCGCAACTATGTTTTACTAAGCCGTAACTGGTTGTAACTGTCTTACTATGCCGTAATTGGTTATAACTATGTCTTACTATGCCGTAACTGGTTGTAACTATATCTCTTACTATGCCGTGATTGGTTATAACTATATCTTACTATGCCGTAACTGGTTGTAACTATATGTCTTACTATGCCGTGATTGGTCGCAACTATATCTTACTATGCCGTAACTGGTTGTAACTATGTCATACTATGCCGTGGTTGTTTGTAACCATGTCTTGCTGTGCCGTGATTAGTTGCAACTATGTCTTACTATGCCGTAATTGGTTGTAGGAGTATTAAATACTATTCCGTGATTGTACTGATTGGTTTTCAGTTTGTGTGCTCTGGCAGCATCTATCTTTTTTCTTTTTAGTCCATGGATAAACGTTTCCTTTTCCAGAATAGGGTACATCTTCTACACAGTTTAAAATGTGGCAAGCCGTGGTCACACGCGTAGCCTGACAGTAACCTGTTAAACGTTAATTCGCTTGCACCGTTATTGAACAACATTTAGATTGCAAACAAATCTATTCTCTACTCTTTTAATAAAGTCAAAGAGACGGAAATATGTTTTGTTGTGTTCGTATTAGACCAGCTAACGGTGTGAGATGATCGACGTTGTTAATAATAATAAAAGTTATTGACGGAAAATATCATTAAAATAAACTTCAATCTATCGTAAACTATTGAAAAAAAAAAACAAAAATGTTGGCTTAAAAATCATGTGATCATGTCTTATATTAGCTATTGAAAACTTTATTAGTAGTAATACATATGTTTTATTTATTATTATTAATAAAAGTTTATGGCCAAAATTTTAAGTTGAAACCCGGGGGGGGGTTATATTTTTCGTAAGGGGTAGTAGAAAACTATCTACGTACATTGATATCATATTTTGTACCTAATCTCGTTGGATTAAGGTCTGCAGGGTTATTCAGAAAGGATATACTAATCCGAAAGGGACTCGTATCAGTGTGGATTTTTTAAATTAAACTAACTAACTTAGAGATGTCTAACCTAATAGCTGTTTCATAGAAATCAGTTATTTGAGCTCAATTGGAAATTATCTAGATAATTAAGGTTTTTAAATCATTGAGAGGTAATCTAGATTTGATAAAATCCATGAGATATAAAATGCTCAAACACCTAGGTATACAGGGTTACGCGGAACAACAGTACCAATGTGAAAGGAGCTCATTATATTCATCATTTTGAGCAAATAAAAAAAAATGTTTGTTTGTCACCTGTTTTTATTTCTAACATCAAAATTGTTTCGCCTTTATTTACTAATTTTTGCATGGAATCCATAGCAACAAATCTGACCAAATATTCTTCATTGTGCCCCCTTTTCGGCTAAGCGTATCCTTTCAAAATAACCCTATTTAATCGTACGTATTAGATCTCTCTTTAGATAGAACGCCTTTGAAAGTAGCTAAGCTTTATCTCGGCTACGAAATAAAATGCTAAACCATTTTTGATGCGGGTCATCGGAATGTAGGTATAGCGAACGGAGATGAAAGAACAAAATCAAAAGTGTTAAAAGCTTTTCGCTGAAAGCGATTATGGGAGTTGTCAAAAATATTTTGACTTTTGAATGTCATTGTATTTGTTTGCGATTTCTTCTATTTTTTTTAAAATAAAATTAGATGAAAATGTAATTCAGGAAAAATCCTGATGGAGGCGTAAATAAAATTAATTAAATTTAAACTCTATATTCTGTGAAATAAAATTACATTTCGTGTGTACAGGAAACGCGTCAGCGACGCTTTCGCTACCAAGTCATTCGAACTTTAGTCTTATGGTACACTGTTTAGAGTTCAAATTTTTATTTTAGCCTTCACCGCGACTCCCTCCCAAGAAAACAAAACTTAAAAATAAATTGTGTATCGTAATTTAAATTACCTTATAAACGTTGTTTAAAGTTAACCAATGCACTATTAGCGATATGTCAGGCGTGAAAACAAGAGACGCCACTTTAAGCATAGATCAAATTTAAGCAAAGTTTATAAATTTAGGGACCATCCAAGTATTACGTAAGTAGATTTTTAGTAATTTATCATTCCGCTTGTCAGCAAAAGTAGGCAAAGCTCTTACCCAACCTCCCCCATCCCCCTCCCCTACTTATGCTTACGTAAGCATTGATTTAACTAGCTACTTTATTGCTGTAAACGATCTCCATGCAACGTAAGTATCGAGAGAATTCAAGAACAAGTAAAAAACGTGCTGTGCCAATAACAAAGAAAATAAACAATCGGCACATTTCATATGATATTGCTGACGTTATCACCATTTAAATAACCCCCTATGTCATTAAATATAAGCAAAGCAAAGACCGCCCTCCTTTTGGTGCCTACGTAATACTTGAACGGCCACTAAAACAACGATTAAAGGAACAAAATTATTTAACTATAAATAACTTTTCGAACAAATAAACTCTTAATTAAAAAGTTAAAACTGAAAATGCAATGTTCTACAGAAGAACTTGACATTTTTGATGGAATGATTTTTTTCTTTAATCGAAGCGTTGTAAACAAACAAATATATGATAACAATGTGTTACCATTAGCTTTACAGGTGTAAAATAAAGTACTAAAGAAAGATAATAATTAAAGGTAACAATTTTGTGTTTGGAAACGAAAATCGTAGGGGTCCATCGCGTTGCAGGGATAGGAAACCCCTAATATACCCCTTTACATACGCAGCAACGCTGACCTTAACTGAGCGTGCGCTCATGCCTGCCTACCCACATTTGATATGAGTGTAGTGTATCAACTCTGCTTTGGATACTCTTTCCAACAATGAATCCAAACATATTTGATATAATCCTACCAACGCTGCTTTGGATACTTTTTCCAACAATGAATCTAAACACATTTGATATGTACCTACCAAGGCTGCTTTGGATACTTTTTCCAACAATTAATTCAAACACATTTGATATGATCCTACCAAGGCTGTTTTGGATACTCTTTCCAACAATGGATCTAACTACATTTGATATAATCCTACCACCGCTGCTTTGGATACTCTTTCCAACAATAAATCCAACCACATTTGATATGATCCTACCAACGCTGCTTTGGATACTTTTTCCAACAAGGAATCCGACCACATTTGATTTATGATCCTTCCAACGCTGCTTTGGATACTCTTTCCAACAATAAATCTAACCACATTTGATATGATCCTACCAACGCTGCTTTGGATACTTTTTCCAACAATTAATCTAAACACATTTGATATGTACCTACCAAGGCTGCTTTGGATACTTTTTCCAACAATTAATTCAAACACATTTGATATGATCCTACCAAGGCTGTTTTGGATACTCTTTCCAACAATGGATCTAACTACATTTGATATAATCCTACCACCGCTGCTTTGGATACTCTTTCCAACAATAAATCTAACCACATTTGATATGATCCTACCAACGCTGCTTTGGATACTTTTTCCAACAAGGAATCCGACCACATTTGATTTATGATCCTTCCAACGCTGCTTTGGATACTCTTTCCAACAATGGATCTAACTACATTTGATATAATCCTACCACCGCTGCTTTGGATACTCTTTCCAACAATAAATCTAACCACATTTGATATGATCCTACCAACGCTGCTTTGGATACTTTTTCCAACAAGGAATCCGACCACATTTGATTTATGATCCTTCCAACGCTGCTTTGGATACTCTTTCCAACAATGGATCTAACTACATTTGATATAATCCTACCACCGCTGCTTTGGATACTTTTTCCAACAATTAATTTATAGATGTTCTTAGTAGACCGATTTTTTTATAGTGACTTCTGGTCAATAAACTAGTACCAATACCATACGTACAAATTTGTATTTTCATAAAGCTCCTCTAAATTTTTTTTAGAGTGAGTCATGACTGTGTCTCCCAATGATATCTTACAAAATGTATACAATTTTTCCTAAATCCTACGCTTAATGTATATTTTGGTGATGAGGAACAGCATTCTGGTCTATTCCGATAAGGGATTAACCAGTACACTGTTGCACCACCCTACATCCCTCAGTTTGAGGTAGGTTTTTAATTGAGAATTCATATCTCTCAGTTTCGGTCCGAACACCCTCCGCCACGACATGATTTGCGTTTTCAACCACCCCGCACGTTTTTGGGCTTTGTTTTGTTACTCAAAGTTCTAGGTATCTCTTATCATAAAAAAGACATTGCACACCGTAATGCCGGTAACACATTGTTTCATTTTTTTATTATCGATATCGATATTTATTTCAAAGACTTGCGTTCTGAGCTCATTAAGTTTAATTTAACTAAAATACTAGTGTTTTTTTTTCATATACAAATATTTAAATGATAATTGTTGTAAATAAATAATTTATTTTTCCAATGGTGCAACACCAAAATTGGTAATTTCTATGTAAATAAGGTATAATTTTCGTTTTTATTTGGTGCTACATTTCAAAATTATTTAAATTGTATTTGTATATCTAAGTTTTTAATATGTATACATGACCATTATTTGATTTGTATATTAACATTATGTCAATCATTTTAAATTCAATGTTTTAGTTTATCTCAATGCTGAAGCGATTTTTATAAAATCTAAAATTTATCGTAAATCAAAATACATGGAAACGATTCTACGTATATTTTTGACAGAACATCTGAGACGACCACTGTTATATCAACAAGTGTATAGTTTTTACAAAATAATCAAAGTTATATATCGACAGATTTACATCTAATTATTTATTAATTAACTAATAAATATAATTAAAAGCAAAGATCTGACGCGTTTGCGTTGGCTTCGATTTTTTTTAATTAAAAAAAAAAACATATTTTTAAAACGCGATGCATGTACAAAAATATTTTATGTAATTTGATTGCTATAGATTTAATCGTTAAAATATGCTATAAGATATATTATACATATATAACATGCTAAATTATCGATATCGGACCCATCACTACTAAAGTTAATTCAGTTGGTACTCATAGGTACAGAAAGTTATCGATAAATCACTGCTTATTTATCGTAAGATATTTTGAACGTAACTTCCTGTGAAATCTCGAATTTACCTACGTTTTTTTTGTAATATAAATTTAATCACTTTTAGATTTCATATTTTGCAAATGCGTCAATTCTTATGTTGCATTTAATAATAAACTTTGTTCGTGTATAAATTTTATTGTTCTGTCAATTTCGAGCGCAGAAACAAGACAACAAATTTTGTAGCCATTTCTAAGTAAATACGTTTAATTGTATTTTTTAGATATGCTTTGTGGCTGATTTCTAGAACATAGTCAACGAACGCCATTAGCTCTTTTTTTAATGGTGCTATTTAAAATAGCAAAGTTTTAAATAAATTTCGATCTATCAATCAGTATTTAAAATTGATTTAATATGACCAATTGAAAAAAATATATCGTTTCAATTGGTAAACTAATTGTAAGATATTCCTTTTAATTGGTTTACCAATTGATTGATGGGTTGTGCGGTCAATGCGTTGGTGTTGCCATATCAAATTTTAAATTCTTTTTAAATATGGCGGTACTTTAACAAAACTTGGGATCGCATCGTGTGTGGTGTGCGCGTTAGCTACTTTCATTGTGAAGTTATTGTTGGTATAAAACAGATTTTAATACTTTGCTTGCCAGATATGCTATCTTTGTCTTACGTACGGCAAAGACAGAAATATGTTTAGTAAGTTTAGATTTATGCCAACTGAATTGATCTTCGATTAGTGTTCTAGAAATCAGTGATAAATTTTATAAATTAAATCGCAAATAGAGATAGCCACAGCACCAATTGTATGGTTGTTATCGATAGGTAAATTTTATCCTTTTATTATAGATAAAATCGGTCTTGGTATTAAAAGTGTCTTGCAATTTAAATCTTTTTTTTTTTGTCGTTAAGAAATGTGTAATTTGTCGATCGATAAATTACGATATTTGAACTAAAGTTAGTGGCACACCTTAATTCACTGATCGTTTGAAGGTTTCATTAAATTTGTGACATTTGAAGTAACTGTCATTTTTAAACGATTCGGTGAAATAAGCAACAAGACTTGATTTGAAGTCATGATAGATTTTCATGAGAAATAATTGATATTTTTGGAAGCGTAGAGACTTGTGATGACTGCATTAGCTAAAAAATGTTGTACATTTCGCTGATGATATTGTATGTATGTATTTAGAAGTGAGACGAATTTTTTAAATTTAAAATGTTAAAATTTTGCGTATAACTCGATGTTGCACACGTCTTCGTACTTGTTTTGGGTGTTTGTAATGCTTTGTATCATACTTACTTCGTTATTATATAAATATGTTGTTGCTTTGATAATGCAAGTGCAATTTAAGCAAGTGCGTGGCAATACTTTTAGTATGCAAGCTGATTAAAAATATATCGAGCATTTTTTTCTATAAATAAGTAATGGAGCTTTCTTTAAGATATTTTCGAAAAACAAAAATATTATAAACACCTAAAACCATTTCTATACAAAAATGTATAAAATATAAACAATTATTATATTTATATATAATTATATATACGTTACGTAGATGCCATTAAATTCTAGTCTCGCCGCTTAGTTTATAGTTAATGAAAAACATTGTATGTAATAAAACTAAATTTAAAAAAAAATTACAATGATTAAAAATATTTTTAGCGTTTAAGTATTATGATATTACGATTTCTGAGAGAATTTGGGCGGTCAATGCGTTAGTGCTGCCATTTTTATTTTTAATTTCTATCTAAATATGGCGGTAGTTTAACAAAGCTTGGGATCGCGCCGTGTGCGGTATACGCGGTAGCTACTTTCGTTGTGAAATATCGGCATACCGATAATTTATATTAATAAAATATCGATAACGAATCTGATTTTTCCCATCACTATCGTTGACAGCTAACTTTTTTTTCTCTTTGGCCTCGCACGGCCGGTCCGTTATCATTCTAGTCTACAAACAGCTTCCGTCTGCATAGTTATAAAAAAAGCTAATTAAAAAAAGTATGATGCGGTTATATTTTATCAAATTAAAAAAAAATATATTGTATATATTTTGTGGCAATTTTATTTTGAACTGTGGCTTACAAGGGTATATTTCGCTGTTTTTTTTTCAAATCACTGACATCCATTTTTTCCACATACATATTAATACTAGCGCAAACTTATTTCGTTTGCGGTAGGGGCTGCTTTACAAAAAAAAAAAAATATTTTTCAGTGTTCAATATTTTCACTTTTATTTGATCCTAAAAGTTAAATCTAGGACAAAATGTCTTGTACTCCTACTAGAAAAATTAGCAAGGCTATTAAAAAAAAAGATCTCATCTCACACTTTTGAGTAAATAATTACTAGTTTTACTGGAATAGAGGAAAAATCCGTCACAGTTATGTTTTTCTCTACTTGATTACTCCCGTTTAATTGTTTTGGAAAATCCGACAATATTTTCCAACAAAAAATAAAACAAAAACGTGTCAAAAGCACGTCAGTTCCCATACTAAAATCACTGAAAGATTACTGAAAGTTTTCTCGCAGCAAAATTATTTGTCCAACCATGTAAATATAACTTTAAAAAATCGATCGTTTCGTCCTAATTGTTTTGCTAATACGATTATGCGTGTGATGGAAATTGACAAGAATTTATTAAACACACACTGTTTAATAAGACCACAGATTAAAATAAGGTAGCCAAAGATTCCAATTCTGTTCTGTTGTTCTTTAAATCAAACTTGACAGGTCGTAAACTTTTTCTTTCTTGTCTATTTGACGGGTATAGCGATACCCGTCAAATAGACTAAAATTAAAAGACATTTTTAGTCCTGTCAAGTTTTCGTTTAAGAAATAGTGAAACAGAATTGCCATTAAATAATTTTATGTATCCTATAATAATTGGTAATGTGATTGTTTTTTTTTTGTTTAAAAATGTGTAGTCTATGGGTCGCGGCGATGCGCGTTTTTTTTAAGAATGCACGCTCTTAGGTTTATTTTGCCATATTTTTTTATATGTACCGAAATATGCACAATGGAAAATTAAATAAAAGGTATTTGTCCTTGATTTATTGTAGTTTTATTATTTTAACTTCTTATCCTAGGTAGGGGAAGGAAGGGCATAACGGGGACGCGAGGCACGACGGGGTCACACACAGATACAAGTAACTACGCACAATAGAGTTGTGTTATTAGCGCTAATAGATGGCCATTTTGCATCAGTCTATAGTCTAACAGTTACAGGAAACTAGACAGCGCGCGTCGTTTTTTACATAAAGAAAAGATTTTTATCATTATCTGATCTAATTTTGGGCTAATGCGAAACGTCGTGTAAAAAAGTAAGTGTTTGGGCTACTCATTTCGTTTTTTACTAGAATTATCTTTTAATTTGATAACAGAATTTAAAATACGAACGTACATAAAAAATCAGACAGAAGACATCAAACCCCCGCTCTGATGTGGACAAGAATGAATTATGCTTGTGTTGTATTGACGTGATCTTATTTGAAGCCTTCGGAACATTAGGTAGCTTGCCAGCTATTAGGTCGTTGGGCTCCAAACAGCCTGTGCAGGTGTTGACGACGAAAATATGGAAGAATACCACGACTGCTTATACTGTGAGGCAACTGTCCTGCTTTAAAGGTACCCCATACTGCCCCTACCCTGGGGCACGATGGAGTTTTGTTAAGGGTTTCGTATTTTTATTTTTTTTCGTAATAATCAATTATTTATCTCACTAAATTATATGCCAAATGTTAGTTTAATAACGTAACGTAAGTGTTCTAGTAATTTTTAATTAATAAAAATATCTTGATTATATATTTATTGTTAATTTCCCTTAACGTCCCCGTTATGCCCCCCCCTTCCCCTACATTAGGAAGGAAATAGAAAAAAAATAAGTATAAATACCAATATTGGTTAGGTAATTTTTTTTTTAAGTTTTCCAGTTTTTGATCTAAGTAATTGAGTATAAATGTATTGGTCAGGCAATTTTCTTTTTAATATTTAATTTTTGATGTTAAGTGACGGTGTGGCCTAAGATGGTGAACACGCTTAACCTGGAATGGCTCTCAAGTGAGGGTTACAGAACACTTCGTTAGAAAGAAAAACGTTTAATTCTGTAACAATCACAAAAACAAACAAACAGAGACAGACAAAAGTTAGGATGTGTGTTGGTAGTGCATGGCGGTAGTTTTTCAACTTGAAAGTAACGTTCCGGTTCGTAAATAAGTCAGTATGTCACTTTCGATAACTGATATACTTCTTTTTGTAAATACATACAGAACACCCAGACACAACAAACATTTATTTATTTATCATCACAAAAGTTTGTCCTGTGTGGGAATCGAACCCACGCCCTGCAGTTCAGAAAGCAGATATACTACTAAATGAGCTACCAGAGCTGAATAACACAACTTTTTTTCAATGCTTTACAATTTATTATGAAAATTAAGTTACCTTAGTCTATACCTATGCAAATAAGTACCTTTACGATTTTCGTAACCATTCCGGAGTTATAAAAGTTGTCTGTGGTAAAAGCTGTTAACAATGCCCTCCTTTCAGGTTAGTAGACCTCAAATAAATAAATATCATAGGACCATACACAGCGCCATCTGGCCCCAAACTAAGCAGAGCTTGTGTGATGGAAGTCAGATAACTGATAGAATACATAAATACTTTTTTTTGTAAATACATACAGAACACCCAGACACAGAACAAACATTTGTTTATTCACAAAATGTTTGCCCTGAGTGGGAATCGAACCCACGCCCTTCAGCTCTCAAGGCTGTTTTTTTTTATGTAAAAAGTAATAAGACGAACGAGACGCTCTCCTGATGGTAAGAGATAACGCCTGCCTATAACCATTGCAGCGATACACAGAACTTTGAGTAACAAAACAAAGTCCAGGGCATCACAGCTTTGGCACTCATTACTTTGAGACTTTTGGTAGAGTTAGTCTCAACAGCCAAGTAATTTCGCTAGCTGCAGGAACACAGTAATGTTTACACACTACTGCTGCTTGGCGGCAGAATATCTGGTACTGCGGTGGTACCTACCTAGACGACCTCTTGCTAAGGAGATCTACCACCAAGTGATATACTACCAATGAGCCAACGGGGCTGTCAGCCTCAAGCTTTCAATCCTGTATAAATGACAAATTGTTTATATGTGTTGACTTATACTTTACTAGTAATATCTTCACGGATGAGATTGACAGGTTAAAGTAATCATTAAGAATTCTAGCAACATAGGCTTCGTCGCAGATTGTTCTCTCGCAAAAAGATTATTTCGTAAAATGCCCCTTACTTACAACAGATGTGAATTTGGAACACAAATTGTTTCCAGATCAAGGCTGTCCAACCACGGCCCGCGGCTCGTATTTGTGCGGCCCGTGACTTATTTTCGATAATCCGCAAATATCAAAATGTTCCACCTACAATTTGGTAGAACATTATTTTAATGGCATCCTAAATAAATGACAGAAAGAAATATGTATTGATAGAAACGCTTTATTTATTATGCATAGTACCATAAATAACAATGTACAGAGAACAAAATAGCTTTATGGGATAGTCGTAGTGCCACAAGTAGCATCCTGGTTTAGTATTATTTTTATAGTGATGATAGAATAGTGGTTAGCGCGGTCGGTTCACTGGCCGAAGGGCGTGGGTTTAAACCAACCACCATGGTTACTGCCGGTGAAGGAAAACATCGTTAGGAAATCATAGCATGGTGATAGGGTATTTTCTAATACTCTACTGGCTAGCTTCAAGTTGAAAATCTACCGCTAAGCACCTAACGGTGTTCTGGAAGTCTCACTTGAGAGCTAGTTCCATTCCAGGCTACTTGCTATTCTGTACTGAAGTTCTTTGGGTATATCTCCAGAAATGAGGACTCGATCTAAACACTTGTTGTGCGTAGAAGGCAGGAGACATCGTGGTCAGTTACCGAATCGCTGGATTGACCTTATTAAAGAAAGTACGTAGTCCACCGCAGTATGCTCGCAATGCAGAAAGTCGCCACAAGTACAGAGACATGGCGCGACGTGCAGCAGCCCTGGGAACCAGCGGTGACGACGGGACGTAACCCTGTCCATCTACAGCTACGTCCACTCTACCAAAAGTCGTCCGACTAAGCGAATTTTCTTAAGGTGGTTCGATTTCCATACAAATAAATTTTTGCCATTTATGGACAAATGGAGCATAATTTTACAGTGAAATCACAGCTACTGGCATTTATTTTGCTCTTTATTTGCGGGAAATCACATTTGCTTGAATAAAACAGCAAAACATTACTTGTATGGAAATCGAACCGCCTTAATTAAGCTTATTCCAAAAATATTTTTACTGGCCCGGAATGATATTTGCTTTGGGCAGCTCTGAACACGAAAATGGTCATGGACATGCGTTATCTCTTACTATCAGGAGACCGCATCGTTCGTCTCATTACTTTTACATAAAATAAAAAAGTTCAATCATATATAATTACTTTCTTAATACATATATGTATTACAAGTATGTACAACAGTTTCAAAAATAATTTTTGGGGTGACATTTACTGGGGCATAAATTAGACTTGACTGTAATTTGTTTATTTTATTTTAAATGGCAAATGTACAATATGCTACATACATTATAATAATTTGATAAAGTATGTTTTTCTCTAAGATATCCTAAGCAAAAAGATTTTTTTTGGCATGTCATCACAAATCAATTTTACTAATGTATAATCCAAAAATGTAATTATTATGACATTTAGGGCATCACTTATAATGTCAACTTCTCACCAACTTGAAATGTGACATGTGGAAATGACAGGTTGCTTTAAAAAATGTTTATAAGTAGAGAAATATTATGTCTTATATTTTCGGACACTTTAGAAAAAAAACCTACTTTAATTTAACTTATTTTAGTATAATATTTTTACATTTATTTTTTATATACACAAGAGAAAGAATACACATAAATTTTTTGTACATTTGTAATTATTACACTTTTAAAATATATGCATACTACTCGCTTAAATAAATATAGTTATAATGCCAATTAAAATCTTAAATAACGTTATAATACAATTTTAAAATGTGACATGTATGCTACATGTGAGATACATATACACAAGGTTATAAACATAGGCTATACTTAGCTGAAAGGGGATTTTTATATTCATCATTGCAAACAACATTTATTATTAACCAAATGTATTGAGTAGCCGAGTTTTGCTCATAGTAAATGTATTTTTTTTATGGTTGACAGGCTAGGTGTTTGACCACAGCTCTCCTGATGTTAAGTGAAGGTGTGGTCGAAGATGTTAAAGCGCACCAAGCCTGGAATGGAACTGACACAAGTGGAGGCTGCCGGAATACACCGTTAGACGCTTTGGTAGCTAGCCGAGTACTAGAGAGTACGCTGCCACCATGCTATGGCTTACTCACGATGTTTACCTTCACCGGCAACTCAGCTCATTGTAGAGGTTTGAACCCATGCCCTTCGGCATGCGGACCGACCGCGCTAGCCACTGAGCTATCATCGCTACAAAATCAAGAAAAGATAAAGTTGTTCATAATCATGAGCACAATGACCTTTCGGCACAGTACACCCCAAGCTTATATATAACCATATATAAATAACAAACTGCTTATATTTTACCATTAAGATCAAATAAGCATAAATGTTTACCTACATAGGATAAAACGCACTTTGTCTGGTTTCAAATATACCCATATTTTCTTGTGGACTATTCCTAAGTTCATTTTCAACTATATTGTTTTGAAATTCGGGATTTCTTATATCATATTCATTTTGTCTCTGAACATAAACTTGAGTTTCAAACTTTTGATTACCTTCAATGTTGTTATCTATAACATTACTGACACTTTCGACAAATTGATTATCAAATTTTACACTTTCATCACTTTGGAACCCTTCAAATTTATCTTTTCTTTCAACAATGTCATTTTCAACATTGTTATCATTTATATGACTAACACTTTCAACATATTGACTACTATACTTTACATTTTCCTCACTTTGAAACCTTTCAAACTTATCATTACTTTCAACAATGTCATTTTCAACATGAATGACACTTTCAACATTTAAATGACTGTCAAACTCATCATTTTTTAGATTGTCCTCACTTTGTGAGCTGTCATTTCCACCGCCAATCCCATGGGCATATTTTAAATGACTGTCACTTTTACCACGCACATTTTCACACTCAACACTGTCATCATTGACATTTTCACTTTGGGTATCAGTGACCTTCTGGAGAAACTCAAATTTCCTATCACTTATGATGATCTTTGGTTTTTCACCTGCGTGATTTCTCTTCAGATGATTGAATAGCAAATTTCGTCTCGTAGCTGAATAATCACACAAACCACACCTAAACCGTTTATTTGTGTGCGTGTTCTCATGATTTAAAAGGCTCCCTTTTCTAGCCGCTTGGAAATCACAGAAGCGACACTTCAAACCTTGTCCCAAGTGGACGACAGTGTAATGTTGATTTAAATCATAACTCACTCTGCATATAAAATCACAAAGCTTGCATTTGAATCTCCAGTGAAGTCTTTGATGCTCGGCCATTTGGCATTTGTGAAAAGTTGAAAAATCACATGCCTTACAAGTAATAATATAGTTTGACTTGGATCGCTTGTTGTGCAGAGATATCTGGTCTCTAGTTTTGGTAGAAAAGCCACAGTTGACGCATTTGTACGGTTTGCTGTTTTCGCTGGTGTGGTTACGTTGGAAATGCCTTTGGACGGATGCTTTGAATTTTGATTTATATTGGCACAGGATGCAGTGGAAAGGTTTCTCTTGTCCAGGCTTTTCGGCAACCTGAAAAGAACATCAGTATTCAAAAATAAGAACTCAAAACTGGTTATGTGTAATGGTATTACTAAAAAAATAAAATAAATTCATACAGCGCCATCTAGCTTATGTTTTTTAAATGTTGAGCGCAACCTGCAACCTTAATGTACCTTTTTTTAGATACCAATGTACATAACCTTTGTATCAAAAAAATACATGTGATTTTGGGTAGGGGGTTATAAAGTTGCTAAAATCATCACATGATTAATGCTTAATAATATTATAGTTATGGGGGAGGGAGGGGGTCGACATTGTGTGACAACGGGTTCCAAATTTTGTGACATCACATTTTTTCAAAATACATAATGTAATATTTAAAAAAAAAGACAGAAAGTGTCTCACAAAATGTGACCAGCTGTGACAAGGATGAGGGAGGGGTAAAAAAATCATGAAATTCGTGTAACGTAATTATAGATGGCCCCTTGCAACCCCCCCTTGCCCCGTGTAACACCACATTATCAATAAATGTGATTATGACCTTTTCAATTAGTACTAGCACATAACTCCAAGAATCACAGGAGCTACTATGCCAGTGGCCCAGAGCCTCGCTCCGGTACTTCAAGGAGTTGGGTTGGCTCGGGTAGACGCTGGCAGGGGGAAATGCACAATACACCCCAAGCGGGACGTCAGTTGTCAGTGCAGGACCTATCACCCCCACTTGGAATAAGAATAAGAACCCCAAACTGTTAATCTCAGAACATACCTCAATACTTCTACCCCAAACTGTTAATCTCAGAACATACCTCAATACTTCTACCCCAAACTGTTAATCTCAGAACATACCTCAATACTTCTACCCCAAACTGTTAATCTCAGAACATACCTCAATACTTCTACCCCAAACTGTTAATCTCAGAACATACCTCAATACTTCTACCCCAAACTGTTAATCTCAGAACATACCTCAATACTTCTACCCCAAACTGTTAATCTCAGAACATACCTCAATACTTCTACCCCAAACTGTTAATCTCAGAACATACCTCAATACTTCTCCAATCGATCTCTTCACATGTTGTATCTACAATAAATTCTTTCTCATTACCCGTGGGCATTTCAAGTGAAGTATCGGACATATTAGCTGATTTTGCTTTAGTAATTTTATAAGTATTGTACAACGCATTCTGTTGGTCTTTTGGCAGTTCAATACCAGATGCGACTAACGCCATATCGTTTATATGTTGATTTTTATGTAATTTATACTGACAGTTATAATCGGTGACAAAATCACAAAATTCACACTTGATGGGCCTTTCTTGATGACTATTCTTTTTGTGTATGTTTAACCTCCAACGTACTTTAGTGGTAAACTCACAAAAGTCACATTTACTCGCATCTACGGACACTTCCTTGTGTATGACTGCCAGATGTCTTGATATATGACCCTCGTGTTTTGTCACAAATGGACATTTGTCACATTCATATGTGACACCGCTTTTATGTTTGTGCGTTTTGAAATGTTTATCAAAATTACTTTTCCGTGCAGTTGCAAAGTCACACTGATCGCACTGGAATGATTTTTCAACGTGCTTCCTTCTATGTATGAAAAGTTTCCAGGAGAATTTACATGTAAAGTCGCAATCTTTACATTTTATATCTGGCATGGCTTGGATGACTGGATCATTTTTGTCTGTGTGTACCGCTAGCATGTGGCGTTTCAGGGACGGAGCATGGTTGGTAGTGTAACTACAAACAGTACAGGTCAGCGGATCAGGTTTCGTGTGCTTCATCAGATGGTATTTAAGACTGCTTTTATGTAAAGCTTTGTAATCGCAATAATCACATTGGAATCTTTGTTCTATTACATTTTTAGCTTTTCTCGGAGCGACTGGTTTCCTGTAATAATTATAAAAATAGTTTATTAATTACATTGTATTAGTAGAACCTTCCACCGCGTGCTTCAAAACCAAGTTAACATCTTGGCTGCTAGAGACATTGTTATATGACATTGACGAGTATTTCAAAGATTATTGCATTACTAGTAAGTAATTATGATTTTTTTGTCATGTCATTTTAATATAGTATTAACAATATTTTTTTTGGTATTGACATATTTTATATTGACAATATTTTTTTATATTGACATGTTTGGATATTGACATACCTTATTTTGACATGTAATCAGTGTTTTAAAACCCATTTAATGACATGTTTAAAATTTTGAAGTGACTTGTAACATTGGTGTTATCAATAAAATATTTGCATTTTGTATGAGAACTGTTATTCTATTGGCACTTTAGATTACTCAAAACACAAGTAAAATATATAATAATATAAATAAATAAATAATTATTCAGTTATATCTTGTTTTGTATGGCAAAAATCAAAGTGAGCGAATAAGAAATCTTTTGAAAACTGTTAGCTATAACCTCTTGTTCACAAGCTGTTGTGTTCCGACTGCCCGTCACAGCGCCGGTCGCAGCCGCGCGCGCACCTATATCTACTTATAGCTAGTAAAAATGTATCCATAAAGATTGCAATTTTTTTTTTGTGTTTATATTGTGTGTATATTTATGTTTTGACAAATTGTAAATAATATCGGACAAATATATATAAGAAATTTAATTATGACATTGTATAAATTTAAACTTTAAAAATTAAAAATGTATTTATTAGTGAACAAAGTTTATTTAAGTTTTTATGCCTAGTTTGCTAATTGTTATTGTACTAAAGTCAAATAAAAAAGAACATACGCTTTATATTAAAAACTTAAAATAAAAAAAAAATCAGGGATAGTTACATAACAGTTTACCTACGCATGATTTGTAAAGAGTTCCAGCATTTCAAGCGGTCCAACGAAAGAACCATTATCACTTTCGTGACGTAACTAGATGACACATATAAGTTAAATGCTTATCTATTGTATATTTCAGGTATTTATTTTGTATCTTAATTTTTAATTTTTTTACATTAAATAAGTATAAAACATAAATAATATAAAAAACTTAAAAACTAGGGTGCCGCCGGCAGCGGGGCAGGGCTCAAGCTGCCGGTGGTTAGGGCTGCAGAGTGAGGAACCTCCTCACAATCCGCGCCGTGTCAAGGATCACTGCCTTTTGAAGCTGACCCTTGACCCAACCGTCTAGCGAGAGTCTCTTGAGATGTTGGTCGAGACTCTTCGCTATAAGACCGTTTACCGTGACGACTATCGGGACAATGATCGTCGAATCAACATCATATACATTATTAAGTGCAATCAAAGAAAAAAAGAAAAGAAAAAAGAAAGAAAGAGATGGGCATACCTCCTGCTCCTTCTGACTGGTACTGGAACGGATTCTACAAGACGATCTTGGCTATTTTCTTCAGTATCCTTCCAATTTTTTTTAATATTCTGGTATCTTTTCTGAGTTTTCTTAGTATATCTGTAATTATCCTCTTTCTCCTGGCAATCTTCCTCAGTATCCTGGTCATCATCATCAGTCTCCTGATAATTATCCTCAGTTTCCTGATGGCCATCTTCTATCCCTTCCACCGTGCCATCTTCATCCACCTCCATCTTGACCCAGACAGCAGAAAACACCTCCGAAGGTCCAGAATCCATATCGTTGGCTTGCTCTGTTGACATGATTGTTCTGAAAACCGCAGATAATGTAACTTAAGTTCATGGTTTCTTAATAAGTATGGTGTTCTCTAGTTCAAAGTTCAAAGTTTTTATTCGCTCAAGATGTGGTTACATTTTTGGTCTTAAATATATAATACTAGTACAGCACATCTTACTCTAATCGGCGCGAATTTACAATATTCCTAATATTGTATTGTAGTATTGTAGCGATGATAGCTCAGTGGTTAGCGCGGTAGGTTCGCATGCCGAAGGGCGTGGGATCAAACCCCAACAATGAGCTTGAGCTACCGGTGAAGGAAAAACATCGTGAGGAAACCAAAGCATGGTGGTAGGGTACTTTAGTAATCGGCTGGCTAGCTACCACCCTCAAGTTGAAAATCTGCCGCCAAGCATCTAACGGTGTGTTCCGGCAGCCTCACTTGAGAGCCAGTTGCATTCCAGGCTAGGTGTGCTTTACCATCTTCGGCCACACCTTCACTTGACATCAGGTGAGCTGTGGTCAAACACCTAGCCTGTCAACCATTAAAAAAAAATAGCTAAAATCTATATTATATTTATTAGAATAATGTACGACAAAAATTTAATTATATACAGTTATGGCAATAATCAACACGATATCAAACATTAACTAAAAACAAAATCACAAAACAAAACTACTTCACACTCATTCTTTTTGAACTCTTATTCTAATTCAAATTGCAAACAGCGTACCTTAACAAACCAAGCAACTGTTTCAGTAATTGTTTCGCTTCTATTTTGCCAAATATTATGATGAGTGTCTGATGGTAAAATATTATTGTTTGTCGTTTTATTTTTTTACTTTTCTTGGTTGCCTGGAAGAGATCGCTGTTAGCGATAAGGCCGCCACTTGTGGCACTAGTTCGTAAGGTTCTTTGTTCTCTGTTTTCTATTTATGATGTGCACAATAAAGAGTTATATCTATCTATCTATCAATCTAATAAAAACTACAAATATATTTCCACTAAATACCTAAATGAAGTTTATGCTGATTGACACAGACTTAATTATAATTGAACTTGAATGTAAATAATGTATTAAATAAATATATAATTCACTAGCGGACGCCTCGCGGTTTCACCCGCGTAGTTCCCGTTCCCGTAGGAATATAAGGATAAAAAGTAGCCTATGTCCTCGGGGATAGTGTAGTGTTCTCAACGGTGAAAGAATTTTTGAAATCGGTCCAGTAGTTTCGGAGCCTATTCAATACAAACAATCAAATCTTTCCTCTTTACAATAGTAAAGAGATAGAATAATTATAGATATTTAGTATCTTGAATAGAGAGAAATAAATGTTTATAGGAGGCTTCAGGTGACCAGAAAAGCTTAGCATTGCCATCCGGCATGGCAATGCTGCCAGCATTCTGGCCACATATCCCTTCTCTGTCGGACTTTTAGATTAAGTTTTTTGTAAATAGTATTAATTTAAGATTTTTTATTTTGTTCAATAAATGTTTCTCTCTTGAATAGTGGGTAATTTAGTTTATCTCTAGTACCTATGTTTAATTTGATTGTATTTGTCAGTAAGTAATTATTATTAATTCAAATTGACATGTTATTCTTAATTAATGCTCATTTTGACATATAATTGTATAATGACAAATAAATGGATACTAATATTTTACTAATAAATGAAAATCTGGGGGGCGACTGAGAAGAAGACTTCGTGGAAGACTCCAGCAAAAGTGCTTAATATTACGTGATGACAGATTTTAGGCCTAAGGGATAGAATCCATTTGAGCAGATGAAAAACTTGACGCACATAGATCACAACCGCTAGGTATCGGTAGAATTAATAATGTTTGTGCCAATAAAATTATGAATTTCATTCGCAAGTCGATTTGAGATACTCCTCCATTTTGGAAGTCGGGCAAAAAACAATAACAACCCGGACAGATCTAAGATGTCATATCTGAGATTAACAAGTATAGAAAGGTGAGATCACTTGAATCCAAATTAAGTTACATGAAATTATACTTACTCATGTAATTAAGTCCGTGTTGGACAAGTAATTAAATTATGAAACTTAAAAATTATGTGAAATAATTCTGCGAGTTAGATTTTTTGGGTTGGCTTCGACATTTCGACATTTTTTTTTGTATTTTTTTTAATAATTTGCCCCTTCGGGCAGGCTAAAGCTATAAAGCCATACTGCCTTGTCTTGAGTGTTATTTCTGCTGTATCTTAGCTATAGTTATCGTCAAAGTCGTCTTAGTCAAGTCCTGTTAGTGTCAGTTAAGTCCAGTCATGCTTTAGTAAAGTAGTGGCGACTTTACTATAAAGCTTCGATGGAGTTTTGGAAGCAACACGAAAAGTCATGTTTCACCACATTATATCATTTTCCCACACTCGCACTTGTAATTCGGCACTTTATGAATAAAACACCACCGTTTTTATGCATAAACACTCGACAAAACACAAGTTTTGGAAAAAAATACAACGGAGCGCCACGACTCTTCCCGCGTTCCCGCCAAAACTCGGCTTCGACGTTTCGACATTTTTTTTTGTATTTTTTTTAATAATTTGCCCCTTCGGGCAGGCTAAAGCTATAAAGCCATACTGCCTTGTCTTGAGTGTTATTTCTGCTGTATCTTAGCTATAGTTATCGTCAAAGTCGTCTTAGTCAAGTCCTGTTAGTGTCAGTTAAGTCCAGTCATGCTTTAGTAAAGTAGTGGCGACTTTACTATAAAGCTTCGATGGAGTTTTGGAAGCAACACGAAAAGTCATGTTTCACCACATTATATCATTTTCCCACACTCGCACTTGTAATTCGGCACTTTATGAATAAAACACCACCGTTTTTATGCATAAACACTCGACAAAACACAAGTTTTGGAAAAAAATACAACGGAGCGACACGACTCTTCCCGCGTTCCCGCCAAAACTCCACATTTCGACAAACGAAAATCGAGATGATTGCCATTTTTTTTTCATTTTAAATGAATGAATGACATTGGCACTTTTAGCGGGAACGTGAAAAAATCACATCTCTGCAATGTAATAAATTTATCTTAATTTTAAATTGTAAAAACCCATAGATCTAAAAAAATATACTTTTTAGAACGTTTTATTTACTAATTAATTTGACTTTGGCTTATATAACTTGTTTTTTCATAAAATCCTTGCAGATATCAAAACATTTAAGACTGGATAAGGCATAAAGATTCACGCCAAAAAAAAAATGTTATAGTAAAATGTCAGCGGCAATATGCCGCTGATTTTACGTTAACTTGCTGACTTTACGTTAACGGCTTCACAGCTTTAGCCTGCCCGATGAGGCAAAATAATAAAAAAAGGAAAATGTCAAATTAAATGTCCAAAAAATTACCAAAATCAAATTTACGTGCAATGCAAACAAATAACGAGAAACTTTTTTTATTGTAATTTCAAGATAATAAAGCAAAATGTACACAGAAGTAGATGTTTTTGTGAGTAATTACACTCTAATAGATCCAGAAATATACCAGCTATGGATAGAAGGTTGTTCCTGTAAGTAAAAATATTGTGTTTTTGAGTAATTTAAATCTCGATTTCCGTATTAATTTGCTTATATGACAATTCTATATAATTAAATAAGATATTATTACTATTTGTAATAGGACAATCAACTTTTCATGCTTGTACAGTTGTCGTCTTAACTAATTTGAGAAGTTCTATAAATAATACTTCCATAGCTAACCGTACTGTAATCTTAATCAGCCAGCGAAGCCGTATCTACACTTCATCAGCGAAGCATCGCTAAACAGATGGTCGCGCCGGTCGATTTGATTGCTAGTGATGTTTTGGATCATTACAGGTACTTACAAATAAATACATTATTTAGTGTAAGAAACATTTTAATGCTTACAAATTCGGTTAGTAGTAGATTTTCTTTGCAAAAGGTCGTCTATGTAGGTTCCACAGCAGTATCAGGTGTTCTGCCATCAAGCAGTAGTGTGTAGGGTTTGAAGGGACATTACAGAGTAGCATACTCATTTTGTAATACCTATCTCAAAGTACTGAGCTCCAAAACAGCAACGTGCTGGATTTTGTTACTCAAAGTTTTGAGTTATGAACAGACCTTTCAGTACAATTACATTTAAAAAAAAAAGTGGAGACATTTGCTGCTTTTAAAATAAAAACTAGCAGATGCCTCATGGTTTCACCCGCGTAGTTCCCGTTCCCGTGGGAATACAGGGATAAAAATGATATGGGACACATATGGGACTTAGTTGCACTGAAATAAAGGATAGCTTCACATCTCCTACCTGACAATCAACAACCTCAACAAATCTGCTAAGGGCTTGTGGAGCCGATCGCAGGTGGAGCCGATAACACAGAAAAAAAAAACATATTTATAGTATAAGTAAATATGTTGGGTTTAGATATTCTTTGATGTCAGAATTAATTATACTGTATTAATTTTAGGTTTTAATTTAATTAGGTTTATAAAGTTTTATTTTTGAACGAACTAATTTCAGGACATTTGCGTTGCTGGAGAGACTCCTGACTGTACCTTCGAAATTGTCGGAACAAATGATATTCCAAATTGATGAACCAACAAAGCAGATGCTCATTGAAAAGTAAGTTTGATGGACTTGACAATTCAAAATGTCAAAAATGTTCCCTTGTCTGACATTTTTTTCTTCTTTGGTTTCGGCAACACATTTTGAGCATTTGCCAGTGTTAAGTTTCAATAGTTACAAAATCCAGTCTTAGTTAAGTACAGTCCGTGTCAGTCAAGTCCAGTCATGCTTTTGTAAAGTAGTAGCGACTTTACTATAAAGCTTCGATGGAGATTGGAAAAAAAATAAAATGGGGCGACACAACTCTTTCCACTTTTTTTTAATGTAAAAAGTAATGAGACGACGAGACACTCTACTGATGGTTCCCACCAAAACTCCTTGTCTGACTTACAGTATTTAAAAACTTACAATGCTAATTTAAGATACCAAAAGACAATTGGATTTATCTGTAACAGCTGATCTCCTTGCAGATATTATGACCTTGACGATGCAGTGATAAGAGAGTTGCTTGGAAGGAAACTGTCTTCAAGACATCGCAAGGACTTAGATGAGGTGATATGTTATCTGTATAATATGTTTAACTTGCCATATTTTAACTTAGTCTAGTTAGTACAAGTGAAAACTTTTTTTGGGATTTAGTGTTATATCCTATTTTGTGACTGTTTGTCTCTGTTTATTAATTTCGTGTGTTCTTTAGTGTGACAGCCTTGTTGGTTCATTGGCAGTATGTCTGCTCCAAGAGCTGAAGGGCGGAAGTTCGATTCCCACCCAGGATAAACATTTTGTGTTATGAAACAAATGTTTGTTCTGTGTCTGGGTGTTCCGTATGTGTTATAAGTATGTATTTACAAAAAAAAAGTGTTGAAGTATTCTATCAGTTATCTGACTTCCATAGTACAAGCTTTGCTTAGTTTGGGGCCAGATGGCGCTGTGTGTAGTGTCCTATATTTATTATTATTTTTTATGGAATAAAAATCATTTTCTTTCTTTCTGTTTAATTTATCAAATGGCGACTGTTCGTTTTCCATAAGAATTAAATAAAATAAAAAAAGTTTGAGTTTGGCTGCTATAGAAGATGTAATGCAGGTGTCGGAGCGGTCGGGCGCTCCGCTGCGGTGCTGCCGGCGCCAGTTCGACAACGTGCGCCGCGTGTTCAAGGCGGTCGAGGAGGCACCCGGAAACGTTGTAGCGAACGTTCGTGCAGCCTTCCTACTGCCGCAAAAACTTGCCAAGTAATCTACACACTGCGTTATATGCGATTGTTTTGAATAAGTGTTTTTTTTTATGGTTGACAGGCTAGGTGTTTGGCCACAGCTCACCTGATGTCAAGTGAAGGTGTGGTCAAATCAATTAATTTACTTTAAAGAGTCATTTTTGTACAAATTAACTAATAAGTCGCATCCCTGATGCGCCGGGTGCGGGGCAGTTCCAACAGCTACCTGCAATTGTTCGCCTCACGGATGGATCTAGATTGTCCAATCATGCAATGCTGGACGAAGGTGCATATTGGGTATTCTGGGTCCAAACCGCTATAATTATGTAGGTGACAATAAATGTACCATCTTCATCCAATAAGGCTTGCAATTCGTTGTCTGCAAACTTTTTCGGTGGCTTCCTACGTTAAGATCACCACTTTTGAATTTTTGAATCACTCGAAGCACTGTTTTACCGGTTTTCTTCAAATGGAACCAATGCTGTCCGCAAATCGTAGTTCGTAAGCACAAAACGGGTTACAGAAAAATATGTGTATGGAACTTGGGTTGTCGAGTTGAAAATCTTCGTCAGCTGTTAGAGGGAGATGATGTCCAATAAATATAGGTTCTCTTTTAGTTTAAATTTATTGTTATTTTTTATTTTATTTAATTTTTATTCGTAATTTTTAATTTTAAGTTTGACATTTTTTTTTTTATTAATATCTTAAATTCTATTTTATTGAGTGACATTTGCAGTAGCATTTTTATTTCAATTTTAATTTTTATGAGTGTAAATGTTGTGATTTAATTTTAATTTTAGAATATACCTATGAGCTAATATGTAATACGGACATACATGGTCTGAAATAAATTATTATATATTAATATTTTCAACAAACGCCTGTCCATGACCATTGCAGCGATACACAGAACTTTGAGTAACAATACAAAGTCCAGGCATCGCTGCTTTGGCGCTCATTACTTTGAGACTTTCGATGGTCAGTCTCAACAGCGCAGTAATGTTCTGTTTTTTTTTTTTAGAAAATATGGAGCAGTCGTTTTCATAGCTTGCATGAGGTTTGAGACATCGAAGAGAAAACTGCTGTATTTATCCTTCAATGACTTTTATCATTGCGCACAGGTATTTAGAAATATTTATCAAATAAAAACATATTATTATCTATATTTATATATATACTATTATAAAGAGGAAAGATTTGATTGTTGGTATTGAATAGGCTCGGAAACTACTCAAATTCAAACTGATTTTTTTTAAATGTAAAAAGTAACGAGACGCTCGCCTGATGGTAAGAGATAACGCCTGTCCATGACCATTGCAGCGATACACAAAACTTTGAGTAACAAAACAAAGTCCAGGGCATCGCTGCTTTGGCGCTCATTAAAATCAAGAATTCAAAAATTCTTTCACCGTTGGGAAGCTACACTGTCCCCGGGTGACATAGGCTACTTTTTATCCCTGTTTTTCCACGGGAACGGTAACTACGCGGGTGAAACCGCGAGGCGTCCGCTAGTTATGTATATACCTAGAACAAATTGATATTTTAAGGGTTCCACAAATCAGTTTTCTTTTTACTCACTTGAGAGCCAGTTCCATTCCAGGCTAGGTGTGCTCTACCGTCTTTGACCACACCGTCACTTAATATCAGGTGAGCTGTGATCATACACCAAGCTTGTCAACAGTCTGTTGACAAACTAAGTGTTTGGCCACAGCTCACCTGAGTGTGGTCGAAAATGGTAAATCACACCTAGCCTGGAATAGAACTGGCTCTCAAGTGAGGCTACCTGAACACCTTTTCATTAGGTTAGGTTACGTTAGGTGCTTCATGTCAGGTTTTTTTGAAGGTGGTAGCTAGCCAGTAGTACTTGAGAGTACGCTACCACCATGCTATGGTTTCCTCACGATGTATTCCTTCACCGACAGCTCAAGCACATTGTTGGGGTGCGAACCGACCGCGCTGACCACTGAGCTATCATCGCTACAAAATCCTATATATTAATCTAGGCAAGAATCTATGTGTGCCAAATTTCCTCAAAATCCGTTCAGTTGCTTTTGCATGATTGAGTTCCAAACATACTAACTTCATAATTAGCTCTAATACCAGCTATAAATATAGTTAATCTAGAAATTAACAATAAAAGTTTAAAAAATATAGTCTCAGTTAATAATAAATTAATAAATAAACTCCTGCTGTAACTAAAGTTGAAGAATGAACTTAGACAGTGAGAGAAAGAGAGAGAGAGAGAGTGAATCATAATATTACGAATGTTGCAGGCGATAATGGGCAGCTGGACGTACAGTTGCACCGGTCCAGAATATTACGATACAGAGATGGATCGAGAGTTCTTGCTTGAACTGCGAGAACTCAGGATGTTACTGGACAAGGAGAAGGAGCATAAACAGTAAGTGTTTTGTATAATACGAATAAACTGGTCCTAAAATTCTTCCCTGGAGTTTTGTATGATAGAAATTATGCTGGACCCTAACCGTTCCTTGCGGAACTTTTGTATCTACGAGGAACAAAAGGAATTTTAGATATGTATGTTAGATATAGAATTGGTCCAAACATACTCCCTTGCGGAACTCTTGTATAAATAAGCTTAAGCTACTACCTTACAGCTGCCCTGCTGAACTTACAAACAATGATAATTGTGTTTTATTGTTATAGAAACTCCAAGTTATAACAGCCATAAGATTATAATCGGTTCAAATATCAGCGGAAATGTCCCCATTTCTGTAAACTTGGGCCCTTAAATATGTTTACCAATATGGTTGGTCCCTAATTCTACTATAACAGAAGCAACACTCAAATTATTTAACTACTCAAAAAAACTAAAAACATGATTAGAGAAACCAGTAATACCTAACAAAAATCTGGGGCAATACTTTTTGTTACACTGTCATAAGCTTAAGAAAGAGCTGGAACAAAACTACCTTGCGGAACCCCAATACAAAATTTTCCTATCACAATCTTTTTCGTTTTTGTATGCTAGTTTCTTTTCGATATGTAAATTTGGTTAGCCTAACTGATCACCTGCATGTCGGAGTGCTCTGACAGGCACTGGCTCCCGAAGGGCACTGACATAAATTCTTTGTTGCTGTTAAAACTTAAAACCGGAACAAACAATTCAATGTGTCATCGGACCTACGATAGCGCTTAGTTTAAAATGCCACTCGCTATTACCCAGTAAAAAACTAAAAATAATAAATAAATAAATATTCTAGGACTTTTCGTACTATCGCGCTATATAGTCCCTAACTGATTGAATACTTATATGCTTTTTTTGTAAGTACATACAGAACGCACATTTGAACGCACGTTTATTTTGATTACAGCTTAGTCTGTATGCGTTTGAAACCAAAGCTACTCGAGAAGTCATACCAAGAATTGGAACTAAATTTCAGGTAAGATTGCTATATGTTTGTAGTGCTATATGTGTTAAGAATGAAATGGACGATGATAACGAATGGGTATTCTTGTGTCAGTATGACTATTGCTTTTGATGACTCATTATTGTTTTTAATTTTGACTTTTGTTCATTTATCTACTGTTTATAAAATATTGACTTTGATTTGGTTTAATTGTTTTGACTTCATGATTTTTATAACTTTGGAATTACGAGTATATCACACATCACAATTAATAATAATCTGCCTGTTATCAAATATTCCTTCAATATCTTCTTCAGAAGCTCTAGTTTCTGCTTGTATCTTGTTTCTTTATTTGTTGGTAGTCATTGCAACATGTTAGTTTGTTAACATTACTGTGTGCAAATTTTGGATAATTGTACGTTTTATTTCTTATTTTAGGTTGTACACTCGTGCCCTAGTTGGGTTGGCTTGCAACCTGCACCGAGGGAGAGAGTTACGTTCTCTGTTTATCGATCTACTTGAAAGGTAAAGCACATCGCCATCGATACAGCACAATTTATATATGCAATAACAACTTTAACACTTAAATTAAGTTCTTAACTTAATATTCTATCTTCACAATTATCTGTATTTTTCCTGGACTTTGTTTTGTTACTCAAAAATCTGGGTACAGCTGTAATGGTATTGGCTTGCGTTATATCTTATCATCAGGAGAGCGTAAAGTTTGTATCATAATTTTTAACATGAAAAAAAACTCATCAGATTCTACAATGTATTTTCTTATTGCTTAAAGATCAAGAGTTGTTAGTTCTAGTCAAAGTCATATCAAGTAAATTAGACTCAAGTCCAGTCATGTCCTTGTAATCATAATTTTTAACATATAACAACAGCAGATTCTACAATGTATTTTCTTATCGCTTAAAGATCAAAAGCCGTTAGTTCTAGTCAAAGTCATATTAAGTAAATTAGACCCAATTCCAGTCATGTCCTATTATAGTAGTAGTTTTATACACACACTAGAAATATTATAAGTTTTAGAAAATAATACATAAAGGCGACATGAAATTGCTGTTTGTAATTTCAAGCTTGGTGGTAGATTTCCTTAGCAGGAGGTCGTCTAGGTAGGTACCATCGCAGTACCAGATATTCTGCCGCCAAGCAGTAGTGTGCAAACATTACTGTGTTCCGGTTTAAAGGGTACTGCAGCTAGCGAAATTACTGGGCTGTTGAGACTAACCATCTATTCAAGTAGTGAGTGCCAAAGCAGCGATGCCCTAGACGTTGTTTTGTTACTCAAAGTTCTGTGTATCGCTGCAATGGTCATGGACAGGCGTTATTTTTTAACATCAGGAGAGCGCCTCGATCGTCTCATTACTTTTACATTAAAAAAAAAAAGCAGAATAATGTTTTTTTTTTAATTTTTGCAGGTGTATCGAGCCACTCCGTTTAGGTTCATGGCCCAAGACCGATCTCGCTCAGTTTTTGGCCGCGTACGAACAATGCGCGTTGCAAATGGACGTTTTAAGGTAACACTGAATGTTTTATCTTTTATTTTAGGTACATTATATACTTGTGGGTGTACTGAGTCGGAAGGGGGAAATTATCATTATGAATCACATTACTATTTCTACTTTTCATCGGAGGTAATTTTTTGTATCATCTTTTTTTTTAAGACTTAGGAATACAGTCTATAGAAAAAGTAGATAGATAGATAGATAACTCTTTATTGTGCACATCATAAATGGAATAGAGTACAGATAACAAAAAAAACCTTATTAACTAGTGACACAAGTGGCGGCCTTATCGCTAACAGCGATCTCTTCCAGGCAACCAAGAGAAGACAAATACGATAGAAAACATAAGAAACAGACGGGAGAAAATAATTGTACCTAACCAGCTAGAATTTTGCAAATTTATTTGAAATTGCCACTCACAGCATTGTTGGTCATTTTATGGCCACTTATTTCAATCATATGACTTTGTTTTATTAATTCTTAACTACTGCTTGAATTAGTCTTGTTGTTTACACATATGTAAGGGATGTAGTTCGGATCGAAACCAAAGACTGTATCCTGTTTTGTGTAATATAATTAAATAAATAAATAAATAATTAATTATGAATTAAATACAATACGGCGATCCCCTCCTAGACCTAAATACAACCCCACAAACCCCAACAATGAGCTTGAGCTGCCGGTGAAGGAAAACATCGTGAGGAAACCATAGCACGGTGGTAGCGTACTTTCTAGTACTCGGCTGGCTAGCTACCACCCTCAAGTTGAAAAACTGTCGCCAAGCATCTAACGGTGTGTTACGGCAGCCTCACTTGAGATCCAGTTCCATTCCAGGCTAGGTGTGCTTTACCATCTTCGACCACACCTTCACTTAATATCAGGTGAGCTGTGGTCAAACAACTAGCCTGTCAACCATAAAAAAAAAAAAAACACCCTAAGCCCTAGCGATGATGGCTCAGTGTTTTCAGTGTTTTCATCTTTTCTGTCGTAGGGAGGCAGATTTAAAAAGCGTGTGGGAGCGGTACATGTCAGTGATTAGCAAATGTCTGTTGACCATGTACCACGTATAGCTACCGCCGCCGCCGCGCGCCCTCTTGCGGTACAAGCGGCTCAGCATCGTGTAACATCATCATCATCATCTGTGCGCTAAAATATGTATACCTGAATTGTTTTCTCGCTGCCTTTCATTCAGTTCATGCGGAACCCATTTTTCCACTTTCTGAATCCCAATTCCGGTTTTATAAATCTACACCTAGTAGGTACATCATCCCATACAAAAACATTCAGTTACACAGTGCTACAATGAGCTTACCATCAGGCAAAACGATTGTTTGCCGCTCTTTCTAATTAAAAAACAATTTTACAGTAAATCTGGTTTGTGCACTAGATGTCGCCACTTTGCGCGTGTTTCGGCTTTACATTGGCCACTTAGTACGTAGTTCAGCGTAAAATCGATAGATAGCGCTTTTTTTGAGTGAATTTTCGTTTGTTCGTGATGAATGAATATTAATATTTATCTAGTTTTGTCTGTGTGTATATTTTGATGTTAACGTAAAATAATCGGCAAATACTCAAATGTGCGAAGCCATAATAATGTTCTAGCAAATAATTAAATAAAAACTTGTGTGAGTTTTGGCGGGAACGCGGGAAGAGTCGTGTCGCTCCGTTGTATTTTTTTCCAAAACCAGTGTTTTGTCGAGTGTTTATGCATAAAAATGGTGGTGTTTTATTCATAAAGTGCCGAATCACAAGCGCGAGTGTTGGAAAATGATATAATGTGGAGAAACATGACTTTTCGTGTCGCTTCCAAAACTCCATCGAAGCTTTATAGTAAAGTCGCCACTACTTTACTAAAGCATGACTGGACTTGACTGACACGGACTGGACTTTGACCATAACTGTAGCTAAGAGACAGCAGAAATAACATGTAAGACAAGGCAGTATGGCTTTACAGCTTTAGCCTTTAGCTTTATCGGTTTCTTTTAGGCAAGCGTGCTCCACCGTAGACCGCATCTTCGCTTAACATCAGGCGGGATGGCAGTCAAACGCAAGCCTATCTATTATAAAAAAAAGCCTGCCCGATGGGGCAAATTAATTAAAAAAAAAACCTTTTGTAATGTATCTAACTTTCGCTAACCTAACCATTAGCATTAGGGAATGTTGTAAATATTTTAAAAAAAACTTTTTAGATAAATAATCTAAAGTTGTATACCAAATACTTATTCGTAAGATTTAAAAATGTAGTCCCAGGCGCGTATACAAGAGCGTTTACTAAAATTTGTCGCGCCCACTACGCTGTAATATCTATCTGTAATACTTAAGTTTAAGTTCAAAGTTTTTATTCGCTCAAGATGTGGTTACATTTTTGATCTTAAATATATAATACTTGTACAGCACATCTTACTCTAATCGGCGCGAATTTACAATATTCCTAATAGCTAAAATCTATATTATATTTATTAAAATAATGGACGACAAAAATTTAATTATATACAGTTATGGCAATAATCAACACGATATCAAACATTAACTAAAAACAAAATTATTAACTACTTAATTGTACAGAAAGGAATAATAAAAATATGAGACATTGTGAGATCAATATTACGACTAAGTATTACTATTTTAATTGATAACATTATGACTATATTTTGGTAAAACTGTATGTGTGCTTATTGCATTCGAGAAAGTGTTTGGTTTCGTAGAAGCAACATTCAGTTAGCCACCTATATAATTTAACTCTAAATTGTTGCAATGGAAGTGTTTTTAAAGTTTCTGGGATTTTATTATAAATTCTTAGAGCCATAACATAACAGTTTCTGCGGTACCTACAGTTCGTTATTGCATTGTGGATATACTAATCTGTTTGGGTATCTTGTGTAATAACTACGATTATCTCCCAATGTATAAATTTATTTAAAACTTACAGTCAATTGAATTCAATTCAATTCTTGATGAATAAAACTTACAGTCAAAGATAATCAAGACGCCATTTTGAGAATTCGGATATTACTTGACACTGGCAAATCCATGATGTGCGATGCCATAATCCTCTAAAGAAGAATAAATTAATAACTAGTAAATTATTTGACGGCGCTTAGCTTTCATGTTAATTTAGTGCATTCAAATACAAAATACAAATATTTTATTGATAACACCAATATTACAAGTCACTACATTTTTTTTTTGAATATGTCATTAAATGAGTTTTAAAGATTACATGTCAAAATAAGGTATGTTAACATCCAAACATGTCAATATAAAAAAAAATTGTCTATATAGTAAAATGACATGACAAAAAAATCATAATTACTTACTAGTAATTCAATAATCTTTAAGTTTGAAATACTCGTCAATGTCATAAAACAAGACACATCTTGCGTATCGTTCGGCTCATTAATTTTACATTAAAAAATGGACGAAGTGCGAAGCCATAAAAAAACTAATCCATTCATAAATAATCGGCTATCATTTATACCTATTTGTTTATTTTTTAAGCATTCTATTAAGGTTTTTTTGGCGGGAACGCGGGAAGAGTCGTGTCGCTCCGTTGTATTTTTTTCCAAAACTAGTGTTTTGTCGAGTGTTTATGCATAAAAATGGTGGTGTTTTATTCATAAAGTGCCGAATTACAAGCGCGAGTGTGGGAAAATGATATAATGTGGTGAAACATGAGTTTTCGTGTGGCTTCCAAAACTCCATCGAAGCTTTGTAGTAAAGTTGCCACTACTTTACTAAAGCATGACTGGAATTAACTGACACGAACTGGACTTGACAAAGACGACTTTGACGATAACTATAGCTAAGATACAGCTGAAATAACACTTAAGACAAGGCAGTATGGCTCTATAGCTTTAGCCTGCCCGAAAGGGCAAATTATTAAAAAAAAAAAAAAAAAAAAAGCATTCTATTAAAATACTTTGTGTGAAATCTGTATATATTTTATATTGTTAATTGTTAATAAATTTAAATTACATTTAATTGTGTGTTTTATTGAATAATCGATCTCCTTGACGGGAGATCTGGGTAAATAGTAGACCATTCTGCTGTCAACTGTCAAGTTGATTGCTAGAAAATGTAGTGTATGCAAAGCAGTGTTTGCCGCTCAGAGAGCCATGTAGAGGTCCATGCTCGGCATTAAACTCCAAGACCGAGTTCGTAATACCGATATCCTGCGACGAACGAAAGTTCGAGACGTCGGTATCGCGATTATGAACCTCAAGTGGAGCTGGGCAGGACACGTTGCTAGGCGACGTGATGACAGGTGGAGTATGGTTGCAGCAGAGCGGTGGCCTAGCCAAGGTAAGCGGCGCGTTGGTCGTTCAGCCGCAAAATGGGTCGACGATATCGTCACCGTCGCGGGTCGAACCTGGACCAGATTGGCACAGGACCGAGGCAGATGGCGTGAAAAGAGAGAGGTCTATACCCAGCAGTGGGGTAAAGAAGGCTGTGGATAATGAAAGCAGTGTTGGTAGGTTATCAAATGTGGTTATTAGGGATGGGAGCACGCACTAAAGTCAAGCTTTGCTGTTTATGTAGACATAATAAAGAAGCCCTTAACCTGCAACTGTCCAGAATCAAGACTTCGCTGTAAGGCTGTTCACCGTGACGACTATCGGGACGATGATCGTAGAGTCGACATCCCCCATGGCGGTTGTCTCGGGACCCAAGTCCAGGTACTTGCCGAGCTTGTCCTTTTTAGCCTTCATGAGGGATGGTAATGCACGAGCATCACGATAACATGTGACGTGCAGCGATGATAGTTCAGTGGTTAGCATGCCGTAGGGCGTGGGTTCAACCCCTAACAATGAGCTTGTGCTGCCGGTGAAGGAAAACATCGTGAGGAACCCACAGCATGGTGGTAGCGCACTCTCTAGTACTCGGCTGGCTAGCTACCACACGAGAGTTGAAAATCTGCCGCCAAGCATCTAAAGGTGTGTTCCAGGCTAGGTGTGCTTTACCATCTTCGACCACACCTTCACTTAACATCAGGTGAGCTGTGGTCAAACTAGCTGAATCTAGCCTGTCTACCATAAAAAAACAGGGTTTTTTTAAAAGAAATAGGTACTTGGCTTGGCTTACTTTACACCGTCATCTCATTTGATGTTAGTGATGATGCGGTCTAAGATGGAGCACGCTCGCCTAGAAGAAACGGATTCACTCGCGACTTGAAGGTACCCAGACTATATTCATTGGGGAACACCCACTCGGGCAGCTGATTCCAATGTCTAGCGGTACGCATGAAGAAGGTGGAATCAAACCGCTTAGTTCGAGTTTATGGAACATCAACCATGAAGCGGTGTCGCTTTTTAACGCTCCTGGCTGTCCGATAGTAGAATGGGCCGGTGAAGGAAAAACATCGTGAGGAAACCATAGCATGGCGGTAGGGTACTTTCTAGTACTCGGCTGGCTAGCTACCACCCTCAAGTTGAAAATCTGCCGCCAAGCATCTAATGGTGTGTTCCGGCAGCCTCACTCGAGAGCCAGTTCCATTCCAGGCTAGATGTGCTTTACCATCTTCGACCACACCTACACTTAACAGGTGAGCTGTGGTCCAACACCTAGCCTGTCAACACTAAAAAAAAAAAAAAAAAGGCAGGGGGGAGTTAGTTCATGCAGATCTGAAGCGCACTCCCCAAAATGTATCCGGTAGAAAACCGACAAGCAACTTTGCGTCGACTTTCAAGGCAACGAGGCAACTTATTTAACTTGAAAATATAAAACACTTTTTTTTTAAATCTTTTATTTATTTATACAGGGTTTTAATAAAATGACACCTTTATAACAAAACAAAATATGTACAATCATTAATTAAGTTGAGCTCGTTGTTTAATAGCTGCATGGTATACGTGGAACAATCTTTTAGCATCCGGAGAGTCGGGCTCGCTCAGTATACTATTACAACCACCAATTTGCCACAAAACATGCTCCCGGTGAAAGATATAAAACACTTAACACAGGCAAATGCTCAAAATGCGACGCCAAAACAAAAAAAAAGGGCCCAGCCAGGTACATAAACAAAAACAAACAAGTTTAAAGAGTAGCAACGTATTTATTAGATAAAATGATAACACCCTTTATACAAATTACAAGCTAATTTTCAATAATATAATTTCTATACATTTTAAGTAAATTAATTATCAATTACAATACGATTTCTACACAAGCTGCTCGATCCAAAGAATAACAATTTCAATCCTAAATTCACAAGGAATGTGGTCAAATAAAACTACAGGAGATAAACGAACAAAGATAGAAGAATTAATATTCCTTTGGTATTTGGTTACTTGGTGGTAGATCTCCTTAGGTCGTCTAGGTAGGTACCACCGCAGTACCAGTTATTCTGCAGTAGTGCGTAAACATTACTGTGTTCCGGTTTGAAGGGTACTGCAGCTAGCGAAATTACTGGGCTGTTGAGACTAACCATCGAAAGTCTCAAAGTAATGAGCATCAAAGCAGCGATGCCGTGGACTTTGTTTTGTTACTCAATGTTCTGTGTATCGCTGCAATAGTCATGGATTTTATCTCTTACCATCAGGAGAGCGTCTCGTTCGTCTCATTATTTTTCACATAAAAGTCAACCATTGAGACGAGGGTGTAAGAGAAATAGGTACCGTAAAAGTGTGCCAAAAGACTCGAGCCTTTTAATCCAAGAGTCAAGGCTTTAGTGTACTTCTTAGAGCAGCGTCAACCGAAGGGGCTTATCAAAAGGCTAAGTTGAAAGCAAACAATTGGCTAGCCTCCTAGATTATTTTAGATTTGTCGTTTAGTCTTAGTTTCTGGTAAATCCTAACATCTTGTTGAGAATTTTAATACCTTCACTAAAACAGTTTTATAATAAAGTTACAAGGCTTTTGAACTTGGCCGAGGCTTTTAGCCTTTTAGGCATCAAGAAAGGGCTAAAAGACTCGCGGCCTTTAGACTGCTGGGTGAAAGTTTTGGCGATTGCTGTCACGATACAAAAAGCGCAAAAATATTTTTAAGACAACGTTTGTCCATGACCATTACAGCGGTACACAGAACTTTAGAGTAATAAAACAATATATCGTTGCTTTGGCGCTCATTACTTTGAGACATTCGATGGTTAGTCTCAACAGCCATGTAATGTCGCTGCAGTGCCTTTCAAAACGGATGTTTACACACTACTGCTTGGTAGCAGACTATCTGATACTGCGATGGTACCTAGACGACCTCGTGCTAAAGATATCCAAGTAAGATTAATGAACGGAATAGTTCTGTTGACACTTAGCGTTAGTAATTTTTTTCTTATATTGCAAAATTTAAAAAATGGAGGGTTTAAAAAAACCCTCCATTTTTTTTCATTTCTAATCCCGTCTTTGCAGTAGTTAGCCAGCACTACAGGTTTCCCTTGCACCCGGTAGACATGTCATAAAGATTTTTTTTTTCAACCGACCAGTTTCATTATAAATATTTGAGACCAAAACTTTAATACTCTGCTGCCCGTTTTTATTTTATTCTCAATAACATAAACACACGTCCCACCACTTTGCTTTCCATATAAGGTCTAAGACGTAGTACGAAAGGCACAATTTTCGAATAATACTTCAAAATGTTCAAATTCTTAACCAATTCAGTGCCTTTTAAGATATGATTATTTTAATAATACTTTCGTTATTTTTTTTTACAATATTTCACTAAGTTATTTTCAACTAGTGATCGGCAAAGTCGTCTATACTAAACTTAAGCATATGCGAAAGACGTCAATACTTGACAAGCGACAGCTGGCCCTTTACGCTTACGATGTCAATACTTGACAAGCCATAGCGGGTCCTTTGCGCTTACGATATCAACAATTCAGAAGCTATAGTAAGCACTTTACGCTAAAGATGACAATACTTGGCAAGCGGCAGCCGGCCCTTTAAAATTACGACGTCAATATTTGACAAGCATACCGGGCTCTTTACGCTTACGATGTCAATACTTGACAAGAAAAATATGCTCTACAAAAACAACAAAATTATGGTTAGTTATCGATATATTAATTTTTATCAGTTATTTTTAATTGGTTTGATATACAGAGCATGTGATGGCTATATACAGTGCTGATCAAAGCCATTCATGAAAATTACATTAAAAAGTAAAATTTGAGTGTGGTAAGGTGCATTTTCACCAGTTCGAGATTATTGTGGATTTATTGTGGCTTTACAACTTCAATCAGATGGAATGATTTTATAAACATTGTTTTTTTACAGAAAGCTTTTTTAAGCGGAATGGTTTCTAACTACATACTTTATAATAATGATAAACACAAAATCAGTCCAGTGGATCAAACTTTACGAGTTATTAAAAAAAATATTCGGACTTTTTTTTCTATGATTGATGTTAGCTTGCTAAAAGAACAACATATTTTTTTAGAGATTGTTATAGTATCTCAATTTTTTTTCAATTACTGATTTACTTTTTAAAAGTTTAAGGGAATGCATGATATGCTTGCTTATTATACGTTCATATACAGAGTTATTTATCCTGAGGTTATCTTACAGGAACCATATTTTTTGTGGTCAATAGATTTGTTTACTACTTTGTTCAAACATACAGGAAAAACCATTGGCCAAACACGTACAAACAAGAAATATTGAAAATTTATCTTTAACCTTACCGTGCTTCTCTTATAAAACTAAGATCACATAGTTTTATGCTTAGCATTAAAGTTGTGCATTTTACGAGCATGGCGAAAAATATTATATTTATCAACTTTGTTATAACTAATAAAATTATATAAAACCAACAACGTTATAGGTAAAATATTACTAGGTAGGTAAAACATAACAGACAATTATACATATTATTCTAAAACACATACAGTCAAATATTTATTTTGACACAAAACACATACAATTAAGAAATATTTAAATATTAATTGTTTTTTTTACATATACAAGTCAATTTAAGACTACTTTCTCAGAGTACGCGCTTTTTCGCTTGCACATTTAGCATTTTTACTAAGATCTGCCAACTCGCACTTAGCCAGCGTGGTGGATGGTTTTATCCTTCTCACAATGAGAAGGTGCTCACGCCCAACAGTGGGGCAGGTTATAAAACCAGGGCTGACTCGGATATTAAAAATTTAACAGCTTTAGCTCAATCATTAATTAATTCTCTAAAAAATTACACTAACTTTATTATAATACGTTAAGAAAAATCCAAGTTTTTGTCAACTGTAAAATCTTGTTGGTATTAACATATAAATTATAATATTATTTGACATTTTAAAACGGCATATAAGTGCCAAACCAACCAAGCATAGCTAACACAATGGGAACCAGATAAATTGCAGTATATTTTTTAGTTTTTTAATTAAAATAATATATTTTTTACTAAGATACTAATCATGCAAGCGAGACGAAGCGAAAATCAGTTTCCTCCTATTAAGTAAATGTAATGTGGATAATAAGATTCAATATAGGAATGATAAGTCTAGATTACTAAACATAACTAAGTACTAATTATGTTTACAAAAAACTATACAGCATATTTATAATTATCTTATGCATAAATACTTAATAAATTAATTTTAACAACAAACTTTTACTAAGCAGGTTTTTACGGAATAGTTATAAAATTAAATTAATTGATAATACTAATAATTGAGAACAGCTTTTATTATCAATATAAATAACTAACAGACGACAATACAGCACATCGCTATCTAGCCTAAAATTAAGCAAAGCTTATAATATTGGAACCAAAGAACTGATAGTTTTTTTGATATTGATATAAATACACACAGAAACCCTGGGAAAATTAAAGCCACATTTTGAAGTTCTGGACTTCTGAAAACTCTGGGAATGGCATTGCAGCTGTTTTTTTTGTTTCGAATTTGTTGTCTAATTCGAAACAAAAAAAACAGCTGCCCTAACACATTCTGTTGAATTTGAATTGACTTTTATAAGACAATATAAATTATTAAGCATTTATGCATGACGGTAAATTTTAATTTTACAAATCTACAATTTCATTTCTATTTATATGTTATGTACAATTATTATTATGTCACTTTTATAAAGATCACCATTCACTTCCGTCTTTTAAAAGCGTTTTTGGATTATTCATTTGGTATAGTTCGTTCACAATTTCTACACTGAAAATCTTTGAAACAAAGTCACTTTTTCTACAGTTAAACGGAGAAGGGTCACTTCGCGTATATTCTATAGAGAATCACTTACCTTGTAGATGTCACTCACTTTGTAGAGACGAAGTTTGTTGGAGAATGTATCTATGTATATGCAACTAGACAGTCCAGTAAACGCACTAATAACAATCCATTTTTGAATACACTGTCGATCACTGTGCGTAGGATCGTCCAATCTTTAAATAGAAACCACTTAGATCGCCTGCAGTGACTTCATTTTTTTAATCTCTTTGGAGTGTCCGCACTGTTTCTTAGAATAAAAGCCACTCCGCCTAAAGTACCTAGATTATTATCGAAAGTCACTTTGCAGTTTAGTGGTTCGTAGAGAGAAAACTCATTCTATCGAGAGAGTAATTCACTCTATGGAGAGAGATGCCACTCCCTCTCATATGTCCACTTCGCATATTTTCCTCTTTTGGGAGCCACGGTTTTCCTTTTTGATCGCTTCAAGTTTTAGGCGCTTGTAGGTCTCGAATCGGGCGATACCGTACTCCTGAAAGGAAACGTAGGATTTATTTTTATACGACTGCCCAAAAAAAAGGTTATGTTTTCATGGTTCATGTATGTATGTATGCGAGTTTATTTATTCCACATTTGGGAGAAAAGAGGTTTGAAGCTGGCAACTTCACCGCGAAGCAACGTCGGAGTGGTGGGGATGACGTGAAGTCGACGTAAGGCGTCAAACGGATGACCTCGGTCACTTTGACCATGGCTTCGGGAACACAGTCGTTGTGCCACTATTGCTAGTGTAAGCACGATTTTTGGTTAGTTTCGTTTTATTATTTGAATTCTGTAGTTTGTGTCTATAATTTGATAATTATTTCAAAGTATAAATACTTATTGTTAGTAGTAGGTAGTTTTACAAATACAAATATTTTGTTTATAACACCAATGTTACAAGTCACTTCAAAATTATTAAATATGTCATTAAATAAATTTTAAAACACTGATTACATGTCAACACAAAAATGACATTATCAGGTATGTCAACATATACTCATTGACATATATACATGTCAATATAACAAAATCACATAACAAAAAAATCATAATTACTTACTAGCAATTCAATAATCTTTAAGTTTGAAATACTCGTCAATGTCATAAAACAATGTTTTAGTGTTTTTGCATGCTGCAAGGTCGAGTATGGAGATCTTATATACTCTTTCCATCTATTTATTTGTACACGTACCCATATTTATGCAATAAAAGAATGATTAAATATTTGGAATCGTAACTCACCCAGTACCCAAAAGGTATTTTGCTCTTGCTAGCATTGACAAACGACCAGAGACTCCAAAACAGATGACTGGCCATCGCGAAAGCATCCACCTCATTGAGCAGCCGGTTAACTGCATCCAGAGAAGGCGGAGAAGGATTCCTTTCCTCCGACGTATTCGCCACGTAGTGTTTTAGGTATTGTTTTATGAAGATTTCCTGTGGAAATTCAATTAGGTTTAAATAAAGAGTAATAGATAATATCAAGTTTTTTAATGATCTATGAAATCTATTTTAATCATGGACATTACAAATTTGGCGAATAAATAAAATTCGTCGATTGAATCTTAATTTACCTCCACGGCTAAAATGCATCGCCATGCCCTGTACGCCAAAACAGTAACAAAAACATTACAGGAATTACAAAATTAATATATCATTTCGTTCCAATTGCAAGTATTGACATCGTTAGCGTACAGGGTCCGCTATCGTTCGTCAATTATTGACATCGTTAGCGTGGAGGGTCCGCTATCGTTCGTCAAGTATTGACATCGTCAGTGTACAAGGCCCGCTAACATTTCTCAAGTGTTGACATCGTTAGCGTACAAGGCCCGCTAACATATGTCAAGTATTGACATTCGTGATGTAATGGGCTCATTATGTGGCAAATATATACAACTGTGCCCATTATATAGTTTATTGTGTACATTTTGTGGGTTAATTTGTTTTTTTTTTTTAATATTTTTATGTACGGAGTAATTTGGCAGCGCATTCAGGGAAAACACGTATCAATTCTTTTAAATTTACGTACTGATTTGAAAAACCCAAAGACTTCTCGAAGAAAAGCAACGCGAGGAAACCTGCATTATATAAATGTAATCAGGAAATTCAATGACGTATGTATGTATGTATGTATAATATATGTTTCCAGTAACTCATATAGACTAGTGTGATGGTATGACTTTATACTTAGCAACTTGGATGGCTAAACTGTCTTACGAAACAGAATGTTGCAAAAACACTGGTGTCTGAATAAATCTTACATTTAACATTTAATTTTTGAAATATTTGTCAAGCATTGAATCTTTGATACATTTTTTTTAGAAATTAAAAAAAACTGGGTCGACTTATAACATGTTTTTTTTTAATTCTATCGGTGAAAATAACTCTGTTGTAGCAAAATAACAAAGTTTAATTTTCACAATTAATTATCTTTAAAATTTGTTCCGTAAAACAATGCTTGACAAAAAGAAAGTTTGTTGTTGATTAATCAGGAAAGAAATTATTTCTACAAACAAAAATATTTCTACGAAAACTAGGTTTGTTTACAATTATTAATAAAAATAAAAATTAATTTTAATATTTATTTTTACAATTATTATATCAAAAAAAATATAAATAATGAAAGATGAACAGTTGTGCATCGAATGAAACATGAAAATTATGAGTGGATATTACATTTAAAACGAAAAATGATACGTTCGTTTTTAATTAAAGTTTACCTGTTTTTTTATCACTGTCATGTTTTTATTTTCATATGAATAATAAACCTGACTAACCAACAACAATGAAAAAAAAAAACATTCCTAAAACAAAGATATACTTTTTTTACTGTCAGCCATATTTGTTCTGTGATAGACAATTTGGAGGCTGGCCCGTGGTCCACGGGGGCCAATGGGACACGGAGGCCAATGGGACACGGGGCCCAATGGGACGGGCCATGGTCTCTTCAACGTGGCCGGAACTAAAATACAAGCAAATACACCACGAGCTGCGTAATGATACGCGAAAGCTAGAAAGAAATTTTACAAAAAAAAAACACTTTTTTGTAGTCAAAAGTTAATTTAATTAAACAGACAGATAGTCAGTCAAACAGTCGGATAGTGTCTGTTATTTTTGTTGTTGTTGTCTGTCTGTTTTTCTATATAAAAAAAAGTGTTACTCGACCGCATCGTATTTTATCATCAGACAAATTTGAAAATAAACGCGAAAAATTTTGTACGTCAAAGTTACGTGTTGTCAAGGACAAAATTCGCTAAAAACAGTATATTGAAATATACATATATTGCAGAAATATTCACTCACACATTATTTTATTTTTAAATCTACTTGGTGTACGTAATTTTTTTTTTTATTGGGCATCTTGAATCCCAAACAATTGTCTAGATATCGCTCCCAATTTTCGTAAAGTCTTCATCAATCACACATTTATTTACATACACGGTTTGTACATAAGCCAAAAATATTGCACTCATTATTAAAAATATTTTTTACCATGGACAAAACTCTAAAATGCGAAAAAAACTGCTAGCCTGCATCAGAGACGCAACAGCATTTACGCTACAATTAGGTTAGGTTATTTTCGTTACGGAATTTCTGGATTCCGTCTCCACGCTCAAGGCCCGCGATAGAAGCTATGCAATAGCTTAAAAATTGCGGGTAGGTGCGATTCTTCCAAAGTTACAAGAGATCTTTTCATAGCGTTATGATTTTTGCAAGTGACCTTAAAGAATCTTTTCTTTATCTTAATCTTTTCGTTTCACGTCAAAAGGACGTCGACCTCAACCAGATGTATAAAACAGCCAATTTCAGGATCCGTCCTGTATTAAAAAAATATTTATAATAGTGAGTGACATTATCTAATTTCGACTTGGTACTATCGTGTATGTCAATGTTAAATTTCCCTTGTGCCCCCATCAGCGGGGGACATTGGGAATATATTGATTTTCATATTTAAAATTACCCGATTTTTTATATGGTTGACAGGCTAGGTGTTTGACCAGAGCTCATGTGGTGTGATTGAAGGTGGTAAACATACCTAGCCTGGAATTGAATTGACTTTCAAATGTGGCTGCCAGAGTTACACCGTTAGATGCTTGGCGGCAGACTTTCAACTCTCGTATGGCAGCTAGCCAGCCGAGTACTAGAGAGAACGCTACCACCATGCTGTGGTTTCCTTCATCACAGCTCAAGCCCATTGCTAGGATTTGAACCCACGCCTATACAATTTTGAGACTATTTTCAAGGTCATTTTTTTATATAGAAACCGATATTGTTTTGTTTTATTTATACGGGATTTCTCACGTTCAATTATATAGGATACTCCCGACTGTAGTTCGGGCAACACACGGTGGCCTTCTTCAAGGAGACAATGCTGAGTACAACGCGCGCACACCAACCGCTGTATTCATTTTTCCCCCTTTTTTATGGTTAACAGGCTAGGTGTTTGGCCACAGCTCGCCTGATGTTAAGTGACGGTTTGGTCGAAGATGGTAAAGCACACCTAGCCTGGAATGGAACTGGCTCTCAAGTGAGGCAGCCGGAACACACCGTTAGATGCTTGGTGGCAGAGTTTCAACTTCGCTGGGTGCGGGGCGCGCCCGTACCCAGCTTTGTCTCCTTGACGAAGGCCACCGCATACAGCCGAAACTAAATCGAAGTATACATAATCCAATCCTACTAATATTATAAATGCGAAAACTTTGTATGTTTGTTACTGTTTCACGCAAAAATTACTGAACGGATTTTGATGAAATTTGGTGTAGAGGTAGCCGAGACTCTGGATTAACACATAGGCTACTTTTTATCCCGGGTAAACATCTCGAGGCGCGGCTAGTTAATCATATTGCTAAAGTCAAAAGTCAAAAAGTTTACTCAGTTAATATTGAGTTTTTTATTTTTTTTTAAAACAAAGTATTAATAGTTTTTCTCACCTTCTGCTCGAGCGTGGGCGCGTTCTCCTCCAGGTGGTGGTAGAAGGGGTACTCCGGATTGGTGTAATCGAAGCTCCACTCCTGGAAGTGGTTGGCTATGTCGAACCCCCTGTAGTTGTACGCGCAGTATTCAAAGTCGATCAAAACTAGGCGAGGTTCCCCTGTATCGCTGATTCGTGACAGGATGCTGGGAAACACAACAAACACTTAAAGATTTACCTTGTATTGATACTTGTATGTCGGAGAGATAGAAAGAAGAAAGAAGAAGAAACGACAACGGGTGGGCGATGGTGTAGCGGGCGAGGAGACAAACCACACAATTCAGTTATCTTGTACAAAGTTTAATCAGCACTTCACAACGGCTTTAGTTTAAGAACGATAAGAACATTATAGACACTATTACATAGGTTGGGGACAAAACGTTCCGCTTAGCTCGCACTCTGCAACCGACCAACTCAATCTCCTCTCAAAGCAAGAATCAATGTTCATCTCTCCTCAACCAAAGCAAGAATGATCTCTCCACCTCAACATTCAACGCACGGCCGGCTCGCTTCACACAGCGCCCCTACCGGCCGACATCCGCAACTTCGCCTTCTCTCATTGCTTGAAGTCAAAATACTTTACACGAATTACGACAAGCAGAGCACGGAACCAGTGTGACGTCAGAGGTGACGCCACTCCACCTCTAGTCCACCAAAGTTACGCAAGATGGCGCTAAACTAAATCAACATTAAAGCTACACGCCGACATGTATATTATTTTTTGTAACATTTTTATCATCATCATCATCAGCCTATATTAGTCCACTGCTTGACATAGGTCTCTCCCAAGACACGCCGCTCAGCCCGATCTTCGGCTTTCCGCTTCTATCCACCGCCAGCTGTCCTACGTATATCGTCACTCCATCGAGTCTCGGGGCGTCCTACGCTACGTTTGCCAATACGCGGTCTCCACTCTAGAACACGTCTACCCCAGCGGTTATCGGTTCTGCGACAGATATGTCCAGTACTGCCACTTCAGCTTACTAGCTACGGCATTTTGTAATAAACCTCATGACATATAAACTTGACATTATTATTTTATACCATTTGACATTCTAATGATAACAATTTTATTCAATTTTTGCACACCCAATACTGGGTTGAGTATGGTTTAAGCGACGTTTTATTATCTACCAACATTTTCCCTGTACTCAGCAAATAAACACATTTTGATTTTGATTTTGATTCCGTGGGAATACTCTGAGCTGCCGGTGAAGGAAAACATCGTGAGGAAACCACAGCATGGTGGTAGCGTACTCTCTAGTACTCGGCTGGCTAGCTGCCACGCGAGAGTTGAAAATCTGTCGCCAAGCATCTAACGGTGTGTTCCGGCAGCCTCACTTGAGAGCCAGTTCCATTCCAGACTAGGCGTGCTTTACCATCTTCGACCACACCGTCACTTAACAATCAGGTGAGCTGTGGTCAAACACCTAGCCTGTCAACTATAAAAAAAAGGATACAGGGATAAAAAGTAGCCTATGTCACCCGGGGATAGTGTAGCTTCCCAACGGTGAAATATTTTTTGAAATCTGTCCAGTAGTTTCGGAGCCTATTCAACACAAACAAACAATCAAATCTTTCCTCATTATAATTATTGTAGATTTACATACCTGTCGCAAGTGTTGGAATCCTCGGCTGTGAGCTCCTTGTCTCCGTACGGCTGTACATATTGCGATGATTCCGTCGCGGGGAGAGAGACCTCCTCCTCGCCTACCGGCGGAGGCTGCGGAGGGTCTTCTAGGATCAGGATGTTGCCTGCAAGATCACACGAATAATGATGATGAGGAACATATACAAGGCAACCTAGCACATAACAGTTAAATCAAATCATTTGACATTGCGTTGACAGATGTCAGAATTGAGTATTAAAAAAATCTGTCACATTGTCAATTTCTGACTTAAAAAAATTGTTGTCAATACGGTATTTTTTTATACAACCCCTTTCAGTATACCCCCTTCCCGTGTTAACCGTTATAAATAGATAGATAGAAACACTTTATTGCGCACACCAGAAATAAAGAAAGAAAAGTACAGAGGACAAAAGAATTTTACGAGCTAGTGCCACATATGGCGGCCTTATCGAGCGATCTCTTCCAGGCAATCAAGAATTAAAAAACACTATAGAAAACATAAACAAAAATATTTTTTAACCAACTCAAAAAAAAGGTTGTTTTTGTTACCAAAGTAATTTATAAACCAATTTGGATTTTTTTGATAAAACTCCTTTCAGTATACCCCCCTTCCCGTGTTAAGCATTATAGATAGATAGAAAATATAGATAGCATAGATATAGATATAGACAGCATAGCAAAATATAGATAGCATCAGTATTTTTTTTTAAATCTATTTTAATTTTTTTTTAACAAATAGACACACACCCCGTCCCGTCTTTTATCGACACACGTCCTTAGCTTAAAATCCTTTTCGTATTAAGGTTGCCTGGAAGAGATCACTTTTAGCGATAAAGCCGCCAATTGTTGCATTTTGGTGTAAACAATAAAGAGATAATTATTATTATCATCTCACCTTCCTGCATGTCGTTATGACAGAAGACAACAGCGGAGTCCACTGTCGCCAGGTACAGCTTCAGCCACTCCACTTCCTTCTCGAAATCAACATTCTTCAGTTCTTTTATGATACGAGACTCTTCTTCGTTCTAGAAGGAAACAGAAAACTGATATTAAGAGGTCACGAGATTTAACACGTTTATTGCCGTGAAATTGAAAATAATTATAGTGATTTACCATCGTCAACTACACCGTCTATGACGTCGTGACCTGTCAAACTGAGCTGTGTAGTCAAACACATAGACTGTCAACAGTAGTTAAACAGATGGACTGTCAACAGAAGTCAAACACATGAACTGTCAACAGTAGCCAAACACATGCGATTGTCAACGGTAAAAGTTAACAGTAGTCAAATATGTAGCGATGATAGCTCAGTGGTTAGCGCGGTAGGTTCGCATGCCGAAGGGCGTGGGTTTAAACCCAACAATGAGCTTGAGCTGCCGGTGAAGGAAAACATCGTGAGGAAACCATAGCATGGTGGTAGGGTACTTTCTAGTACTCGGCTGGCTAGCTACCACCCTCAAGTTGAAAATTTGCCGCCAAGCATCTAACGGTGTGTTCCGGCAGCCTCATTTGAGAGCCAGTTCCATTCCAGGCTAGGTGTGCTTTACCATCTTCGACCACACCTTCACTTAACATCAGGTGAGCTGTAGTCAAACAACTAGTCTGTCAACCATTAAAAAAAAAAAACATGGAATGTCAACAGTAGTCAAACACATGGAATGTCAACAGTTGTCAAACACATGGACTGTCAAAATGAAAAAGTCACCAGTAGTCAAACACATGGACTATCAACAGTATTTTTTTTATTAATCTCACCTTTGGCTGGTAGGTCCCCGAAAGTCTTTCTTCCACCACGACTTTGATCCATTTCCCCATGTTCTTCCAAAGCCAGCCGGGTTCCTTATTCAGAGGCACGTCCATGGAATGTATTGCCGCCATTTTCTCACCTATCTTCATTGAAAGCGCCGGTTCTGCTAGTTCCTTGGTTAACAGAGCTCTTGCCTGAAAAAGTTTTTTTAATTTAAAAGTAATGAGACGAATGAGACACTCTTCTGATGGTAAGAGATAATGCCCACGACAATTGCAGCGACACACAGAACTTTGAGTAACAAACCAAAAAAAAAACATGTATATATATTATATATACTTGACACTGGCAAAATGCACAAAGTGCGATGGCAAAAGTAAAGAAAAAAATGATATGTCAATATTATCTCGTAGACAGGGGTTTTGGCGGAAACGCGGGAAGAGTCGTGTCGCTTCGTTGTATTTTTTTCCAAAACTAGTGTTTTGTCGAGTGTTTATGCATAAAAATGGTGGCGTTTTATTCATAAAGTGCCGAATCACAAGCGCGAGTGTGGGAAAATGATATAATGCGGTGAAACATGACTTTTCGTGTTGCTTCCAAAACTCCATCGAAGCTTTATAGTAAAGTCACCACTTCTTTACTAAAGCATGACTGGACTTGACTGACACGGACTGTACTTGACCAAGACTGGACTTTGACTATAACTAAAGCTAGAAGGCAACTTTTTTAACTTATGAAACTTGAAAATGTAAAACACTTGACACTTGAAGAAGGCCAAAGAGACTTCACACATTCTGTTCTTTTTCCAAATACATGATTATTTCCTAAAATGACTACATTTCCACATTTTTAATTTATTGACTGGTATACGCTTAATCCCAAGATAACATTTAACCAACATAATTATCATGACTTCAACTGGTATACTTATGTTAAAAAACATATAAAATTATCATGATAATTTCATTTCAAAAGTACCCACATTTTTCTCACTTACCGGTATGTACTCCTCAATTCTTCCTCCACTGAAGACCCCATGTAGTTTGGGCCCCAGCCTTCTTTCCGATAGGAGAGTGAATATCACCGATTCGGTTACTATCGCGTCCATGGCCCGCTCGCCATGCACCTGCCCGTATATCCTGAGCAATACCTGGAAATAAACAGAAATATGATAGGGGAATAAAGAGTCGTTCCAAATGAAAAGACACGGAGAGAGATTTGACAGCTCTGTTGGCTCATTGGTAGCATATCTGCCTTAAGAGCTGAAGGGCGTGGGTTCGATTCCCGCTCAGGACAAATATTTTGTGTATGAACAAATGTTTGATCTGTGTCTGGGTGTTCTGTATGTATTATAAGTACGTATTTCCAAAAAAAAAAGTATTTATGTATTTTATCAGTTATCTGACTTCCATCACACAAGCTCTGCTTAGTTTGTGGTCAGATGGCGCTGTGTGTTTATTATTTATTTTATAACAACTGTAGTGAAGGTAGAAATCACAATTGTAAATTATCTAATGTTCGCTCTGAACTGTGACCTCGCGATTTCTATATCGTCACAATTTCTTGAAGGTTTTGACTTTGACACACATTCCAACTTCAAGTTATCTTTACTCAAACTACTTGCCTACAAAATTTCATAGCAACCATCACGATTGTCAAATTATACCATACAAGCGGAAGCGTCGCGGTTTCACCCGCGTAGTTCCCGTTCCCGTGAGAATACAGAGATAAAAAGTAGTTTATATCACCCGGGGATAGTGTAGCTTCCCAACAGTGAAAGAATTTTCGAAATCGGTCCAGTAGTTTCGGAGCCTATTCAACGCAAACAAACAATCAAATCTTTCCTCTTTATAATAGTACAAATAAATGTATTGTAATATGTAGTATAATTTTAAACAAGTAGGTATTATACTGACATACTTTGTAATGTTTTTTTTAATATTTACAATAATTTTATATTGACATGTTTTTACGTACTTTTTTTTTTTTTTGCGAAATAAGGAGTTTAATTCGACTATCAAGCTAAATTATGAAAAAAAGTATAATAAATATCTTCAATTAAACAATACAAAATAACTTAAAATAATAACTACTCTAAAAGACCGCTATCAATGGGAATAGTTCTCAAAACGCGCCCCATTGCCGCGTTGTATGGCAATACTCAAACGCTGAGCAAAATAAAGGCCAGCGTTTTGTTCACGTGTGGCGTCGACCAAACGAGATGACAATTCTTTAAAAATTTTTTTTGCTCCCGGCTCCCACGGTCCCAAAGTTTCAACCCCAAAAGGCTCAAATATGTACCCACTGTCCAGGGTACTATATTTTACGTACTTAATTTGTCATTTTGTTTTTAGTAATCAGTATTTTTTTAAAATGATACCTACACATATTTGAAATGATTTTATGACATTTGACTTGTGACATTGGTGTTATAAATAAAATATTTATGTATTTTGTATTTAAATAAATAAAATAAATAGATATAATATTTGCATTTGTAGCGAGATCTTTACCTTTTTCGGTTCCTCGACGGTGGAGTTGACGCGCTGGAGCCTCGTGAACGACGCCGGTAGGGCTTCGGGCTCCATCTCCGGCGAGCTGTCGCGTCCCGTGTACCCGATCAGCTTGCTGGAGTCCTCCGGTAACGCCACGTAGTAAAGGAAATTTGATAGACCACCACTGGGGACAAGAAATAAAAGTTTGTTAGTATTGTGGTTACTGTGGTCGGTACACACCGGATGGCAAGGGTTCAGACCCCAATAATTTTAAACACGAATGGAATAATACATATTGATTTTTGTAGCCATGATAGTTCAGTAATTAGCGCGGTAGATTCGCATGCCGAAGGGTGTGGGTTCAAACCCCAACTAGTGAGCTAGAGCTGCCGGTGAAGGAAAACATCGTGAAAAAACCACAGCATGGTGGTAGTGTACTCTCTAGTACTCGGCTGGCTAGCTACCACACGAGAGTTGATCATCTGCCGCCAAGCACCTAACGGTGTTTTCCGGCTGCCTCACTTGAGCCAGTTCCATTCCAGGCTAGGTGTGCTTTACCATCTTCGACCACGCCTTCACTTAACATCAGGTGAGCTGTGGTCAAAACACCTAGCCTGTCAACCATAAAAAAAAATACAATTTAGAAAACCCGACTCCATGATTCTTATGATCAATGATATTCAGGTGAGCTGTGGTCAAAACACCTAGCCTGTCAACCATAAAAAAAAATACAATTTAGAAAACCCGACTCCATGATTCTTATGATCAATGATATTCTAAGTTTTGTGGTCGATAATAATAAATCAATAACATAGGAATGTTAAGAAAATGATAAATATTAATAAAAAAAATATATCTTAATGGAAAACGTTTTTTTTTCGTATTCTCAAGAACTCGATTAACTTCGGAGGGCTGTAAACCCGAAAAATATGAGTGAAATCAAACAAATTTCATGCAAAAATTATTTGTTGTAAACCCCCTCTATAAGATTGCTCAGATGTCATTTTATTGTAAAGCGACCAGAAAAAAAATTTTTCAAAAGAAAATTTGTTCAAAAATGTTCAGTTATTTATGTTAATTTTCTACAAATAAGGTTCTATAATTTTTTCTGTAGGGTTTCTAGTTTACGAGATATAGCACGAAACCTCTTTGACCCCCTTTTTCCAAGATGGCGACCGGGGGACAAGGGTTGCGACCCCACAAACTTGAACATAAGCTTATACTAGCCCCCCTATACAAAAAAAATAATAATAATTGTGTCCTTTAAAAAAGGCAACCCTAAATGTAACTTTTCAATGGACTTTTGGTGTTATCAATAGAATGTTTGTATTTGTATTAAAAGATAAAATCATTTATTGAACGTAACTGACAATTCCCCGCCATAAAGTGACGTCATATAGCTTTCGACGTCCACGACTTCATATTTATCTGTCAGCTTGCAGTGTGCGTTATCTGTCAGTAGTTTTCCTTTGCTCTACATTTGAACGCAATTGATTTCAAACGTAAAACAATATATGTCGGGCAGTTTCAGTGATTCTAACGAATCAAAGATATTTTTTTTTTTTTTTTATTGTTGACAGGCTAGTTGTTTGACCACAGCTCACCTGATGTTAAGTGAAGGTGTGGTCGAAGATGGTAAAGCACACCTAGCCTGGAATGGAACTGGCTCTCAAGTGAGGCTGCCGGAACACACCATTAGATGCTTGGCGGCAGATTTTCAACTTTAGTGGTAAGCGCGGTAGGTTCGCATGCCGAAGGGCGTGGGTTCAAACCCCAACAGTGAGCTTGAGCTGCCGGTGAAGGAAAACATCGTGAGGAAACCACAGCATGGTGGTAGCGTACTCTCTAGTACTCGGCTGGCTAGCTACCACACGAGAGTTGGAAATCTGTCGACGTCATAGAATAGGCTGTATATTTATATACATACAGTAAAAGCTCTTTATTCGCGGGGTGTACGTTCCATAAATATGCCGCGAATACAGAAACCATGGACATGGAATGGTCATTAGTATGGAATCATAGGGGGCACGTTCTAACGTTCCAAAACAGAACCAATATGTAGCAAAATAAAACCAGCTTTAAAAACCAGGGTTTAAAAAATATTGTTTTTTTTTGTTTTGTCGCTTTTGAAAAGTCATTAAATTCAGATACAATACTTAAATGTGTGAAATCTGTATTCATTTTATATTGTTAATAAATTATAATTACATTGTATTAAGTATGTGTTTCATTAAATAATCGATCTCCTTAAGGTGGTTCGATTTCCATACAAATAATTTTTTGCCATTTATGGACAAATGGAGCATAATTTTACAGTGAAATCACAGCCACTGGTATTTATTTTGCTCTTTATTTGCGGTAAATCATAGTTGCTTGAATAAAACAGTAGATTATTAGCATAATCTATTGTTCTATTCAAAAATCATAACTTATATATATATGTCAGAGATATAAGATAAGAAGAAACTACATCACGACATACGGTGGGATGGCCGATCAACATCATGTATGGTTACTGGATAACTGGGCGTGGGTGTAGCGGGCGAGGAGACAAACCACACAATTCAGTTATCTTGTACAAAGTTTATTCAGCACTTCACAACGACTTAGTTTAAGAACGATTAGAACATTATAGATACTATTACATAGGTTGGGGACAAAATGTTCCGCTTAGCTCGCACTCTGCAACCGACCAACTCAATCTCCTCTCAAAGCAAGAATCAATGTTCATCTCTCCTCAACCAAAGCAAGAATGATCTCTTCACTCCACCTCGACATTCACCGCACGGCCGGCTCGCTTCACACAGCGCCCCTACCGGCCGACATCCGCAACTTCGCCTTCTCTCATTGCTTGAAGTCAAAATACTTTACACGAATTACGACAAGCAGAGCACGGAACCAGTGTGACGTCAGAGGTGGCGCCACTCCACCTCTAGTCCACCAAAATTACGCAAGATGGCGCTAAACTAAATCAACATTAAAGCTACACGCCGACATATTTATATATATTATTTCGGAACCCGACGTGCGCGAGTCCGACTCGTACTTGTCCGGTTTTAAAGAATACTGTATAGGTAGGTATGAATTCAGTCAGGCAACGCGACGAGTCGGCCAAGGCTATTTACTGTATTTACATTTTTTCGCGTGTTCCACGGTAATATTGTTTATACGGATAAAGTCGTTCCATATAATATTGGTAGCAGATCTCCTTAGAGGTCGTCTACGTAGGTACCACCGCAGTACCAGATATATTTTTGTAGCGATGATAGCTCAGTGGTTATTGCGGTCAGTTCAAACCCGAACAATGAGTTTTAGCTGCCGGTGAAGGAAAACATCGTGAGGAAACCACAGCATGGTGGTAGCGTACTCTCTAGTACTCGGCTGGCTACGGCTAGCTCACGAGAGTTGAAAATCTGCTGCCAAGCATCTAACGGTGTGTCCCGGCAGCCTCACTTGAAAGCCAATTTTATGCAGGCTAGGTGTGCTTTACCATCTTCGACTACATCTAGGTGTTTGACCACAGCTCACCTGATCCTGTCTCTCAAGTGAGGCTGCCGGAACACAGCGTTAGATGTTTGGCGGCAGATTTCCAACTCTCGCGTGATAGCTAGCCAGCCGAGTACTAGAGAGTACGCTACCGCCATGCTGTGGTTTCCTCACGATGTTTTAAAAAAAAAAAGTGCAACGCCAAAACCACAATGAAGAGTACAGTAACCCCCTTTCGGCTTGCACGCTACACTCTAAGCCTATATTGCAATGGAATGTTTTGAAAAGTATTTATTAAACTAAACAAACAATGATAAATTAATCGCTCCCTATCTGGAAATAACTGGTTTCCATGCCAGTTGTACGCGGTCGTGTGTAGGTATTACCTAAACCATTATAAAGAGGAAAGATTTGTTTGTTTGTTTGTATTGAATAGGTTCCGAAACTACTGGACCGATCTTAATAAAAAAAAATTTATGGTTGACAGGCTAGGTGTTTGACCACACCTCACCTGATGTTAAGTGAAGGAGTGGTCGAACCTAGCCTGGAATGGAACTGGCTCTCGAGTGAGGCTGCCGGAACACACCGTTAGATACTTAGCGGCAGATTTTCAACTCTCGTGTGGTAGCTAGCCAGCCGAGTACTAGAGAGTACGCTACCACCATGCTATGGTTTCCTTCACCGGCAGCTCAAGCTCATTGTTGGGGTTTGAACCCATGCCCTTCGGCACGCGAATCTACCGCAATACAAATTCTTTCATCATTAGAATGCTAATGCATACAAAACCTTTTGAGTTTGTGTATTAAGTTGGTTAATGTCAGTGCAGTGAGTATTACATATTATAGAACACATGAACAAAGTATCTTCCCCTTAATAGAGACAGTAAGTAAAGTGTCTTAGAAATTTAAGTTATATTAAAATTACTTATTAGTCTCAACTAGGCTAGATTGTACTAACAATGAGGTATTTAACAACAAACAGATACATCATTAGGAGGAAAAAAATTATTAGAAAGCTACATTATCCGTGATGGGCATAGGCTATATGTTATTTAAAAAAACAATTAGGGATCCGTATGGAAACTTCAATAATGTAACCCAAGCTGTGAAAAATTTACGAAAGAAACCCTTACTTAGCACGCGCTGCGAAAACTATTGACTATAGAATAAAGTGACGTTTTATAGCAAAGTGACAGCTGCGAGTAAGTCCGCGATATCATATGTCTAACATAAGTTTCAACGCAGGGGCGTACACAGTACGCTAGATCTTCGCAGCAATAAAAAGAAAGACCAGCTTGTAACACCGTCACATCGGCTCGTCAAGTCGGAGAGGTCGGTATACATTTTGGGGCCTGCGGTCTACAACCGCGTACCCGCCTCCGTACGGGATGCAGCTTCCACCGCGTGTTTCAGAACCAAGTTAAGATCTTGGCTGCTAGAGACCTTGTTTTATGACATTGACGAGTATTTCAAACTTAAAGATTATTGAATTACTAGTAAGTAATTATGTTTTTTTTTGTCATGTCTATTTAATTATATTGACAATATTGTTTTGGTATTGACAAATTTTTATATTGACATGTTTGGATATTGACATACCTTATTTTGACATGTAATCAGTGTTTTAAAACCCATTTAATGACATGTTTAAAATTTTGTGACTTGTAACATTGGTGTTATCAATAAAGTATTTGTATTTGTATTACAGTTGTCGTCTACATCTACACTAATTATAAATGTAGTTTTATATAATATTATGAAGACACAAGTGGTAGTTATGTTACCTGATTCTCCTGAAATGCAGAGAGGTAGGATCGACGGTTTTCCACGCGCCGTGGAGATAGTTTCTACATATCCTTGCAGCCACATCTCGCATTTCGTCCTCAGTCCCGCACATTTGAAGTTTCTGCGGAGAAAGAGAAATTAACCTGATGAAAAACACGATCAACGGGAAGTGTAGGTTTAAGAAAAAAACAAACTTTTTGCTACTTAAACGGCTGTGACTTTTTTTTATGATAATTGAAAAGTTAGATTTTTTCTCAGCTGCAAGTGACTACAGATCTGCGTGTATAGTTTTAATTTCAACTTGATACCTCTATGCGTTTTTGATATAGAAGCTCGTGACAGACGGACTACAAAGTGATCTTAACAAGGGTTCCGTTTTTTTCTTTTTGAAGTACGGAATCCTCAAAACATCATTACCATCACCGATTTCATCAAAGAAACAGTACAAGTTCCTATTCTATTTTGTAGCGATGATAGAATCGTCATTTTAAATTCTGTGGCTGACAATAGGGTGGCAGAACGAGGCGAAAGACTGAGCTATCATCGCTACGTCTATAGATGAAACTCAGTGGTTAGCGCGGTCAGTTCAAACTCCAGCAATGAGCTTGAGCTGCCGGTGAAGGAAAACATCGTGAGGAAACCATAGCATGGTGGTAGCGTACTGGAAACTCTGTCGCCAAGCACCTAACGGTGTGTTCCGGCAGCCCCACTCGAGAGCCAGTTCCATTCCAGGCTAGGTGTGTTCACCATCTTCGACCACACCGTCACTTAACATCAGGTGAGCTGTGGTCAAACACCTAGCCAGTCAACCATAAAAAAATAAAATCTTTTTTACCCAACACAGGAAAACTCCACATTCTTATAAAGTGAGAAATTTATTAACGCGAACAATGTGTTATTTTTCCTTAAACATCGCGTGGGTTTCAAAATCGTTAAGATATGGCATGAGTACTGCGTAGTTGTAAATATTGAACGATAACATACGAAAACATTATAATAATATTAATGTTTGTAAAGTAAAAAACTGACGTGGTTTTGACTCATAGTTTGGCTCACAAAAAAAATATATATATACAGTCGAAACCGAATATAACGACAGATTGGTTATAACAACCGAATGGCAAGGTCCCGGCCGAGTCCCTATACAAACTCATAAGTAAACATACCGCCTATAACGACATCGGATACTGCGACATATCGCTTAAAACGACGAAACCTTATCGATAATCATCGGCAACAACGACCAACCGTTTACTTGTTCCAACAAAACAAAACAACGCGAACAATTCTCATCCTTATACTAATCTATGAATATAATTTTTTTTAATGTTAAAAGTAATGAGACGAACGAGACGCTCTCCTGATGGTAAGAGATAACGCCTGTCCATGACCATTGAAGCGATACACAGAACTTTAAGTAACAAAACAAAGTCCAGGCATCGCTGCTTTGGCGCTCATTACTTTGAGACTTTTGATAGTTAGTCTCAACAGCCCAGTAATGTCGCTGCAGTACCCTTCACAGTAATGTTTACACACTACTGCTTGACGGCAGAATAACGGGTGCTGCGGTGGTACCTGCCTAGGCGACCTCCTGCTAAGGAGACCAAGTATATAATAAAGTTGTATTATATTGTATTTTTTGTTACAAATAAACAACATTATCGTCTTATAGCAACAGTTACAAGGCCGCACACATGCCTGATTAAAGTTTATCATTTTAAAAATGTGAATAAATAAACATTTATCTCGAAGATTAATAAGAAAATACGTGCAGGCTTTCTGATAATAGATAGAATTATATTAAACAACGAAGTTGTTTACATTAAATTAAAGTGTTCATATTTGTTATAAAAGAGTGCAAAGTTGCTTTTTAACCGCGCGCTCAATGTTGACGAGCGAGCGAGCGAAGGATTTTAAAATTACAACCCTGAGCGTTAGCGAGGGAATCCAAAGAGCACGAGGTGAAAACTCTTTGCACTCGAGTGCAGCACGTAACTTGTCATCCCGCCTCAGCGAGGAAATGACTCAATGCACAAAAATCTTTTACAATCACAAGATACTTTTATTTCAGTTTAGGTATTAACTACTACATTAACAATATGACGCGAAAAGAAAATTGCGCGCGCAAAGCAAATCAAAATTAAAAAGTAAAAAAAAAGCTGCCGGTGAAGGAAACCACAGCATGCTGGTTGCGTACTCTCTAGTACTCGGCTGGCTAGCTACCACGCGAGAGTTGAAAATCTGCCGCCAAGCACCTAACGGTGAGTTCCGGCAGCCGCACTACGACCACACCGTCTTTTAACATCAGGTGAGCTCTGGTGAAACACCTAGTCCGTCAAAAATATTTTTTTTGTTTTACGCTGACAGTACGATGCAAGACGAGAACGCGCGCTTAGCTTTGTCTCCATAATGAAGGCCACCGGATGTGCGAAACTATAACCAGAGTTTCCGATATAATCGAAATGGACCGGAACCGCCGTTCCGTTTCGTGAAATCACCGTGCCGTTTCGTAAAAGTTTTCCTTACATCGTTCTGTTTCGACAAAAAAACGAAATCGTGGAACTATAATGAAAAAATTAACTTATCCTTGAAAAAGGTAAGTAAACACGCGGGGCGCGCATTGTAGCTAATAATTAAAAAAAGATTGAAGTTCATAATTCATGTCTCTCATGTAATGTCATTAATAAAGTGTCAGATTTCATTCTTCATTAAAAGAATGCATTTTAATTGGTTCTATTTGAAACGTCGCTTTTTTTAAATGGTTCAATTGATGTTACTTTACCTACCTAGGTAATACACAGAAATAGAACAACTTCCTACTTAAATAACTGGTCAACTGCGAGTCGGACTCACACACGAAGGGTTCCATGCTAACACAAAAACATAACCTACTAAAATTATAATCCCACTGTCTATACTATTATAAAGAGGAAAGATTTGATTGTTTTGTATTGAATAGGCTCCGAAACTACTAGGCAGATTTCAAAAATCCTTTCACCGTTGGGAAGCTACACTATCCCCGGGTGACATAAGCTACTTTTTATCCCTGTATTCCCACGGGAACGGGAACTAAGCGGTTGAAACCGCGAGGCGTCCGCTAGTAATATTATAAATGTAAAAGTTTGGATGGATGAATGTTTGTTAATCTATCACGCAAAAACTACTGAACGGATTTGGATGAAATTTGGTATGGAGGTAGCTGAGATCCCGGATTAGAACATAGATAACTTTTTATCCCGAAAACATGTAGCGGGGTAACACCGCGGGGCGCAGCTAATAAGTATTAAATGTGAAAGTTTGTTTGTTTGGATGTTTGTTACTCAATCACGCAAAAATGGCTGAACCGATTTGGATGAAACTTGGCACACATTTATAGTTTATTACCTGAATAAATATAAAGAACACTTTTTTGTTGTTTTACAAGCTAGGTATTTGACCACACCACACATGTTAAGTGATGGTGTTGTCGAAGATGGTAAAGCACACCTAGCCTGGAATGAAACTGGCTCTCAAGTGAGGCTGCCGGAACACACCGTTAGATGCTTGGCGGCAGATTTCCAACTCTCGCGTGGTAGTTAGCCAGCCGAGTACTAGAGAGTACGCTACCACCATGCTGTGGTTTCCTCACAATATTTTCCTTCACCGGCAGCTTGAGCTCATTGTTGGGTTGGTTGAATCCACACCCTTCGGAATGCGAATCGACCGCGCTAACCACTCAGCTATCATCGCTACACAAAGTGACTCACAATCAAATGTCTCAAAGCAATGCCGTGGACTTTGTTACTCAAAGTTTTGGGTCCCGTTACAATGGTCATGGACAGCTGTTATCTCTTACAGCAAAGTGTTTTGTTCACCTTATTATTTTTTGAAACAATAGATGCAGTTAAGAAAATTAAATTACTAAGTTTGCCCTGGGCTTTGTTACTCAAAGTCAAAACTTTGAGTAACAAAGTCCAGGGCAAACTTAAACAACGAAGCACAAAGGCTTTGTTGCAATGGTCTTGGACAGCTGTTGTGTCTTACAGCAAAGTGTTTTGTTCACCTTATTATTTTTTGAAACAATAGATGCAGTTAAGAAAATTAAATTACTAAGTTTGCCCTGGACTTTGTTACTCAAAATTTTGGGTCCCGTTGCAATGGTCATGGACAGCTATTATCTCTTACAGCAAAGTGTTTCGTTCACCTCATTATGTTTTTAAACAATAGTTGCTGTTAAATTTTTTTTATTAAATTTAACCTTAGCTAAAGTTGAAAGATAAAAAATCATTACAATGTCCTTTGTTTATTTACGTTATAAGACTTATTTGGATAAGTGTTGACCTTTGTGATATAGAAATTTGTCATAACTAACTATTATCAACGGTTTTACTTTATATGTTTAGAATAATGTTACAAACTTTAAAAGAATTACATTCTCTGTCTATGTTTTTCTATGAAAAACGATTTAGCACTATTTTTGTTCAGCAGTAAAAATGTAGGTTTTTTTATTTGATTTTTTTCATTATTGAAAAAAAGACCTTAAATTATACTATTTACAAAATGTATACAAAAAACTTACGTCTAAAAAAAGATGAATCCTGATATCAATTGGCAGTATGGTCAATGATTGTTAACACACTTGATGACTGATGTTGGCTCTTGAAGGAGGTTGGAATTTGAATGAATACTCTTCGGCATGTGTTTCCACACTTTTTTTTCTCATGAAAACTTGTTGTGCATGATGTTGGTGTTTTTAGTTGCATAATAATTGGGAAGTTGATGTAAAATCTAATGTTTTTAGTCGAGTTTATAAAGAATTTATTTTATAATAAAGATACAAGATTATAATGTTACCAATTTTCATTTCAAACCTTTACGCAATATGTAATACTTTATGATGATACATAAGGAGAGGAAAAAAAGTGATTTTATTATCTTGAGTGTGGATAAATAAGATATTTTTCCTTGAGACACAAATGATTCATAGAAACGTACGGATGGTTGGTGAACATTTCACGCTTAGACTTCTAAGTTATCAAGAAGATTAATACAGAGAAACCATAACAATAAAGCAATAAAACCATAAAAAAGAACAATGGAAGTTTCACCAGAGCATTAAATCGAGATAAAATGGTTTATTGTGGCTTGACATAACCTTTAAAAAAGCCGTATGATTTCCGCTCTTAATCATCAATAGCCAACTATATAATACTTCCGAGATAGAAACAAGGTTACTTCCGACAGTTCCGACAGCTAACTACTTTTAAAACAGTAGCTACGATTGTAAGAACATAAAAATTAGGTTAAAATCACAAACAAATTAGCACCTCAAATATTCTCTAATTATTCAATGGAACATACCCAGTAATCACTCCGCCTCATGTCTAATAATTTCTTATAACTGTTTCTCGCTGTTTTTAACACGTTTTTGATAAATAAAGACATTATTACACTTAAAAATTACGACTAGAAAAACATTTGAGACTCCCGACGCTAATCACAGTTTGACAATGACATTTTTGTTTTATTTGATCTTTTTTTTTCAAGTATTGATTTTTGGCAAAAAAAATGTTGCCTGTGTTCTTAAGTTGATTTCCCAATAATAATTGCAACAAACAAACGCGGTATAAAATAATAACCATTTCATTAGCACAAGATAACTGAACAATGTTAAATATGCAGACAAGTTTGAATAACTTGTTGTTGCAACAAAGACCGCAAAAGTTCAATCACATTTCACCTGTTTGCCCGATTAACTGTATTTAGTTTATGAACAGAATTAAAATGTATATATATTATATACTTATATGGATACATAATATTTTTGATTGCCGTATTTATTTTTGTTGTTATTAATGCGATCTATATTTTAGTAATTTTTTGCTTTCCTACTTGTTAAACTGCAATATTTCACAAAGTAAAATTATAACGCGTTAAGTACATCTAATATTGATATTAGCTATCTTCGTACCGTCACATCACGTCACCGGTGCGGTGGTGGTGCGATGTAGACGACTGCAAAAAGGAGATATTTTTGCAAAAAATCTATATAAAACTTCTTCACCCAACATTTGTACACATAATCATAATTACCTTAGCCATGATTGCACAATGATATTATTTCCACTGAAACAAATTACTTATTTCATACAATATTGTTAAAAAAAATACACGATTTTCAAAACACGAAAGTTACGTGCGATCACCGCCGTCTAAAAATACGTACTGATTCAAAGAGCGAAAGAGAAGTCAGATCTGAACCGGGCAGTAAAATTCGATATACTATCTACAATATAAACTGTGATGAGTGCGAGCGGGATAGCTAATACGATTTCGTACTTTGCCAGGAAAACATCCCTTGTTCTATGTTTAGTTTAACCTGGCAAAAAAAAGTTACCTTCAATGTAAAGGCGTATACATTATTTCAGCGTTAATTTACATTTCGTCGTATTATACCGTATGTGTTTTGTTTTGAATTTTAAATACGAATTTAATAGTAAACGAGATTGGCTCATTTGGGCTTAGCCTTTAGCTAGAATCATGACTGATCATGACTGTATTATCTACAGATGTGCAGTTCGTATACTGATAATTGTTATTATAAACAAACAGTGTTTGTTTGCTCACGGATCATCCAGACGATACGTCAGTATTTATCCACTTTCATAACAATTAACTTAATAAATATATTTCGCCGACCAAATGTAAAAATAAACCCGACTTATGGACGTATAACATTGTACATAATTACATTGTTTATAACTGACTTATTGGTACTTTGTGAATGTAAATAAGTGTTTATTAATATCTTTTATATGTACCTACCTACAATAATAAGTCACAATGCAATTTATTTAATAGTTTTTACCGTTTGATAATTATGAAATGGTTGCTGACACAGTATTGTTTAGCTAAAATGGAATAAATAGCCTATCAGTGGAGTAATTTTAATGGTTTGTAGAAAAATTACTACTTTTTAATGGAGAGAAATTCTAGCAAATTAAGTTTTTATTAATTTTCTTTAGTTTTGCAATAATTTGAGATAAACTGCCTGTCCTTTTTTATTCGTCCGATGTTTCATGATCAAAATCAGTTAAAACTAATCTTAATCATAGTCAAAATCATTTATAGTGTGGGTCAAGGTAAAGCCCGGTATGACCTAATAAAGTACGGTGCAGTTTTGGAAGCAACACGATTTTATTTTCAAGTTCTACTTTACTAATAAAATTAACACTCGAAGTAACGATTTTTTTTAAATTATTACAATGTGGTGACATTTTTTTCCGCGATTACGTCAAAACTTTTAAAAAAGGTAGTGCTTTTTTTTTTGACCATGCCAGCATGCCACGTTTGTGCATTGCGCCAATAATAATTCTCATGTTTTCTTTTTACTTTTAAAACGGGGAAACCCAATGTGATATTTTTTAAATAAAAATTACTGCTAAACAAAATATTTTTTTTTTTTGCTTCTAACTCTTTATTTATGAACAGTAGCAAAATTATAAAAATCAAGTAGCAAACAAACATATTTTAGGCTTTTTTAATATGTAAGTATCTAATCATCTAAAGAAATAAATAAACATTCGTTTTATCTTAATGACTTCGCTGTAAGAACGACGTCGGATCAAAGAACATTAATATGTCTGAATGGAAGGTAAACAGGTCTGTTTCTTATCTCTTCATACCTACAGTGAGATAAATCGATACCTATTTAGTACGTTACTATGTATGTATACATAGGTAGGTATACAAGATAATGCTAGGTGCATAGGCTCAGGCGCGGTCGCAGCCTAAAATTTGGGAATTTTTCGGAAATTTGAAATTAAAAAAAAAATATTCAAATATTTATTTGAGACGTCTGAGGCTATCTCTGGATGAACATTTAGAAGAGCTAAACCAGTCAGCCTAACCTAACATATTTAAAAAGCATGCAAGCAAACAAAATGCATCGCTGCTAGGGGTAGAAAATTGTTTTATTTTTTATAAGCCTAAAATATGTTTGTCTGCTACTTGATTTTTATCATTTCGCTACTGTTCATAAATAAAGAGCTAGATACCAAAAACAATGTATTATTTTATTTAGCAGTAATTTTATGTAAGAAACATTACATTGAGTTTCCCCGTTTTAAAAGTAAAAAGAAAACATGAGAATTATTATGGGCGCAATGCACGAACGTGCCATGGTCAAAGAAAAAAAGCACTAACTTTTTTAAGAGTTTTGACGTAATCGCGGAATAAAACGTCACCACATTGTAATAATTAAAAAAAATTTGTTATTTCGAGTGTTAGTTTTATTTGTAAAGTAGAACTGAATTATGAAAATAAGCGTAATATATTTTTTCGTGTGGCTTCCAAAACTGTCAAAATTTCTAAAAGATTTTTCCATTTGACGTGTACGATTTTTCTGGCCATGACCCCTGTGAGTTGTGGTAAAACACGTAGTTTGACCAGAAATAAAAAAGCGTTACACTTATGTAGAATTACTCACGTTTGTGGGCGTGACGTGAGTAATTCCGCATAATAAAAAAAACACGTTAGTTTCCATTGTAAAACTGTGTTCTACGCATTTCTTGCAAATTTTGATTCTAGAAATTTTTAAAGAAACCAGGTTTGACAGTTTATATATTGAAATTTGTGTACACAATACATATCTCTACTAAGTACATTGGAATTGCCCCTAATCAAGCTTTAGTACGTATAGGTAATCTGAAGAGATACGAGTCTTTATCTATATTATTCCATTATCCAATAATATCCTAAAACCTTGTAATTACTGAGATATTATGTTACTTACCTATTTATGTCGGATGTTCTACATAAATTCAAGCCTACGTGTAAGTGGCGTAGCGTGCCTTGGTGCCCTGTATGAAAATTAGTGGGGGGCCCAAATGATGGGTAAAGATTTCTCACAAAGAAACAAAAATGCTTGTATTCAATTAAAATAAATGTTGATTGATTATCTGCATTGTATTGTTTATTTTTGACATCCTTTTATTATTATTTTTCGACTTTTTTATGACATTCGTTTTTGACTTTTTTTTATTTTTTGTTTGTATAAATTATGACATTCTAACTAATTAGCATAAGTTCTTAAATTTGGCATGATTAATAATTGTATATATCAATGATTGTGAGGTAGTAATTGTAATTGGACGCATCCGTTTTTTCCTAAAAATGGACAGTTGATTGTATGACAATTTATAAATGTTTTTTTCCCGGGAAGCACGAGATTATGTGACATTGTGGATACAATTTTACTAATTATTTCTGACACACGTTAGGGGCCCCTGTAGTCCGGGGGCCCCGTATCATTGATACGGCTGATGGCGGTAGCTACTCCCCTGCTACGTGCATTTAATTTTATCGCAATAAAACTAATTAGTAATTGAGTTATACCAATCTTTCCATCTATATATAAAATAAAAAACTAAAATTATCAAATTAATATATATCCTACTAGCTGCGCCTCGCGGTGTTACCCGCTACATGTTTTCGGGATAAAAGGTGCCAGCCTACTTGAAAACTGGTAACAGAAATAAAGCATTTTTCATTTACTTAATTTTTTTTAAATGTAAAAAGTAATGAGACGAACGAGACGCTCTCCTGATGGTAAGAGTTTTTTTTATAACAAATAGGCTTACATTTTACCGTCATCTCACTTGATGTTAAGTGATGATGCGGTCTAAGATGGAGCACGCTTGCCCAAAAGATACCGATTCACTCTCGACTTGAAGACACCCAGATTATATCCATCGGGGAACACCCACTCAGGCAGCGCATTCCACTGTCTAGCAGTCCGCACAATGAACGAAGATTGAAATCGTTTCGTTCAAGTTTTTGGTTTCGATAACGCCTGTCCATGACCATTGCAGCGATACACAGAACTTTGAGTAACAAAACAAATTCCAAGACATCGCTGCTTTGGCGCTCATTACATTGAGACTTACGATGGTTAGTCTCAACAGCCCAGTAATTTCACTAGCTGTAGTACCCTTCAAACTGGAACACAGTAATGTTTACACACTACTGCTTAACGGCAGAATATTTGGTACTGCGATGGTACCTACCTAGACGACCTCCTGCTAAGGAGATCTACCACCAAGTAATATGCATTAGTGTAAGTATATAGCTTTATGTGGAAATAAAAACAATAAATCATTATTTATATTTCTCAGTAGCAATTGTTTCTAAGTTTCTATCTATTCTCTAGATTATTATGTGAATACATTATGTATGAAGGTTACGAATGGAATACTTCAAGGCCGGAGCATTCTGCGTTCTATAAAGATAGAAACGGGTTTAGGTTTGAATGAAGCAGATGTGCAAATTCATTATATGCTTATTTGAAGTCTTGTAGTCATCATATCTTAGGCAAATTAGATATGGAATTTTTGACAAACAAAAGAACGTACTCATAAAAGAGACACGGGCAAAATTCAACTGTATATACATTCATCGCTAGATGCAAGACCCTGTTTATATAGACAGACACACATTTGGACACAATATTACACCTATATATAATTCACACTTAATAACACCAGACAGCCAAGCTCAGGCAAGTGTGTTCTCGAAGACGACTAGGAGCCAAGTGACTGCAAGCAGTCGGACAATCACGAACGAAGAGAAGAGAAAGCGCCTCGGTTCCCGTTACGGTGATAGCTATCAACAGCTGGCACGTAGTTTCCGGTATAGACTTTGATTGTTTTGCATTCGGAAAGGCGGCAAATACAAGTGGCGACAACACTCACCTGCTGTTCTTATCAATATCAGCAACTTAGAAAGTACTTTTAATGTAATGTAAAAAGTAATGAGACGATCGAGACGCTTTCCTGATGGTAAGAGATAACGCCTGTCCATAACCATTGCAGCGATACACAGAACTTTGAGTAACAAAACAAAGTCCAGGGCATCGCTGCTTTGACGCTCATTACTTTGAGACTTTTTATAGTTACCCTTCAAACTGGACCACAGTAATGTTTACACATTACTGCTTAGCTTACAAACAGTAGATGCTATATTAGTTGCCGAAATTACATGCTTTACAATGACACATTGTGGTCGTTATGTAGAGTGTGTCATTTGTATGGACAATAAGGAAAACCAACCAAAGTCGAGTAATTTCGATGTTATAAAGATGTTATAAGTTTGACGTTACATGGAGTTTACACTGTAGTTATATCACGGTAACACTGTCTGTCTAGACGTCTACCTGTAGGAGAATCTTACCTAGTAACCGCTGATATTGATTTTCCATCAATATTTGAAACCGACTCGTTGTACAGACTTGTGATTGTGTTACTTTAAGCCACTCGTTTGATTTATTATTGACTCGCCATCGAAAGTCTCATAGTGATTAACGCCAAAGCAGCGATGCGCTGGGCTTTGTATTGTTACTCAAAGTAATGAGCACCAAAGCAACAATGCGCTGGACTTTGTATTATTACTCAAAGTAATGAGCGCCAAAGCAACAATGCGCTGGACTTTGTATTATTACTCAAAGTAATGAGCGCCAAAGCAACAATGCGCTGGACTTTGTATTATTACTCAAAGTAATGAGCGCCAAAGCAACAATGCGCTGGACTTTGTATTATTACTCAAAGTAATGAGCGCCAAAGCAACAATGCGCTGGACTTTGTATTATTACTCAAAGTAATGAGCGCCAAAGCAACAATGCGCTGGACTTTGTATTATTACTCAAAGTAATGAGCGCCAAAGCAACAATGCGCTGGACTTTGTATTATTACTCAAAGTAATGAGCGCCAAAGCAACAATGCGCTGGACTTTGTATTATTACTCAAAGTAATGAGCGCCAAAGCAGCGATGCGCTGGATTTTGTTTTGTTGCCTCAAGAACTGTGTGTCACTGTAATGGTCATGAACATGCGTTATCTCTTACTATGAAGAGAGCGTTTCGTTCCCATGTTTTTTGTTTATAAAATAAAATATAATTAGGTACTTTTACATAAAAAAATAACAATCGAAACTTGTTGTGACCAAAAAGTATACGACCATTTTTTTACGAAGTATTAAACTTGTATGTACCTTTATGTTATTATGACGTTAATGATTTTATTTAAATACGCTAAAATCCAAATTTAATTTAAAAAATATATGAACATTTTTTTAAATTAATGATTATGATCATCATCAGTTTTATTCCAAGCTGGGTGTGCTTCACTATATTTGACGTGGTTACATCAGGTAAGCTGTGGTCAAACACCTAGCTTGTCAAACATTAAAAATGTTTTGAAGAGTGGCGGTTAGGCGCTTAGTCATCAACGCGAATTATAAGATATTTTTTATGACTATAATGATAGAGATAAATTGGGGAATACCACTTGTAAATAATAATTAAGAACGTACGTAAGCATACCAAGTAAATAAATGTTTAAGGAATCTTCCATGATAATGCATTTGGGTTAAAAAAAGTAGTGTTTTGTAACAAATAGAATAATAATAATTATAGCCTTTTAGGAAAGTCTTGAGCGACTCTTTTAGAGGCTCTCGCGAGGCGGTTCCGTCATGTGTCAGATTCAAAAGACAACAATCCTAAACACGACTCGTATTGTTAGTAATTTTATCACTTGCAGTCTTAATACCTAATACTTAATACTTGCAGTCCTAACAATTCGGCATATAAAGAAGAAGAAAAATTTACTGATTCCAAAACTATTAGTTACATTCTTAATAAATACAAAAAAAAACTTTGCATGCCGAATTCGGTATGTAAAGTTTTTTTTGTAAATTTTTATATTATTTATTGATAGTAGGTGAACTTTATTTTATGAAACTAACTTTTTATAGCGATGACGTCATAGAGTAGGCTGAATATATACGACCTTGCCATGTGAAACAAAATCTTGACATAGCTATTTAGAAACATTTGTTTGACTTTGACAATTCGGTATGTAAAGAAAAAAAATACTTTGCTGATTCCAAAACCATTTCGAAATATTACATTCCTGTACATGATTTTTCCGTTTAAAACTCTTTAAACTATGAGACGGGGTTTATTTTAATAAAATACATAAAATAAATTTGACTTTCAATTAACTTCTAATGACGTCATGTCCTTGGCTGTATTATAAGGATTCTTTCAGTGCCTAAAAAGGTACATATTTTACATATTCAGCCAATGTTATGACGTCATAACTATAAAAAGTTTGAAAATGTATTAGAATTAAACTACCGCATAGAAAGCCAAAATATTCAAATTAGTTTTATAAAATAAAGTTTACTATCAGTAAAAAATATAAAATAAATACAAAAAAAAAACTTTACATACCGAATTGAGATGAAGTAAACAAAAATTATATCATAGCCTCATAAAAGCGATATCAGAGTCTGAGTAACGTTTAAAGTAAATTAATTCAAATATTTGTATCAGAAAGCGAAAAACAACTCGACGTACGTGTATAGTAAAGGTTATTATGGCTGTGGTTTGTTTGACTCTAGCTGCGCCCCGCAGTGTTACCAGCTACATGTTTTCGGGATAAAAAGTAGCCTATGTGTTAATCCAGAGTGTCAGCTACCTCCATACGAAACTTCATCAAAGTTTTTCGTGAAAGATTTACAAACATACTTACAAACATATTTACAAACTTTCGCATTTATTATATTTGTAGGAGTAAGTATTATTTGTAAAAGTAGCCCTGTACAGCCTACTATGTGACGTCATTAGAAGTCTATTGAAAGTCAAGTTTATTTTATTAAAATAAACCCCATCGCATAGTTTAATGACTTTTAAACGTGAAAATAATGTACAGCAGTGTAACATTTCGAAATGGTTTTGGAATCAGTAAAGTATTTTTTTCTTTGCATACCGAATTTAGAAAAGTTAGTAAAATATTTACCTATTTACCTACTGTCTAACAAAAGATATCTATCTAAAAATATATTTTGTTGAAACGAGTACTTAGTTTTGTCCAGAATCTCAAAATAGATTGTCACAATTGTGAATTGACGTTAATGCCAACAATTTGTGACAAATTGCATTACGTTTCTCAGTAACAGGAAAATAAAATCAATTTGTTTACGTTAACTTCTTTGCAATGATTTTTTTCCAACTTGACATAAGTTACTAAACCGAGTTCCTTTCAGCTAAAACGTATGCCATTACTTTGGAACAATAATTATAATTATAATATAAAAGTTTATTTATATTTATAAAGGTTTATTTTGCACAGGTTTATTTTTTATTTTTATGTAAGTCAATTAACACTTGACAGTTGAAGACAACCTAAAATAAATAAATAAATATCATAGGACATTACATACAGCGTCATCTGACCCCAAACTAAGTAAAGCTTGTACTATGGAAGTCAGATAACTGATAGAATACGGAGATTTCCATATAATTTTTTTTTTTGCCATTTATGGACAAATGGAGCATAATTTAGTGCGGTAGGTTCGCATGCCGAAGGGCGTGGGTTCAAACCCCAACAACGAGCTTGAGCTGCCGGTGAAGGAAAACATCGCATGAAACGATAGCATGGTGGTAGCGTACTCTCTAGCACTCGGCTGGCTAGCTACCACACGAGAGTTGGTATTTATATATTTTCAAGTTTCAAAAGTTAAATAAGTGTCCTCGTTTCTAAAGTTATAGTCAAAGTCCAGTCTTGGTCAAATACAGTCAAGTCCAGTCATGCTTTAGTAAAGTAATGGTGACTTTTCTATAAAGCTTCGATGGAGTTTTGGTCACAAAAAGTCAAGTTTCACCGCATTATATCATTTTCCCACACTCGCGCTTGTGATTCGACACTTTATGAATAAAACACCACCATTTTGATGCATAAACACTTGAAGAAACACTAGTTATGGAAAAAAATACAATGAGGTGACACGACTCTTTCCGCGTTCCGGTCAAAACTCTCGAATTATTTTTGTTTAAAAATTTAAGTATCTACATTGCACCCGTGTGAAGCCGGGGCGGGTCGCTAGTCTCTACATTGTATAAAACAAAGTCGCTTCCCGCCGTCTGTACGCTTAGATCTTTTAAACTACGCAACGGATTTTAATGCGGTTTCCGTCAACAGACAGAGTGATTCAAGAGGAAGGTTTATATGTATAGGAGAGATCGAGGGGGTTTGACACAGAGGTGATTTGAAACAATAGCGATATCTCAGAAAAAAAAACTATTAGCGAGCTGACAAAAACGCAATATAGCCATTTTCCACCTCCCGCTCTCGCGCATACATGCATATGCACCAAATTAGTATCTACATTGCATCCGTGCGAAGTCGGACCGGATCGCTACTGTGTATTATAAAAACAGAAAGTAAACACCTGACTAGTTAAATGTAGTTAAGTTAGATAAATTGAAACGAAAAAGTTTGCAGCAAAAAAACTAATCTTTACCAGTCATTTTGTGTTTACGTTTTTTCAGATGAAACCGACAATGCTAGTTCAGGATTATTTTACTTTAAGCAAAAAGTATCCATTGCTCTGCTATTCAACAAGGAGCCACAAAAAGTAAACGTATTTTCAGTTTTTTTGTAGTAAACAAAGTATGAGTACAATATAGTGTCGATTACCTTTCCAATAAAAAGCTAATTTGTGAAACTATTTTTCTTGTGTCTGATTTTTTTTATCGACGCAAACTTTTGCTTTTTCAAAAGATTTAGAAGTACTAGACGCATTTCTGTTATGCTAAATAATAATAATAATAGCCTTTTATTCAGATCTAGCCAGTTACAGTGAATTTGGACTAATAATAACATTAGGTTCTTTGACTAAGTAAACTATTTAACCTAATATCTGTTGCTTAGTTATTTTTGCTAGATCTGTTTGCCAATCGGCAAAGGCCTCCTCCAACCTTTTCCATTCTTTCCTTTCCTGTGTCACTCTGTTCCACATGACTCCGGCCACTCGTCGAATGTCGTCGGCCCATCTTTTTTGCGGTCTGCCTCTCTTCCTCTTGCCCTCTCTGGGATACCACTGGATCACTCTTTGGCTCCATCTGTCGCATCCTCTTATCACGTGGCCAGCCCATCCCCATTTCAGTCTTTTGATTTTAATTGTTATATCTGTAGTTTTAGTTTTATTTCTGATGACGAAGTTTTTCAATCTGTCAGATTTTCTGATATTTAGCATACTCCTTTCCATTGCGTATTGACAAGTTGCTAGTTGAGTTTTGGCGGGAACGCGGGAAGAGTCGTGTCGCTCCGTTGTATTTTTTTCCAAAACTTGTGTTTTGTCGAGTGTTTATGCATAAAACTGGTGGAGTTTTATTCATAAAGTGCCGAATTACAAGCGCGAGTGTGGGAAAATGATAAAATGGGGTGAAACATGACTTTTCGTGTTGCTACCAAAACTCCATCGAAGCTTTATAGTAAAGTCGCCACTACTTTACTAAAGCATGACTGGACTTGACTGACACAGACTGGACTTGACTAAGACTGGACTTTGAGTATAACTAGCTACGAGGACGCTTGTTTAATTTTTGAAACTTGAAAATATATAAATACTTGACACTGGCAAATGCTAAAACGCGACGCCAAAACTAAAGAAAAAAAAAAGTTGCTAGTTTGTTTAACATTTCATTATTTAGCGCCTATGTTTGACATCCGTACGTCAGAACAGGTAGTATGCAGGTATTAAACAGTTTACTTTTTAAGTTTATATGAAGTTTTTTATCTTTCATAACCTCCCTCAGGCTCCATCCATATCTCTTTCAGCCATTTGTTATTCTTCTCTCCACTTCCTTTCGCATGGGTTCATTTTGGGTTATAAGCTGGCCTAGATAGATGTACTGTTATGCTTACTTGGTGGTATATCTCCTTAGCAGGAGGTCGTCTAGGTAGGTACCACCGCAGTACAAGTCATTTTGCCGCTAAGCAGTAGTGTGTAAACATTACTGTGAAGGGTACTGCAGCGACATTACTGCGCTGTTGAGACTAATCATCGCAAGCCTCAAAGTAATGAGCGCCAAAGCAGCGACGCCCTGGACTTTGTTTCGTTACTCAAAGTTCTGTGTATCGCTGCAATAATCATGGATAGACGTTATCTCTTACCATCAGCGGAGTGTCTTGTTCGTAGAGTTAGCTTTAACATTTAAAAAAAAAGTTACAAACAGGAGTTGAAATTGAAGCCGTAAAACAGAAGAAAGAGAAAAAGAAAAAAAAGGGTAGTTATTTTAAACATCTGACCCCAAACTAAGCAAAGCTTGTACTATGGAAGTCAGTTAACTGATAGAATGTTGCTATTTTGCTATAAAACTTTTAGTCCGATTTTGATGCAGTTTTCTGTTATGGGTTCGGGTTTTATTGGTGCATGTTCTTAAATAGGTGACAATAACTTTTTAACCGTTGTGGGTTTTTTCAAAATTTTTAATTTTGCTTTTTATTACTTAAGGTGGTTCGGTTTTCATACAAATATTTTTTTGCCATTTATGGACAAATGGAGCATAATTTTATAGTGAAATCACAGCTACTGGCATTAGTTTTGACCTTTATTTGCGGTAAATCACAATTGCTTTGATTGGTAGATTATGCTAATAATCTACTGTTTTATTAAAAAATCATAAATTTATAAATTTGATTTTATGTCAATAATCTACGGTTTTATTCAAACAATTGTGATTTATCGTAAATAAAGGCCAAAATTAATGCCAGTAGCTGTGATTTCACTGTAAAATTATACTTAGTTTGTCCATAAACGGCAAAAAACTATTTGCATGGAAATCGAACCACCTTAATACGTCATTATTGCGAACATGGCATGTTTGTGGTTTTGAAGTAGCATTTTTCAAACGTTTTCAGAAAAATTACCTCTTATAATTTATGTGTGTTCTAAACAAAAACAAAGATCGATCCGAATACTTCGTCTGGCTGTAGAAAAACATGAAAGAAGAAAAGAAAAACACAAGCGTATGACGTTATTATAAAGCGTATCTACAACATTGTATAGTCTGTCTTTACAAAACAACGTTAAAAACGTGACCTCTGTCAACATTCACATGCAAACTAGGCATTTGTCTATCTAACTAGCAGCTCGCCCCGGCTTCGCACGGAAAACAAAACTCGATTAACAATAGAAATTTATCGCTCCAGTAGTTTCGGAGCCTATTCAATACAAACAAACAATCAAATCTTTTCTGTTTATAAGATGTAGATGACAGCTGTAATAGTTAGACATATGATTGAGTTTTGGCGGGAACGCGGGAAGAGTCGTGTCGCTCCGTTGTATTTTTTTCCAAAACTAGTGTTTTGTCGAGTGTGTATGCATAAAAATGGTGGTGTTTTATTCATAAAGTGCCGAATTACAAGCGCGAGTGTGGGAAAATGATATAATGTGGTGAAACATGAGTTTTCGTGTTGCTTCCAAAACTCCATCGAAGCTTTGTAGTAAAGTTGCCACTACTTTACTAAAGCATGACTGGAATTAACTGACACGAACTGGACTTGACAAAGACGACTTTGACTAAAACTAGCTACGATGGCACTTATTTAACTTTTGAAACTTGAAAATATATAATTACTTGACACTGGCAAATGCTAAAACGCGACGCCAAAACCAAAGAAAGAAGAAGACATATGATATCGCGGACTTACTTGCAGCTGTCACTTTGCTATAAAACGTCACTTTATTCTATTGTCATCGTTTTCGCAGCGCATGCTGAGTAAGGATTTTTTCACATTTTTCACAGCTTGGGTTACATTATTTGACAGCCCAGTTGGTTCATTGGTAGTATATCTGTCTTGAGAGCTGTAGGGCGTGGGTTCGATTCCAACACAGGACAAGCATTTAGTGATATAAACAAATGTTTGTTCTGTATCTGGGTGTACCTACTGTATGTATTTACAGAAAAAAAGTATATAAGTATTCTATCAGTTATCTGACTTCCATCACACAAGCTCTGCTTAGTTTGGGGCCAGATGGCACTGTGTGTATAGTCCTACAATATTTATTTATTGAATTTTCCATACGGATCCCCATTTGTTTTCTAAATAAAATATAGCCTATGCCCATCACGGATAATGTAGCATTTTAATAATGATCTTTCATTATTAAGATCGGTCCAGTAGTTTCGGAGCCTATTCAATACAAACAAACAATCAAATCTTTCCTCTTTATAATAGTATAGATAACATTGCAGATTATTAACTGTTACACGCTTTTTAGTAACGGCAGAAAATGTTAATTTGAAGGCCTGAAATGTAAAACTACCCATTGTTTTTTTCGTAACGTAAAATTCTATTGAAAATTTTAATAGAATTTTGAACAACGTTCAATTCATTGTAGAGTAGATATTTGAATTTTAAGGTGGTACGATTTCCATACAAATAATTTTTTGCCATTTATAGACAAATGGAGCTATTTTTACAGTGAAATCACAGCTACTGGCATTTATTTTGCTCTTCATTTGCGGTAAATCACAATTGATTGAATAAAACAGTAGATTATTGGCATAAAATCAAATTTATAAATGATTTATGAATTTATGATTTTTGAATAAAACAGTATCTAGATTATGCTTATAATCTACCGTTTCATTCAAACAATTGTGATTTCCCGCAAATAAAGAGCAAAGTAAATGCCAGTAGCTGTGATTTCACTGTAAAAATAGCTCCATTTGTCTATAAATGGCAAAAAATTATTTGTATGGAAATCGTACCACCTTAAATAACTACGCGTGCGAATAAAAAGTGTTTATTGTAGGATACATACAGTGAAACTTCGTTAAGTAGGATCTGGATAAGCGAGAAACCTCCATAACGGGAACTGATGCTGAGGTCCCGCCGGCAATTGACAGCCCCGTTGGCTCATTGGTAGTATATCTGCCTTGAGAGCTGTAGGGCGTGGGTTCGATTCCCACTCAGGGTAAACATTTTGTGTGTAAACAAATGTTTGTTCTGTGTCTGGGTGTTCTGTACGTATTATAAGTATGTATTTACAAAAAAAAAGTATTGATGTATTCTATCAGTTATCTGACTTCCATCACACAAGCTCTGCTTAGTTTGGGGCCAGATGGCGCTGTGTGTATAGGCCCACGATATTTATTTGTTTACCTTTGTTAGTGGGACGAAGCAAACTTCTTTAACTGGGATTTGTTCTTTCGATTTCAACGTCATAGTTACCTCTATAACGTTTTGTACTATGCACATATTTATCAAAAAAACGTGCCTTTTGTAATTTATTATCTTCTTTTGATTCCCAATAAACATTAAAACTCACGTATAATATTTGCATGAAACGTTATTTTATTTAATAATCGCACCTCTGTAAATTTTTTTTTGTTGTCGACAGGCTAGGTGTTTGGCCACAGCTCACCTGATGTTAAGTGAAGGTGTGGTCGAAGATGGTAAAGCACACCTAGCCTGGAATGGAACTGGCTCTCAAGTGAGGCTGCCGGAACACACCGTTAGATGCTTGGCGGCAGATTTTCAACTTGAGGGTGGTAGCTAGCCAGCCGAGTACTAGAAAGTACCCTACCACCATGCTATGGTTTCCTCACGATGTTTTCCTTCACCGGCAGCTCAAGCTCATTGCTGGGGTTTGAACCCACGCCCTTCGGCATGCGAACCTATCGCGCTAACCACTGAGCTATCATCGCTACCTGTATTCAGACCTCTATTAATAGGTTTCACTGTATTTTATTTCTAGAGCAGAAAAAATAATTAAGTATTCTATCAGTTACCTGACTACCATAGCACAAGCTTTGCTTAGTTTGGGGTCAGATGGCGCTGTGTGTAATGTCTGACGATATTTATTTTATCTACTACTAAAATATACAACCTAAAAATAAATGGAAATATTTATTTCCATTCTAATGAAGGATTTAGGTAATCAGATAAGCCGGTGATGTATTTGTTTAGCTGCTTCTAACTTCATGGCCATGTTTGTCAACTTTTACGTGATATTTTACATTTTGTTTACTTAGTTGTATTCAACGTTTTTTTCGTCACGAATCGTCTGGTTTTGTTATAATAATAAATATATTTTAGGACATTACACACAGCGCCATCTGACCCCAAACTAAGCGAAGCTATGGAAGTCAGATAATTGATAGAATACTTTCATTCTTTTATTTTGTAAACACACACTACATACAGTACACCCAGACACAGAACAAACATTTAGTTTGTCCTGTGTGGGAATCGAACCCACGCCCTTCAGCTCTTGAAGCAGAGATACTACCAATGAGCCAACAGGGCTGTCAATAATATTGAGCTCGAGCTGCCGGTGAAGGAAAACATCGTGAGGAAACCACAGCATGGTGGTAGCGCACTCTCTAGTACTCGGCTGGCTAGCTACCACACGAGAGTTGAACATCTGCCGCCAAGCATCTAATCTTATCTATCTATACTATTATAAAGAAGAAAGATTTGATTGTTTGTTTATTTGTATTGAATAGGCTCCGAAACTACTGGACCGATCTTAATAATAGAATGCTACATTATCCGTGATGGACATAGGCTATATTTTATTTAAAAAACAGTTAGGGATCCGTATGGAAACTTCTATAATGTAACCCAAGCTGTGAAAAATTTACCGGAAAACCCTTACTTTAGCGCAGCGAAAACTTTTGACAATAGAATAAACAATAAAGTGATATTTTGTAAAGCAAATTGACAGCTACAAAACTACGCACGAAGGGTACCGTTGTATGGGAGCCCCCCTTAAATATTGATTTTATTTTATTTTTAGTATTTGTTGTTATAGCGGCAATAGAAATACATCATCTGTGAAAGTTTCAACTGTCTAGCTATCACCGTTCTTGAGATACAGCCTGGTGACAGACTTACGGACGGACGGACAGCGAAGTCTCAGTAATAGGGTCCCGTTTCTACCCTTTGGGTACGGAACCCTAAAAAGGAACTTAACAAAAATACCGACTGCCAATTTTCTTATAATTACATAATAATTAGTTAGTATGTATATTGTATTCCCAGTCTGGATGCTTAGTACCGAATTATTAAATTCATTGAAAGAATATAGTCGGTATTAAGCAACGGATAAATCATAACAAGGCTTCGTAAGTTCGTACTTAGTACGGTCGCCGCTCAAAAATCTTTAAATAAATAAACAAAACGCTCACAGGAAAAATCTACACAGGTGTCTTAGGGTCAAGGAAAATAACGCTTGTGTGTTTTAGTGTTGTACAACGCCATCTATTTTTATTTACATAAAACATTTTAATTAGGAATATAACTAGGAAATATACATAGCTTGCGATACAAAGTAGTTTTGTAGCTCACTCCTAGAGGTCGCTTATAAAAATTGGTATCAGCGCCATCTAGCGTACACTGTTTGAAGTTCGTTAGTTATGAAAAAATTCGTTTAGCTATTCAACGCTAGATGTCACTACAAGTTATATTATAAAAACATTTTGAAATATTTATTTATGATGATTCGACAATTTTAATCTCTTAGAAATGGATATAATCAAGAAAGTCGATCTGTTTTTATATTTTTTCTATTATTCATTTGATACCTACCTTTTTACGATAGAGTAAACTGCTACTCATGTTTTGTTTTTTTTTTCAGAAAATGTGGCAAAATTGATTTTTTTTTTGTTTATAACCAGTAATGTAAACTTTTAAATATTAAATTCAAAATCAAATTCAAATGTTTTATTTGCATAAATAGGTACAGTCAGGTCGAAAATAAAATATAAAAATATAAATTACATGCTTTTAAATGATTGGAATCAGAAATTTATTTACTAAAGCTACAGAACTATGGGCTGTATAAAAAAAAAATACAAAAGATTGTTATTTTATAATTATCTCCATTTATTTCAATTATTTATTTAATCCTAATTATAACAATTAGAAAAATGATGGATCAATACATAATAATTTGACTAAAATACTTCACAAATTCATAAAAAAAAACTTACTTTATTTTATTTCTAAATACCAATAAATATTAGATGGTCGACCATTTTGGCTAAAATTTACCAAAATGGTCAAAAATCTAATTTATGGACACAGATAATTTTCTTAAAAGAATATTTTGCTATATTATTTTGAAATTATTGTAAAGCAATGTACTTAAATAAAAATAAATGTATTTATATAAAAAAAAAACAATCACATGCTTATCAAAACATAAAAAAGCAAATTAAAATACAATAAAAACTGGCAATAATAATTAATCAATCGAAAACATTATAAACAAACAAGTAAATATTATATTTAAAAAAAAACTGTCAAAAATTAATATAGCCTACCTATTTACAGACTTTAACAATATAAATAGAAAAAAATATATGAAAAAGATAAAAGCTCGCACTTTACATTTTTAATAAAAAAAAATTTGCAATTTAGGAACTGAGCAATTGTACTGATCAGAAAGAATAAAAGTGTAAAAAAAAACAGAAAACTTTATGGCACGTCCAATTTGAACTGTTTAAAAAAAGAAATTTATTTCTTTCCCTCCAAACATTTGCATGCCGGGGAGTGCTTGTGCCCGACTAAGTCTGAAAACGAGGGGTTAAAAGTGACCCCTGGAGCCACGTATTGGGGGTTAGTTCCACTACCAGAAGTTTCATACCTAATAATTTGTGGCTTGGTCGTATAAGTTACAATTTTGGGCTTAGTTGTGTATGAAACAATTTCAGGTTTGGTTGTGAAAGTTACAATTTCGGGTTTGGTTGTGAAAGTTACAATTTCGGGTTTAGTTGTATAAGTTACAATTTTTGGCTTAGTGGTGTAAGTGAAGTATTCGGGCTTTGTTGTGAATGTGACAATTTCGGGTTTAGTCGTGTATGTGACATACTTAGGTTCGGATTGGAATACTTTCTTTTCTGTGTAAGTAGCTGTAAAAGCGTTAGAAATCGGTCCTTTGATCTGGGAGGCCGTGTTTAATCCAGAATTGAGTCCGCCTGACGTCTCAGTGTACTTACTGGACCCGAAGCCGAATTGCCCCAAGCCCTGAGCGAAGGAGTTAAGCTCGTTTGCCCCCGAGACCTCTTTGACCCCGGTGACGGATCCCTTGATTCCTATCTGGGTAGTTTTGACTCCTGAAGTGTTGATTTGACTGCTGTATTTGTTCTTGGAGTATTTGGTTCCAACTCCAAATTGGGCGAAGCGAGCGCTCTCTATCAGGCCGATGGCCCACTCGTACCATTCCAGGTCGAATTTCCAGAAGCCAGCGATTTGGTTGCCAATTTGACATCCTGTTGAGAAAAATAAATTTGTTTACTTTTTTTTTTGTATAATAGTTCTAATAAAAAAGTCTTAACATCAGTAACTATGGCACCCTAGTTGGAAAACTGCCAGTTTGGAGGTCATGGGGTCGATTCCCTCCACACGCATGTCTGTCTTTCCTAATTGGTTATTAAATAAATTAAATTGGTAACCAACAATGTTTAAAGATTAAAATATAATTATGGAAAAACAAAACAAAAATATGGGAAACAAATCATAAATACCCTAAAATAAATATATAGATATACCTACTATCCCAAAATTATTACCAAAAAGCAAACTTTAGAAGTATACACACTAAACGAAATAATAAATAGTACCTATCTAATGTGTTAAGCATTATTGTATTTTTTTATGCGAAAGTAATGAGACGAACAAGACGCTCTCCTGACGCTATTTTGATCCGGTTTTCACTGTCTTTTAGAGGATTTCCCGGAAAGTTTATATGTCCGCGTGAATTCGGGACGTGTGGCTAGTGTACATTACCTGAATCCCAGGAGTAGACTCCACGGAAGACGTAGTGCCCATCTCCAGAAGTACAAGCCAAGGCGCTGCCAATGTCGACCTGGAAATAAAAATACAAATACAGTAAGTAAAATATCAATATCTTGTTAGGGTGTTCTGCCTTTTGTACAAGAAATTCAACGAACTAGGTGTTTGATCACAGATTAACAGATGTGTAATCAAAGTTGGTAAAAACTTAGGTAAGGGTCATGGCCGGAATGGAATTAATCCTCGATGAGTCTTAGTTGAGCTGACTGCCACTCCAGTCTAAGGTCACAGAGCAGTCTTATAAAAAATTATCAAGACTGTTTTGCTCAGCGCCATCTGACCCCAAACTAAGCAAAGCTTGTGCTATGAAAGACAGACAACTGATAGAATACTTAAATAGTTTTCTTTTTGTAAATACAAACAGTACACCCAGACACAGAACAAACATTTGTATATTACAAAATGCTTGTCCTGGGTGGGAATCGAACCCAGCTCTTCGGCTCTTGGAGCAGACATACTACCAATGAACCGACAGGGCTGTCAATTTGACCATAGCTCACTTAATGTTAAGTTACGGTGCGGGCAAAGATGTTATGCACACTTAGTCTGGAATCGAACTGTCTTTGAAGCGAGGCTACCGGAAGATACTTGACGGATTTTCTTTTCAACTTGAGGGTGGTAGCTAGCCAGCCGAGTACTAGAAAGTATCCTACCACCATGCTATGGTTTCCTCACGATGTTTTCCTTCAGCAGTTCCAGCTCATTTGTACGTACAGCTCGCACACCCTTCGGTGTACTTCAAGCATACCTTGCAGATGTTATTGGATGGGTTGGTAGGCTGTCCGCAGACGCAGCTTTCTTCGTCGTACTGCTCCAGCAGGTGAGGGTATTCAGCTTGCAGCTTGGACTCGCACTCCCCAGGGCTGATGAGGGAGACGTTCAGCGAATGCATGATGCTGCCTTTCAGGTGAGCTGGAAGAATACCATGGGGTTCATTAATTTCAAAAGCTAACACATCAGAGTTGATTGATTGATTGATAACTCTTTGTTGTACACACTAAAATACAGAAAACAAGAAATAAACTTAAATACATATAGGTGTAACAACTGGCGCCCTTATCGCTAAAAGCGATCTCTTCCAGGCAACCTTAGGATGGATAGGATCAGAGGAAGAGAAGACGGTGTGTGTTTTTTATGGTTGACAGGCTAGGTGTTTGACCACAGCTCATCTGATGTTAAATGACGGTGTGGTCGAAGATGGTAAACACACCTAGCCTGGAATGGAACTGGCTCTCAAGTGAGGCTGCCGGAACACTACGTTAGGTGCTTGGCGACAGATTTCCAACTCTCGTGTGGTAGCTAGCCAGCCGAGTACTAGAGAGTACGCTACCACCATGCTATGGTTTCCTCACGATGTTTTCCTTCACCGGCAGCTCAAGCTGATTGTTGGGGTTTGAACCCACGCCCTTCGGCATGCGAATTGACCGCGCCACTCAGCTATCAACGCTACAAACCACACCAGGTGACTAAAAAAATAGTCACGGCACTCGCAATTAAGTCAAACACCTGCTTACTTAATCTCTAGATAAAGTAATTTTTAGCATCTCGTTAATTATTTACACTCACAAATCAAACAAAATATGCCGATTGACGCCATTTCATATCGCCTTTGACATTTTTCGCGATTCCTGCGGTCAAGAGACCAATTCACGTCGTTCTGTTAATAGACGAAACACAAGGTCGTATAAAAACATATTTTGGACGTCTGTTACACCGTTAGGACTAGAAACTATTTTGTTTAAGCAGGTTATATATCGAAATACACTATCCGGAAGATTCACCAAAAAGTTGACCCAACTAAAGTAGTCCTGGACGGAATTCAATTTGCTTAAAAAAAAAACTATCTAATAATTTTTTTTTCCAAAACTAGTATTTTGTCGAGTGTTTATGCATGAAAATGCTGGTGTTTTATTCATAAAGTGCCGAATTACAAGAGCGAGTGTGGGAAAATGATATAATGTGGTGAAACATGACTTTTTGTGTTGCTTCCAAAACTACATCGAAGCTTTATTTGACAGCCCCGTTGGCTCATTGGTAGTATATCTGCCTTGAGAGCTGTAGGGCGTGGGTTCGATTCCCACTCAGGACAAACATTTTGTGAATAAACAAATGTTTGTTCTGTGTCTACCCAGACACCCGTCCTGTATGTATTATAAGTATGTATTTACAACAAAAAAAGTATTTATGTATTCTATCAGTTATCTGACTTCCATCACACAAGCTCTGCTTAGTTTGGGGCTAGATAGCGCTGTGTGTATAGTTCTACAATATTAATTTTCTTTATTTATTTTTTATAGTAAAGTTTCCACTACTTTACTAAAGCATGACTGGAAATTACTGAAACGGACTGTACTTGACCAAGACTGGACTTTGACCATAACTATAGCTACGAGGCAACTTATTTAACTTTTGAAACTTGAAAATGTAAAGCACTTGACACTGGCAAATGTTCAAAATGCGACACCAAAATCAAAGGAAATAAAAAAAACAAAAATTTTTGTGTCAAACCAAAGCGTATATGGTGTTAGAGACATCCACTTAAGGCCATATTTACAATATAATACATTAAAATAGAGCTGAGAACCAATATAATGTTAGATGCTTAATGATGGACACGCCATTGGAATATTCGTTCAAGGTGAAACTTATTTGGTTATCTATTTTGGAATTGCGAATATGTCAGCTGAATTAATGGTTCAGTATGATTTTTTTATGAGAAAGTAATACGATTTTTTTTTAATGGTTGACAGGCTACGTTTTTTTTTTTTTATGTCAAAAGTAGTGAGTCGTACGAGACGCTCTCCTGATGGTAAGAGATAACGCCTGTCCATGACCATTGCAGCGATACACAGAACTTTGAGTAACAAAACAAAGTCCAGGGCATCGCTACTTTGGCACTCATTGCTTAGTTATATCCATATATTTTTTACGATTCAAAGTAGCGATGCCCTGGAATTTGTTTTGTTACTCAAAGTTCTGTGTATCGCTGCAATGGTCATGGGCAGGCGTTATCTCTTACCATCAGGAGAATGTCTCGTTCTACTCATTACTTTTTACATAAAAAATAAATCAAGTAGTATATTTTGAAAATGTAATCAAAAACCATTTTATTGTTTTCACATTTTTAATATTTTACAAATGTGAAAGTGGAGAATCTTATTGAGAATGAGGGCGATAAGTCCTGCACTGACATCCCGCTGTGTTTTTGTGTTCAAACCGTGTTCATGTTGTTTATGTTCATGTAAGCTCAACTCTTGCGTTCAACGGAAGGATTACGTCCTTTTAAAAGCGACGTAATTTCATGACGTAAATCAGGGCTGTTCAACCACGGCCCGCGGCCGTTTGTTTTTGGTCTACCACATATACGAAAATTTTCATTTTTTCAAAATGTATCTGGTGTAACATTCTTTTGTTTGTATGACATCCCAGATAAATTAATAAAGTGTTTCATATAGAAAAAGATGAATTTGTGAAGAAATAATACTAATATACTACTAGTAATTGGTAGGGTAGGGATGGGAGCACGCGCAGTGACAGCGAGTGTTACTGCGCAGGTAAGGTGATACCACTCGATGCTAACAAGTTTTTTTAATGAGATTAATATCTTATATCCTTCAACAATATCTATCTTTTATACGGCTCTCCAATCTTTTTTTTATAGTTGGCAGGCCAGATATTTGACCACATCTCACCTGATGTTAAGTGATGTTGTGGTCGAAGATGGTAAAAACCTAGCCGGAAATGGTAAGTACCTTTCAAGTGAGGCTACCGAGACACACCATGCTTGGCGGCAGATATTCAACTTCAACGCCTTCCGGCGTGTAAGCCGTCCACGATAACCACCGAAATATTATCACTATAATCACTAAATTAACTATCAAAATCACCAGTACTTTGTACACGGTGCGAAAAATCCTGCCCTTGCCTTCACATACGCAATCCTTATTCGAAGTATTACGACCATTTACAAAAAGAGAGTCATAGGGACTGCCGACAGAAGTGAAAGCTTAAGCGACACATCATGTCGGTAACGCGAAAGTTTTGACCATATAAAAAAAAACACTCAACTCTGCTAAAGAAACGTACACTTAAATTCAGTTTAATCGGTTTAACCGTTATCAATATGCGCTTACAAACAAACATCATTTGATATTTATTTGTACAGAAATGTGTTTTTATTGGTCCGGGATCGTATCTGATTTGAGCAGCCCTGACTTAAATTATCGCGCCGAAGTGACAAATCAATTTGCCGTATGTCAAATCTGACAGATGGTTATACAACACTTCTATTCTGGGACGGAGCAGTAATGGAAAGAAAGTGAAATGTGCCTTTCTTGTAAAAAAAAAGAGATAAAGCTCTCCAGTGAATTACAATAACATGGCATATGTACAGGATGCTTGAAAATAATAACCTTTAGTGGCAATTTAATTTCTTGTCTCCAGATAAAGTGGGCTCAAATTTAATAGGGTTACATGTACTAAGTCATTGTCATAATCTAAAGGAAGTCATTGTAATCATCATTATGAACAAATGAAATTGCGAAAATACTTCTTCAATTTTGTTGACTTTGTTTTGTTACTCAAAGTAATGAGCGCCTAAGTAGCGAAGCGCTGGACTCTGTTTTGTTACTCAAAGTAACGAGCGCCTAAGCAGCGTCGTGCTGTATTTGGTTTTGTTACTCAAAGTAACGAGCGCCAAATCAGCGAAGCGCTGGACTTTGTTTTGTTACTCAAAGTAACGAGCACCTATGCAGCGAAGCGCTGGACTTTGTTTTGTTACTCAAAGTAATGAGCGCCTAAGCAGCGAAGCGCTGGACTCTGTTTTGTTACTCAAAGTAATGAGCGCCTAAGCAGCAAAGCGCTGGACTTTGTTTTGTTACTCAAAGTAACGAGCGCCAAATCAGCGAAGCGCTGGACTTTGTTTTGTTACTCAAAGTAACGAGCACCTATGCAGCGAAGCGCTGGACTTTGTTTTGTTACTCAAAGTAATGAGCGCCTAAGCAGCGAAGCGCTGGACTTTGTTTTGTTATTCAAAGTTTTGAATATCACTGCAATAATCACCAGACTGTTTTAAAATTAAAAATCAATTTATTTAATACAGCAATGTTTAATCATATTATAAAGAAACTTCTACGAGGCGTCTTTTTTTGCAATTTTTGAGTATATTTTTGTATTGATTTTATTTTCTGAACATCTTGTATCAATAAACACGGGTTACATTTCTGCGTATATAAAGTTTGTTGCCTTGTTTTAAGGAAAGTGCAAGCGAGAAGCTTCCAGTGGGTCAGTGTCGGGTCGGTACCGACAGCAAAACAAGCCAAAAGAGTTTAATCACATTTCCGCATTGATCTTTTACTATAGCAAGTAAAGTGATGACTAGAACATGGTATGAGATACAAATGCAAATATTTTATTGATAGCACCAAAGTGACAAGTTAAATATATGTCCATGACCATTGCAGCGGTATCCATAGCTTGGAGTAACATAATTTACAAATTTGCAATTTAAAAAACCGACTCCATGCCCCTCAGACCAACTAAACGCACTGCTCCAAAGAAACAGCGAGGTTTCCGACCAAACGGAAATATCAGTTTTTAGAATTTTGTTGATTTTTTAAAAACCGATCGGTCGATTTCGATTAAATTTATATGGGACCACCTTTGAAGTATGATTTATCAAGCAAAATAATAATCTTCAAAATCGATTCATAATTGGTGGAATTATCACGTAACAGAGTCGAATTGAAAACCTCTTTTTTTAAAAACGAATAGCATCGCTGCTATGCCGCTCATTACTTTGAGATTTTCGATGGTGAATTAACAACCCTTTTAATAACTTAAAGACTACTGCTTGGCGGTAGAATTTCTGATATAGTATGTGGCTTATGTGGCATAGTGACATAGTTTTTCTCGCAAATGAAAACCTAATAACCTACTATTTGACGCTTTACTAACTTTAAGCTAAAATAGAGTGAAACACAGACAGAATGTGCTGCCATCTAGTTTCCACGCATGGCACTAGGAAATAGTCCGATCGATCGTTGTACATTTCGTTGATGTTAAAGTTGATCTATAAAATTATTTGTGATAACAAAAAAAATTGTATTATTTTCCCATAAATAATTTTAATACTAATTTAAATTCTCAATACAACTTATTTAAATCCAATTAAATACTAGTTTTTGAGCGATAAGTAGCTTTAAAAAAAAATCTTAACACGTTTAAATTTAATAATTTATGTAAGTACTGACAAATAATATAGTAGATTTGCATAATCTTAAAGTAATATTTAGTTTTTTGTAGACCAATATTGGACTTGTTCAATGTGAAATCAAATTTTAGCAATGGAACTTTAACTTCTATGACATAAGGTTTGAAATACGATTCCATTGTATTTGTGAGCATGGAAAAAAATAAACCGTTGATGCTGCAAGGTATTTCAAACACTAACTTTTAATATACAAGGTTTACAATTGAATGGTAGCTTGACCCGTGGTCAATGTTTGCTTCTATGACATAAGACATTGTAAGTTCAAGGTGTTTTTGAATAATATCTATATTTGTATTTTATATTTAATCAAGCGCCCGATCTCTGTTTTGTACTAATTTTGAGATTTAAAGGCCTGCGATGAAAAACAATCTATTTTTATTCTAGTCATTTCAATAATTATGTGCTAAGATGAACGAAACGTTCTTTGACGGTAAGAGATAACGCGACATGACCATTGCAGCGATACACAGAACTTTGAGTAACAAAACAAAGTCCAGGCATCGCTGCTTTGGCGCTCATTACTTTGAGACTTGCGATGGTTAGTCTCAACAGCCCAGTAATGTCGCTGCAGTACCCTTCAGAGTAATGTTTACACACTACTGCTTGGCGACAGAATATCTGGTACTGCGGTGGTACCTATCTAGACGACCTTCAGCTAAGGAGATTTTTTTATTATGTAAAAAATAATGAGACGAATGACACGTTCTCCTGATGGTAAGAGATAACGCCTGTCCATGACCATTGCAGCGATACACAGAACTTTGAGTAACAAAACAACGTCCAGGGCATCGCTGCTTTAGTAACACTATGTATTCTTATTGTATTTGTGACATTAAATTAAATTTTGTTCTTGAAATTATGACATACTAGCTGCGCTCCGCGGTGTTATCCGCTACATGTTTTCGGGATAAAAAGTAGCCTAGGTGTTAATCCAGGGTCTCAGCTACCTTAATACCAAATTTAATCTAAATCCGTTCAGTAGTTTTTGCGTGAAAATGTAACAAACATCCATCCAAACTTTCACATTTATAACATTTGTGGGATTTTCCTTTCCTTTTGCTATTGCAATTAATTAATTAAAAAGATATTTTTTTAATGTAGGCTAAGTGTTTGACCACAGCTCACCTGATATTAAGTCACGGTGTGGTCGAAGATGATAAAGCACACCTAGCCTGGATTGGAACTGGCTCTGCTTGGGCGGCAGATTTTCAAGTCTCGTGTGGTAGCTAGCCAGCCGAGTACTAGAGAGTACGCTACCACCATGCTATGGTTTCCTCACGACGTTTTCCTTCACCGGCAGCTCAAGCTCAGTGTTAGGGTTTGAACCAAGCATGTGAACCGATCGCGCTAACCACTGAGCTATCATCGCTACAAAACTTAGTTTTTAATTTGCATCAACTGTGTTAGCGCTTTATGTACATACAGCCAAGCCTTTCGGAAATCAAAGCCAGGACGCGATGTTCAGTTTAAAGACATTTATTTCTCAAAAGAATTACAATAATTAAATTCGCTTATTTGAGAATTAAGTAAGTATTAAATATTTTCACGCTTTGACATTAATAAATAAGTACATCTATTATAGCCGTTAGCCGTCTCGTTCCCGGCGTTACTGCCGTAAAATCATGTCAGTATCTGTTGGGGATATATATATGTTGGAGCGTTCTGAGTAGTAGTGTGGAAGCAGTGCGCGCCACCGTGAACATACCTTTAACCGATTGCCCAGCTCGTCTCGCGTTGGAAAACAAGTTACGCAGGTATCTTGGCACAAAGTCAAATCAGACATATTTACATATAGACACTTTGAATAGATTACTGGAATGACTGACTGTTTGGCAACCACCGAGTTGGAATGCCATAGTCACGACCGAGTTGTTTTTAGGGTTCCGTGCCAGTCTTTATTTTATCGTACTAGAGAGCTTTGACAAATACAAGTACAAATACTTTTTTTTTTTAATGTTTGACATAGGCTATGGCTGGGTGTTTGACCACAACTCACCTGATGTTAAGTGACGGTGTGGTAGAAGATGGTGAATCACACCTAGCCTGGAATGGAACTGGCTCTCAAGTGAGGCTGCTGGAGCACACCGTGAGATGCTTGGCGGCAGATTTTCAACTCTCGTGGGGTAGCTAGCCAGCCGAGTACTAGAGAGTACGCTACCACCATGCTATGGATTTCTTCATGACAGCTCAAGTTCATTTTCGAAATTTGAACCGACACCCTTCGGCTTGTGAACCGACCAAGCTAACCACTAACCAACTATTGAATAGGCTCCGAAACTACTGGACCGATTTCAAAAACTCTTTCACCGTTGGGAAGCTACACTATCTCCAGGTGACATAGACTACTTTTTATCCCTGTATTCCTAAAGGAACTGGAACTACGCGGATAAAACCGTGAGGCGTCCGCTAGTAATAATAGATAGATAGATTGATATCCGCAAACAATAGTAAAACACCTTCGTTAGTCCAGCAATAGCAGACAGTTGTCAAAACTGCTAAAAATGACACGCGTTGATTGAATCCATTGTCATATAATGACATTACACGTCATTATATTGCCGTCTTCTTGAACTCTAGGTGACAATTAATTAACAGGTGTCTTTTTATCCCTGTATTCCTACGGGAACGGGAACTACGCGGGTGAAACCGCGAGACGTCCGCTAGTTATTAAATAAATCATAAGTGCTATTTTTTTTTTTTTTTTAATGTAAAAGTAATAAGACGATCGAGGCGCTCTCCTGATGTTAAGAGACAACGCCTGTCCACGACCATTGCAGCGATACACAGAACTTTGAGTAACAAAACAATGTCCAGGGCATCGCTGCTTTGGCGCTCATTACTTTGAGACTAGATGGTTAGTCTCAACAGCCCAGTAATTTCGCTAACTGCAGTACCCTTCAAACCGGAACACAGTAATGTTTGCACACTACTGCTTGGCGGCAGAATATCTGGTACTGCGGTGGTACCTACCTAGACGACCTCCTGCTAAGGAAATCTACCACCAAGTAAAGATATTCTATGTATAGATATTCTTATCAGGATATTGTATAGCTACCGCCGCAATATCAGAATAGTAATACCAAGCAGTAGTGTGTAAACATTACTGTGAAGGGTACTGCAGCGACATTACCGGGCTGTTGAGACTAACCATCGCAAGTCTCAAAGTAATGAGCGCCAAAGCAGCGATGCCTGGACTTTGCTCTGTTACTCGAAGTTCTGTGTATCGCTGCAATTGTCGTGGACAGGCGTCCACGACATCCCTTACCATCAGGAGAGCGTCTCGTTCGTCTCATTACTTTTTACAGTAAAAAAAAAAATTAAGAAAGAAGAAAAAAGGAAAGAGAAAAGATTAAGTAAAAATTGGTGGAATTTCATTTACATTTTATAATTACAAATACAAATAATTTATGGACAGTCTCAAAAAAATAGAGAGAATTTTATTCTTAAAATAGAGGTTAGAGTAAAGAATTTATACATTTTGTATTTGAGAAAATCGAGATATAATCGTTTATCATTTGTTAATAAAAGTTTATTTATTGTTTTAATGTCATTGTTATGTCTTTGTCATTTTTTTTTCGAGGATAAGAACACTTTGCCTATTTATCCAGTAGTCATAAGTATACATGGCAGTAGTACGGTGTACGGCGGTAGTTACGTATACTAGCTGTTCCACGCGACTTCGTCCACGTGGAGGTAAAATAATTACACTTGGTGGTAGATCTCTTTAGCAGGAGATCGTCTAGGTAGGTACCACCGGAGTACTAGTTATTCTGCCGCTAAGCAGTAGTGTGTAGACTGTGTTTCGGTTTGAAGGGTACTGCAGCGAAATTACTGGGCTGTTGGGACTAACCATCGAAAGTCTCAAAGTAATGAGCGCCAAAGCAGCGATGCCCTGGACTTTGCTCTGTTACTCGAAGTTCTGTGTATCGCTGCAATTGTCGTGGACAGGCGTCCACGACATCCCTTACCATCAGGAGAGCGTCTCGTTCGTCTCATTACTTTTTACAGTAAAAAAAAAAATTAAGAAAGAAGAAAAAAGGAAAGAGAAAAGATTAAGTAAAAATTGGTGGAATTTCATTTACATTTTATAATTACAAATACAAATAATTTATTGATAACACCAATGTCACATAATATATACAAATAAGTCACTTCAAAATTTTAAACATGTCATTAAATGGGTTTTAAGACACTGATTACATGTCAAATTATATGTCAATATAAAAAAAAAATTGTCAATACCGACACGGATTGGATTGGACATGGACACTGGATTTGACTGACACGGACTGGACTTTGACTACCTTTTAACTTATGAGACAAAACACTTGACACTGGCAAATGCACAAAATGCGACGCCAAAACCAAAGAAGAAGTGAAAAGATTCTTGGTATTAAAATTCATGTAAGAAAGAATAGAATAGGAATGTATTTGGGAGTGACTAATTTAATTCATCATCATCATAGTCATCATCAGCCTATATTAGTCCACTGCTGGACATAGGCCTCTCCCAAGACACGCCACTCAGCCCGATCTTCGGCTTTCGACTAATTTAATTATATTGACATAATTATTTTATATGTGACATATTATTTAATTGACATTTTCATTGTATTGACATATTATGTTATGATTTTGACATTTTTAAATATTAATGGGAAAATGACCCGTGGTATTAATAAAAGATTTGTATTTGTTTAATCACACTTTTTCTGCTATCTCTCCCAGGGAGCGAACCGGTTTCACGTCTCCTCACCGTTTGTATGTATGTTTATGTGTTTGTATGTTGACGTTATGCAACAGCCTATATTAGCGTTTTGAATATCGAAGCGAATTTTCGTATTTTAACCGATTACACTAAGAGGAGGGAAGTTGAAGCGTGATACAATTTTTTTCGCGATATTTGTTTTTTTATGACTGACAGGCTACGTGTTTGATCACAGCTTATCTGCTGTTAATTGACGGTGTGATCGAAGATGGTAAAGCACACCTAGCCTGGAATGGCCTTTACTTACACGCTAATCCCACTAATTTTATAAATTTGAAAGGTAGGATGGATGGATGTTTGTTACTCTTTCACGCAAAAACTGCAAAACGGATTTAGATGAAATTTGGTATGGAGGTAGTTGACACCCTGGATTAACACATAGGCTACTTTTTATCCAGAAAACATGTAGCGGGTAACACCGCGGAGCGCAGCTAGTCATTTATTTTTTCACGTTATTTTAACATAGCGACATCTAGCATCAGAGTAAGCAAGGCTAGTACTATGGGAACCATATGAATTATAGGTAAGGTACAGTAAATAATACACAGATGTTTGTCCAGGGCGGGAATCGAACCCACACCCAACAGCACTTGAAGTAATTCATGCGCTAACGCGATGCCCGGACTTTGTTTTGTTACTCGAACTTCTGTGTATCGCTGCAATGGTCATAGACAGGCTCTCTCTTACCATCAGGAGAGCGTCTCGTTCGTCTCATTAATCTATCTATCTATACTATTATAAAGAGGAAAGATTTGATTGTTTGTTTGTATTGAATAGACGTCGAAACTACTGGAACGATTTCAAAAATTCCTTCACCGTTGGGAAGCTACACTATCCCCGGGTGACATAGGCTACTTTTCATCCCTGTATTCCCACGGGGACGGGAACTACGCGGGTGAAACCGCGAGGCGTCCGCTAGTTTTTAATGAAATGACCTAGCCCCGACGCTCACAAAGGCATTTGTCATTGCATACCAAATGATTTTGTACCGGTACTTGTTAATTCACACCTACGATGGGTAGGCTGAGGTCATACGCCCATCTTTTTAAAACTATAATGTATTTGTCATGAGTTAAACACCTATGATTTTTTTTCTAACTGAGATCACATTGGCTTGGGTTGCGCTGAGCCGAAGGAAAAAATAAATAACTTTATTAGCATAAAATAGTTATTTGTTATACAAGAGTGCTAAGTTGCTTTTTAACCGCGCGCTCAATGTTGATGAGCGAGCGAGCGAAGGATTCTAAAATCACAATCCTGAGCGTTAGCGAGGGAATCCAAAGAGCACGAGGTGACAACTCTTTGCACTCGAGTGCAGCACGTAACTTGTCATCCCGCCTCAGCGAGAAATGACTCAATGCAAAAATACGTACACCGAGGAGGTTCCGAGTCTGAGTTTTTAACAAATTAAAACAAGTCGTATGATAAATTCGTCACATGGAGGTAGAAGTAAATAGGTTTAATAATGTTTTGAATTCACAAACGTAGCGCACGCGATGTTATAAATCGAAATTTACTTTATCCTCTAGCGGATAAAAACTACTTTTGCACTCAGATATTGACGAGCAAAAATACTCTTTCCGAGATGGGGGGATTAAAATAAAATTATTAGCATAAAACCATAAATTTGATTTTATGCTAATAATCTACTGTTTTATTCAAGCAATTGTGTTTTACCGCAAATAAAGAGCAAAATAAATGCCAGTAGCTGTGATTTCACTGTAAAATTATGTTCCATTTGTCCTTAAATGGCAAAAATGTATTTGTATGATAATCGAAACTTAAATATTTTTTTTACAACCAATGGTTGCTTTTAGCGATAAGGCTACCGATTGTTACAGTAGTTTTGCTGTAATGTTGTTTTTACTATTGTATAAGGTCTTTCTTCTATCTTCTGTATATCTTTGATGTATATTTATATTTTTTTGGATTATAAGGTTTTGCGGCGGTCTACGATGGAGCACGCTGACCTAGAAGAAACCGATTCACTCGTGACTCAAGCAGTCAGGTTAATGGGAACGTAGCAATGATAGCTCAGTGGTTAGCCCGGTAGGTTCGCATGCCGAAAGGCGTGGGTTCAAACCCCAACAATGAGCTTGCGCTGCCAGTGAAGGACAACATCGTGAGGAAACCATAGCATGGTGGTAGCATACTTTCTAGTACTCGGCTGGCTAGCTACCACCCTCAAGTTGGAAAACTGCCGCCAAGCATCTAACGGTGTGTTCCGGCAGCCTCAGAGCCAGTTCCATTTCAGGCTAGGTGTGCTCTACCATCTTCGACCACACCTTCACTTAACATCAGGTGAGCTGTGGTCAAAACACCTAGCCTGTAAACTATAAAAAAACACTCACAAGGGCATAAAGTTTTAAAAACTACGGTCTCGTCCGACACCCTTGAGGTACGCCAAAATGCATTAGCTTTTTGTAGAACACAAATTAGACCTAACGTTATTCCGCAAAATAGATTCAGATATAATATTGATATTATCTTAAGTAGGACACTGCAATAAAACTAAATCTTAATATCTTATTGACCACTTCTCATAGTTCAGCGGTCAAACGGATTTCCATACAAATTTTGTCGCAAAACGCAAACAGCAGTTAAGCCCTCTGTTGATTCTAATTACATAGTTATTTTATGCATTTAATTTGTAGTTAGAATAGCCGAAGCTAGTTACAGAATAATTGACCAATGTGGTGTTTGGTTACTTGTTTGCTAAGGGGATATCAAAATGTTTTGTAAATCTATGAAAGGATTGATTTGATTGTTTGTAATGAATAGGCTCCGAAACTACTGGACCGATTTCAAAAATTCTTTCACCGTTGAGAAGCTACACTATCCCCGGGTGACATAGACTACTTTCTATCTCTGTATTCCTACAGGAACGGGAACTAAGCGGGTAAAACCACGAGGCGTCCGCTAGTAATAATAGATAGATAGATTGATATCCGCAAACAATAGCAAAACACCTTCGTTAGTCCAGCAATAGCAGATAGTTGTCAAAACTGCTAAAAATGACACGCGTTGATTGAATCCATTGTCATATAATGACATTACACGTCATTATATTGCCGTCTTCTTGAACCCTAGGTCACAATTAATTAACAGGTGTCAAAGAGGCGGCATTAGGAAATGAAATGATTAATGACATTAGTTTCCTTGGTGTTTAGGGGTCATTTTATTAGAAGAATAAACTTGTATCGATTCGTTTGGTAAACATCTTACAAAGGCAATATATTTTGTGCGGACGTTTTTATTTGTCTACTAGCAGCTCGCCCCGGCTTCGCACGGGAAAATGAAACTCGACGAACAATACAAATATAGCTTATGTCACTCAATGATAATGTCGCATTCTAATGATGAAAGAATTATTCAGATCGGTCCAGTAGTTTCGGAGCCTATTCAATACAAACAGACAACCAAAACCCAAATCTTTCCTCTTTATAATTAGTGTAGATGTAGATGACAACTGTAATAGTTAGGCATATGATATCGCGGACTTACTCGCAGCTGTCACTTTGCTATAAAACGTCACTTTATTCTACTGTCAATAGTTTTCGCTGCGCATGCTAAGTAAGGGGTTTTCGGTAAATTTTTCACAGCTTGGCTTACATTATTGAGGATCCCTAACTGCTATTTAAATAAAATATAGCCTATGACCATCACGGATAATGTAGCATTCTAATAATGAAATAATTATTAAGGTCGGTCCAGTAGTTTCGGAGCCTATTCAATACAAACAAACAATCAAATCTTTCCTCTTTATTAGTGTAGATATTAATTGACTTGGGGTCAATAAGGAAATTGACGATGTAGAACGAAGCTTCTTTTTTAGCAAATTCGGAAAGGTCCCTGGGCGCCGAGATAGAATGAAGGACCATTATTCATACTTATTACTTATACTTTGAAAATTTGGACATTATCACAGCATCGCTTTAGCAAAAGGTGAGGTTCAGTATAAATCACCTGGAAATTGTCTTGCAACGAAACCCTAAATCCACGCCTGGTATATTTCGAGATTAGCCTACGGTTTTAGATTCATGAAATCTGTTGATTTACGTCTCTCTATAGTTCTCTAATAGTTTATTAGTCTCGATCGATCTGTTAAATCTTTGTTACCTTAGATTCAAACGTTTTTGTTATTAATTTAGCCAGTTTCCATTTCTATTCCAGGCTAGGTGTGTTCACCATCTTCGACCATACCGTCATTTAACATCAGGTGAGCTATGATCAAATATCAAGTACCTACAGTAAAGAAAACCCGCACCCGGTGTGGTCTTTGCCCTTGTATTTTTTATTTTATTTATGATTGACAAGCTTGGTATTTGACCACAGTTCACATGTTAAGTGACGATGTGGTCGAAGATGGTATAGCACATCTAGCTTTGAATGAGCTGGCTCTTAAGTGAGGTTACCGGAACACATCGTTAAATGCTTGGCAGCAGCTTTTCAACTTGAAGGTGGTAGCTAGCCAGCTGTGTACCAGATACAATAGACAATAGACAACACTTTATTTTTATTTTTTTTGAGAGTACGCTACCACCATTCTATGGTTTCCTCACGATGTTATCCTTCACCGGCAGCTCAAGTTCTTTGTTGGGGTTAAAGCCAGCCGCTTACCACTGAGCTATAAACTTGCACAGTACAGATTTCACTACACAAGTGTCATCATAGAGATTTGTTTGTGTTTACAATTGGCGTAGTGAAGTATCAGAATACCTCAGTTTAGCGTGTCCGTATGAAATTCTATGAAAGCTAGCCATTTATTTAGCACCTAATGTAAAAGGTGGGGCGTATAAATTTGTTTGAGTTTATAATTGATTTCACTATAGAACCGCTCGCTCGTGCCTTAGAAATTACAATAAATATAAGCAAACATTTTTGCAGAGCAGAAGTAAGGAGACAAATGAGACTTTTTCCGTGTGGTTAGAGATAATGCCAACAATAACCTATTTTATTCAGTTATATTTGATGAACTTGAAGCATCTTTCACAGGTTCTCGAGTAGGGAAGACAAGTCTAACTGGTGTCAGAGGTTTTTAAAATTCTTAATTAATACATGTTTGACAGTCCTGTAGGCTTATTGGTATATGTGTCTGTGTGATTTGTATTGGGAGTGACCAATTCACCGAACTGCACTGCATGTGAGATCGTGGAAGACGCGCATCATGTGCTGATGGAATGTGTCCGGAACGAGGAGCAAAGGCGAGATCTATTTAGTTATTGTGTTAATAGTATTGTTTATGATGTAGGGCGTTGTAACAGCATTTTAGCTTCACCGGCTTCTGAGGATGCCAAAATGCTGTTAAAAGTATGTAAAAGTTGTAGTTATATTATGTAAAAAAAAAAGTTATTGTAAGTTGTTGTGTTGTAAGTTGTTGGTAGTGTGTTACGGGGGTGACATAGTCACTGCGTGACTCAACTCCTTCAAATTAAATAAAGATTAAAAACATGTATTAAATTTACAAAAAAATAGTATTCTATCAGTTATCTGACTTCCATAGAACAAGCTTTGCTTAGTTTGGGGTCAGATGGTGCTGTGTGTAATGCCTTACAATCATTATTAATTTATTACCTAATGTTCGTGCGAAACTGCTTTGGTTCCTTGAAAAAAACCACCGGATGTGACCAAAACTATAGTCAGTGTATCCGATATAATTGAACGTGATTAATCCCGTATAAGTAAAACAAAATATGTCAAAAAACTTGTTCCGTTCCTGGAAACTGACCTGCAGTTTCTAGGAACATGTTATAAGTGTAGTATTGTAGATTTGTCAACAAATACAAAAGTAAATAAGTTAAATATGAATCAACTGACCTTGCAGGACGATCTTGCCCCATCCGGAGACAATGCACTCCCCGGCTCCGTTGTAGAATGCGTCCAGAGTGTCCTTAGACCCAGGAAGGCAGATAGGGTAGATGTTTTTAGCGAATCGTAGGTTTTCTTCTAGGACCTATAAATATTTTAAATTGTTTACTAACCATACTAATTGGTTTGGCGAAGGTGGTCTTATATTGGTTTTAACAAAATCGATCGAACGGGTTTTAAAAAATCAACACATATGTAAAAATTGTATACATCGATGATATTTTCGTTTGCTCCGAAACCTCGCTGTTTCATTGGAGCAGTGCGTGTAATTGGCCTAAGGGTTGTGGAGTCGGTTTTTTAAATTGTATTAAGTTAAATATTTTTATATGAACGGAAATCACCCATACAAGAAATGATTAAAACGCTTGAATATTTTGTCTTAAAGCGGTTTAAGAACATATCATGAAGGACGGTACGGTAGACATCTGACATATTATTTCTGGATGTTCGCATCTTCCTGACGGCAAATATTTACAAAGGTAAAACAAAGTAGCCAGGACCATCCATCAGCAGCTTGCTCTTCAATACGGCCTTGACGAGTCTGAGGTGCCGTGCTATATATTATAGTTGACAAGCTAGGTTTTTGACCACAACTCGATGTTAAATGAAGATGTTTTCAATGATGGTAAAGTCTGGAATGAAACTGGGTTTCGAGTGAGGCTGACGGAAGACAACGTTAGATGCTTGGTGGTAGACTTTCAACTTGAGGGTGGTAGCTATCCAGGTGAGCACTAAAGAGTACCCTACCACCATGCTATGGTTACCTCACGATGTTTTTATTCACCGGAAAGTAAAGCTCATTGTTAAAGTTTTAATCCATACCCTTTGATGTGTGAATTGCGAAAATCGCTAAAAAAAACTCTGAAGACCTGGGGTCACAGTATTTTGGAGCTAGATTCAATTACCAGTATAGCAGCATCATATTTCAAGCTGCCACGTTGGTAGAACGGATGCCTGAGGATGGTTTTGACTTGCACGATCTGGAAAGGCAGGGGCTCGTCATCGATTCCCAGTTTCCACTCTCCACCCTTGATGAGCACGTTCTTGGCGTCCAGTCTAAAACAAATCAGAACAATTGAAACGGGGAAGATAATTTTTGTAATATTAACACACTACTGCTTGGCAGAGTATGTAATACTGCAATAGTATGCAAAAGATCTCCTGCTAATGAGGTATATCTTCTGGAAGACAACGTTGATTACTTACCCTTCAACACAAGCGGCGCTTGTGACGACAACATCAGGTCTGGTGATGACACCTCCACAGAGGAGACTCCTGTTGGTCTGCAGAAGGACCATGGCTTGCCAGGGGATCTCCGCGAAGTCAGCTTCCAGGTCGTTTCTATTGCCGTAGGGTTTCTGGGGCTGGTGGAAGAAGAACTAGTTTTAGATAGGTCTTTATGATAAATAATGCTCGTTCACAACAACCTTTCTTTTATTATATATTTCATCTTATATCATACAGACTTTTGTCTTTATTATTAGTGTGAATATGACGTCTTATATGTGATTGCATACAAAACGATAGTAAAGTATGATTTGGTATTGATAGTGATTTAGAAAGTGCCCTCTAGCCGTAAATTCTCACGATATATTTCAAGATATCTATTTCGCAACTGAAGTGATATTTATGTATGTCATGTCAACACCTTAATAAGCTAATGTCGACATTTTACATATCCTTTGATGAATCGATTAAAACTCTTGACGAATGATTATTTATTATTTTTTCTTGATTAATTTATTTGTGTTTTAATTAATTGGTTTTAAATCTGTCAAGTTAACAATGTATATTGATTGGATATTTTGACTTTACGAATTAGAAATGATATTTCATTCGATAAGTGATTTCGCTGATCCTTGTGATATGATTTATTAGTTTTTTTTCGCGATATTTCGGTGGTATGGAAATTTTTTATTGGATGACCGTCAACAAACTAATAACATATTTTAACTAAGTTTTTAGTTATACCGTTGAAGCATTTTTTCATGCAACATTCTCCTTATGGTAAGTAACAACTGTCCGTGACCATTGCAGCGATACACAGAACTTTGAGTAACAAAACAAAGTCCAGGCATCGCTGCTTTGGCGCTCATTACTTTGAGACTTGCGATGGTTAGTCTCAACAGCCCTGTAATTTCACTAGCTGCGGTATCCTTCAAACCGAAACACAGTAATGCACACTAGTACTAGTCAAAACCAGGAAATAAAGAGCATCTTAAAATTATTGTGATTATTTCTAATGAATGACGTAATTATTGCTATCAACTTTTAAAACAGATCTAACCAAAATAAACAGTTGTATCATAAATTTTAACGAAAATTTATATAATGGTAATTTTTTTTGCGATTTTACTTTTCCCTCAGTCCCACAACTGGGCGCGGGCGTCTTCTCTTTTGACGAGTGCGGCCATAGTCTGCCAAGCTAGCCAAGTGCAGGTTGGCACACTTGTAACATCTTTTTTTTATTGTTGACTTCAAATTCAAATTCAAATTCTTTATTTTGCAGAAACATGGGTTACAGAGATAAAAGTCATAGGTTTTATAGAATCACCATGCTCTAGCACCATGGCATGCAAACTTAAGTCTAATTAATTAATTATGTCAAGTTGTAAATATAATTATATTGACAGCCCCGTTGGCTCATTGGTAGTATATCTGCCTTGAGAGCTGTAGGGCGTGGGTTCGATTCCCACTCAGGGCAAACATTTTGTGAATAAACAATTGTTTGTTCTGTGTCTGGGTGTTCTATATGTATTATAAGTATGTATTTACAAAAAAAAAGTATTTATGTATTCTATCAGTTATCTGACTTCCATCACACAAGCTCTGCTTAGTTTGGGGCCAGATGGCGCTGTGTGTATAGTCCTACGATATTTATTTATTTATTTATTTATCATTATAAAAAATTGGTAATTCATTGTATTTCATTTTGTCATTTAAAAACTCACTTACACTTGATTGTAATATCTCGTATCTTCCAAACGGCTGGATGGATTTGGACAGTTAAGGCATCGTTATATTTATCTCAAAAATCCAAGTTTCCTAAGTTTGGTGTTTGAAAAAAAATAATTAACCATACATAGCCAGAAAGGTATCAAAATAAAGCGAATTATTAAACTACAAGTAAGTTATAGATTTTTTTTAACTTTTCAGCTTGCTTGTTGATTAATACCGTTCCGCGTAACCCCGTATACAGGTTGTTCTAGGAATTTTCTAACACGAAACTCCTATTAGTTTTGTAAATAAATATCGCCAAGGGCATTTTAACTTGATTGAAGATGGCGTCTAAAATGTTACGACATTTCTCCATTAATTAACTCAAAACATTAATTTCGTCTCGTATTTGTCGACACTTGACCGAATTCCGAACTAGTGATGGGGTAAAAGGTCACTGTCATTACTTATCGATGCGGCGAAATATCGATAAACTCGGCCCTATTGACAGGCGATTATTTACGTTATACACGCGAACTTAAAACATAAAAGATTGAACTCTCTTATTTTATATATATTTATTTATAATTATGTCAAAGGCCTTATATGCTTTAGTTGTTTCAGGTCATGCCAGGTCAGGTCATGCTAGGTCAGGTCAATTGGGCAGGTCAGTTGTCCAAACACATTACTTGGCTAATCTTAGAGACTTTTTGCTTTAGTCTCAGTAAACTAGGTACAAAAAAATATTAGTCGTAACTCTTTCAGTCATAAATTTAACTAAAATATCGTTAATCCTACTAATCATCATCATCATCAGCCACAAGTCCACTACTGGACATAGGCCTCTCCTAAGACACGCCACTCAGCCCGATCTTCGCATCCTACCAATATTAAAAACTATTTATGTATTCTATCAGTTGTCTGACTTCTATAGTACAAGCTTTGCTTAGTTTGGGGTCAGATGGCGCTGTGTGCAATGTCCTGCAATATTTATTGTAACGGATTTGGATGAAATTTGGTATGGATGTAGCTGATGACCCCTAGAATAACACATAGGCTACTTTTTATCCCAAAAACATGTAGCGGGTAAGACCACGGGGCACAGCTAGTATGCACATAAAAGTATTGACATATTATGACGTAAAAATGTGCAAAACTAGTGATTTTTTGAAACAAATTACTATTAATTGTTATTCAGTTCTATTTCATTCTGGATAAAATTTAGGCCTTAAGCAGGAGTCTTTGGTAGTAAGGATAGGGTTTACAATCGCTATGAAAACACCGTATTTTTGCGTTAGAAGAAAAAAACTTCATTTTAAACAAACCTACAAAGCTGCTCACAAACCCGTTAACGAAACGCTTGCGCGTGTTAGGTTTGAACAGCGCCATCTAGAATATTTTTTAGCACTAACTAAAACTAAAGCACAAATAAACCAAAAGTAAGACTTTCAGTTTAGACACATTCATATCAAAAATAATATGTACTTATATTAAAATTATCATACTTGAAATGTCACGTGTTTTGAAAATAATATTCAAAGAGATGTAAGATTGATACCCGCGGAAATATTTATATTAAAATATAATTTATTTATTTAAATTAAAATTGCATTTGACAACCCTGTTGGCTCATTGGTAGTATGTCTGCTTCAAGAGCTGTGGGGCGTGGGTTCGATTCCCACCCAGGACAAGCATTTTGTGATATAAAACCAAACGTATCTATTAATTGCTATTGTGAGCTAATCTAAATAATAAAATGTATACTCACGTTCAATAGTCCACACTGTCCGCCACCGCTGTACTGCTGCAGAAACACCCTCTGGGTTGACCCGCTGTATTCATTTTCGACTCCTATTCCACCTCCCTGGGTCAGTTGGAAGCCTTCTCCCCTGATCGCTCCATTTCCTACTCCTTGCACCAATTTTTGCCCTTGTCCTTGGACCAATCCAAAACCAATACCTTGGTTTACCCCAAATCCTTGTCCAGTGGCGATTCCGAACCCAGTTCCTTGTTCCACACGCTGACCTTGACCCTGGTTTACTGTAAACCCTTGACCCTGTTTAATAGTTTGTCCAAAACCTTGGCTGATTCCGAATCCAGTGCCCTGGCTCACATCTTGTCCTTGTCCTTGTGTTACACCAAATCCAGTACCCTGGCTCACAATCTGGCCTTGTCCTTGTGTTACACCAAATCCAGCGCCTTGGCTAATTCCAACACCACTTCCTTGGCTTACGCCGAATCCAGAACCTTGTGATACACCAAATCCTTGGCCTTGAATCACGCCGGTTCCCTGTCCTTGTGTCACGAACTGACCTTGACCTTGGGTCACGATTTGTCCTTGGCCTCTGTTAACGCCAAATCCGATTCCTTGGCTCACTGATTGACCTGAACCTTGTTGTACACCAAATCCTTGTCCAGTAGTAACAGATTGACCTGCACCTTGTTGCACACCAAATGCTTGTCCAGCAGTAACGGTTTGACCTGATCCTTTGATGACACCAACTCCTTGACCTTGGGTGACGTATTGTCCTCCACCTTGAGTTACAGTTTGGCCAAAGCCTTGCTTGATGATTTGACCAGATCCCTGAGTGACACTGGTGCCTTGACCCTGGCTTACAACTTGGCCTTGTGATTGGGTGAATCCTTGGGTTTGAGTGTATTGGTTCTGTCCGGCCTGTTAAAAAGTATTATAAAAATATCATTACTACTTTCCTTTGATGTATAATTTGATTCAGTAAATAGTAAAAATGTAATTGAATGACTTACTACAGTCATTCAAGTCAGTTAAAATAAAAATATTTTATTAGTTTTCAAAGTGCTGGGTCAGTTTTTGGAAAAACTTTTGAAGGAATACGCTTTCCCATTATCATATTACGATAATTATAACACGTGAATTCTTAAGAATCAAATGATATGGCAGCAGGATTGTACCCACAAGCTAACAAATGTAAAGTATCTTCTTCTAGCTAAATTAGTACTGGTACGAAAATAAATTTATACTCACTTGTCCGACAGCGTCAAGCTGTCCACGGTTGCCTTGACCCTGGATTACAGTTTGTCCTACACCTTGGCTCACTCCTTGACCAACTCCCTGAGACACTCCTATTCCACCTCCCTGGGTCACTCTTATTCCACCTCCTTGGCTGACTCCTATTCCCGCTCCTTGGCTCACAATTTGTCCTTGTCCTTTGGTAGTTTGACTGTACGATCCTTGGGTAAATCCTTGGCCTTGTCCAAATTGGGCTCCTGAGATTAGAATAAAATATGTACTTCACAAAAAAACTACTAACTCAAAAAAATAGTTATTTTATGAATATGTCATAGGATTGTGCTTGATCACCATCTTATCAAAAGAACAGAATATTTTCAACTTGATGTTAATTACTAGAACAAGTAAAAGAAAATATATTCTACTTTTCTCTCTCGTGTCTCAAATATTTGGACAAACTTCAGAAGGTCTATTACAATTTATGAATTTGGTATATAATGTCAGAAACAAAAAAATAGTTGAAGCTTTTTATTGGAAAAAACAAGAAGTTCAAATTTAATCTGCACATTATTTATTCTGAAATTATGGAGTCATTCCAAATGAAATCCTCAAAATGAAGTCATTCTAGACGTAAAACCGTTGACATAACGAAAGAACCCATAAAACACCTATAAATATTATTATTTCACCAATCAATACAAATTTGAATTTTATACGTCCAATAAAATCATCACCGCCTTGTAGGAATTAGTCAAAAGTTTATGAATAAATATGAATAATTCAGGTTTTTTTGTTAAATAAACAAATCAAGGGGTCGAAATCCTGCAATAGATAATTAATATTAGATTTTTAATTGGACGTTGTTAGGTCAAAACAATTTTACTATTGGCTGCAATGCTATTTTTCTGCTTTTGCACATTTTTTTTAGTTATTGTTTTATGGGAAGTTGCATATGTGGTTCCGTTTAATTATTGTTAGTATTATTTTTATTAGTACGCGAGATCACAATAATTTAATGAATATATTTTTTTTGTGACCTTTGTACCCAAGTAATTATTAAAATAAAGCCTATTTAATTCTAAAAAATGTACCTAAAACAACAAACGCATAAGTTTTTTTTTAAATCCCGTAATAACCCATCTTTTGGCTCAGAAAACTAGCATACCACTTTACTTTAGTGTAAACGAAATAAATAATAATATCTCACCTTGTGACGTTTGTCCAACACCAGCAACTCCGAACTGACCCTGACCTCCCGTGGTGTATTGACCTTGACCTCCCGTGGTGTATTGACCCTGACCTCCCGTGGAGTACTGACCCTGACCTTGTACTTCGTACTGTCCTTGTCCTCCCTTAATAAAAGAGCCAGGGGTAGAAGTGGGGAATCCAGGAGTCAATTGGTTGGGGCCGAATGTTGGGCCAACCGTGGGTTTTGTGCTCCTAGAAAAAAACACAAATTTAATGAAAGTTTGAAGAATTTTCATTGTCATAAGACTGATTGGACTTGAGGGTTAAAAATCACTACTAATATAGAAAATTATGTTGCAAGAAAAATTGATTAATTTTTATTTCGGTAAAAAAAAGTCACTTCTGGAATCGTTGCCACGGTAGAAACCACACAGCTCAGCCGGTGTCTCCACAATTTATGTTAAATATGCGAATTGGAGCAGGTACCAAATGCATTTCACCTGATAATATAATCATCATCATCAGCTCACCGAAGTCACTTGCTGGACATAAGTCTTTTCTAATATACGTTATTCCATTCCTTTAGTTTTTCGATTTTAACATAGGAAAAATAGGTTCGTCTAATTTTCATGGTATACTGGCAGTTTTTATGGAATTGACATGAGCTTATACTACTATAAGACGCCAAAAGCCGCTATTTATTTAATATATACCTGAAATTGTTCAAGTAGACAGATCCAGTGACTGGTTGAGTGGGAGGCCTCACGGTTACAGGGCCTCTGTTGATGTTCGTAGAGGGAGACCCCCTGCTGTCAGGGACGTATCTGCCGTCGTTACCTCCGAAGACCCCGGGAACCCACTTGCCGAGCTGGTTGGTTGGCCAAGGGTCAGTGTAGAGGGGATCACGACAGCACTTGCCGATGCGTCCACTTTCAACGTCTTTGCAGTCCTAAAGTAACAAATGTTTTACATAGTAATAATATATAATAATAAGAATGAATATAAAATGTGGGTTATTTATTACTATGATCATAATCATATTCATTTTTTGTTATCTGGTTATAAGTAATATGACGTATTACTTATGATAGTTAAATGTAACGCCTGTCCATTACTCTTGCAGCGGTATCTAGGTCTTCGGAAATCTAGGGCATCGCTTCTTCGCTCTCTGTCGTGGGTTTACTAGAAATGTTAGACTCATGATAATATTTTTTTTACAGTCCTCTAAATTTTCTAAGAAATAAACATTTTACTCACTGTAAGAGGCACTCTGTAAGCATCTTGGTCCCTGGTCAGGACTACAGTGGTGTTGGAGATGACTCCTTCGGCGGTGCAGAACTCGATGGGTGTGCACTTGAGCGCAGCCGCGCAACCAGCGGGAATGTCACCTAGGGGAAGAAGAAATTAGTAACTATGTGCAAATAATATGATGAGAGTTAGTGAAAGAGTGACTGAGTTCATAATGATGGATATTATCACGGTTGTTCAGTACAGTGATTGTTTATGAGATATTTATCGTGGTTATGTTGTAAAAAAGACCCTTCAAATTTCAGCGCAGTTGCATGCATCGTGTTCATGGGTAAATACAATGGTCTGATCATGTTTTACTGAAATATCGACAGTTGTTTCTCAACTTGGTCATCGTTAATAAATTTTAGCGACCTCGAAAGAGATTTTATTGGAATTCAAATTTTAAATATTTTATGGTGACGTCTAACAGCATAACATTTTTTAAAATTTAAATATTTTGCATTGAACAAGACGCTACCCAGATGGTAAGAGATAACGCATACCCATGACTATTGCAGCAATACACAAAACTTTGAGCAGCAAAACTAAAGTCCAGGTTATCGCTGCTTTGGCGCTCATTACTTTGAGACTTTTGATGGATAGTCCCAACAACTCTGTAATTCAGCTAGCTGCCCCTTCAAACCGGAACACAGTCATGTTCACATACTATTACGATGGTACCTAACTAAACGACCTCCTGCTAAGGAGATCTACCACCAAGTAATAGATAGCCAATGACGATTGCAATTAAACCCAGAACTTTGAATAGCACATCAAAATCCAAGGGCTCACTGCATTGGCGCTTACTAATTGACAATTGCCCGGTAACATTGTTAACTGTAAGATCCTTTAAACAGAAAGCAGTTCTACTTAGTGACATGATATTTGATGCGGTATCTATGATCCAATCGAGATCAACAATTGCGTAAACATTAATATTCAAAGATCAGAATTTTAAACTCACTTGGTGCAGGCCCAGGAGTGAAAGAAAATGGTGGTCTTGTTGGTTGTCTGGTCTCATCTAGGATGATCTGTCCTTCAGTGTAGACAGGGTTGGGTGGTAGACGTGTTTCCCTGTTGTTGGTCGACTCTCCTTGAGGTGGCAGGTATCCAGGCGCTGAGGTGGAAGGCACGAACGGTCTCGGAGTAGTAAACGGACGGACAGTCGTTGGCCTGGGACGAGGTGTAGTAGCGAAAGCGGTTGAGCTGATAGAGTTTGAAGCGCTGGTGGAACTGTCAACTGGTGGCAGATAAGGGATTCCAGGTTTCAGCCCTGAACCAACCGCGCCTGGTCTGTACACTCCAGCTTGGTCACTTCCAGCTGAAAATGAGTCACTTCCGATGAAGTTAGACTGGCTGGTTCCCTTGAACACCTCATTGTTAAAGCTTCCCCCAAATTTGTTAGTAGAGGGAGCAACCGTAGAGCCACCGAATCCTGCGAATTTATTTTTGGAAGCTTCGAAGCTTGACGCTGATTCAAAACCGTTCGCTCCAAAAGCAGCCTGGCCACCGAAACCAGAAGTGGCTTTGTTGAATGACCCAGCTGATCCAGCGTTTTGGTTGAAAGATCCAGCAGCTTGGCTGTTGAAGCTTGACGCTTGTCCGTTATTCTGGGTACTGGCGAAGAGTCCAGCCTGGTTAGATCCAGAGTAGGTGGCGGATCCGACTCCAAGAGAGCCCTGGAGGCTGCCAGCTCCGGCGAGGGAGGAGGTCTCCAATCTGCAGCAGATTTCGGTCCGTGTGTTGCAGTACTGTTTCTGTAACAACAGAAAAAAAAACGTTAGGAAAAGTTAGCATTAGTAAAAAGGATCCTAGTTTCCTAGACAGACGATTTCAGTTCTCTACCAATTTATTACAAAGTTCAATTTTAATCACGCCAAGTTAAGGACCATGCTATGATTGTGTTTGTATCATAAAATATAATTGTTTAACATTTATTGTTACGCCTTAACAGATAACATATAGTATTTTGTAAGTTATTTAAATACGAGTTCTGCTTATCCAGGTCAACACAGCCTGACCTGACCTACGCTTAACAATATAAATCAAGCTTATGTTGTCAACTGTACTTCGATAGCACATTAATAACGTTTATGAACGTACATGGCTTTCAATTTCATAACTAAGTACTGTTCGAGTACAAAGTATTTACTACAATTTTGGTATTTATCAAATGTTTAGTTTTGATATGAAATTATTATCCCACTTATGTCATATATATATTTTTTTTAATGGTTGACAGGCTAGGTGTTTGACCACAGCTCACCTGATGTTAAGTGACGGTGTGGTCGAAGATGGTAAAGCACACCTAGCCTGGAATGGAACTGGCTCTCAAGTGAGGCTGCCGGAACACACCGTTAGATGCTTGGCGGCAGATTTCCAACTCTCGTGTGGTAGCTAGCCAGCCGAGTACTAGAGAGTACGCTACCACCATGCTATGGTTTCCTCACGATGTTTTCCTTCACCGGCAGCTCAAGCTCATTGTTGGGGTTTGAACCCACGCCCTTCGGCATGCGAACCTACCGTGCTAACCACTGAGCTATCATCGCTACATAGATGGATGTTTGTTACTCTTTCACGTAAAAACTACTGAACGGATTTCGATGATATTTGGTATGCAGGTAGCTGAGACCCTGGAATAACACATAGGCTACTTTTATCCCGAAAACATGTAGCGGGTAGCAACGCGGGGCGCAGCTAGTATACCTATAAAAGGGATTTGTAAAAAATAAAATATATTTGAGAACGTCTTTTTAAGTATTATTATAAAAAACAATCTTAATAATTCAAATTTAAAAAAAAATCTTGATAGTTTTTTTCATCCAGTAAAATTGTAGTAAATTTTAAAAAGAACGTAGTTATTGAAATTTTTAAGTATGAAAAAAGAAGAAAGAAAAGAATCATCTAAATCGATTTTTTACACAGCGCCATCTGACCCCAAACTAAACAAAGCTTGTACTATAGAAGTCAGATAACTGATAGATTACCTAAAAAATTTTTTTTTTGTAAATTTTTTTTTTTTTATTGTTGACAGGCTAGTTTTTTGACCACAGCTCACATAAATACATATTTATAGTAACATACATACAAAAAAAACATGCAGTCGAATTAAGAACCTCCCCCTTTTTTGAGCCGGTTAATTATGTGTAAATATAGGCTAAAAACACAAATTAAATTTTTAGCTCTAGTTATGCAATGGATTATCCAAATTTCTCTAATTATTCTAAAATCAATCAACGCAACCTACTTTCTAAAACTACTTGTTCTAAGATCATTTTGCAATGCATTTCAAGATCAGTTCAACCAATATATACAAATTCGGCTAAATAGTACAACTAGAATATTTCTACGGCTAGTTATCAATTTATTACGGTAACAGTATAGTGGCGCCTGTTTTTGACTCCGATAATAAGTTTGTCGTTCATCAGTATGGCTTTACATAATAAATGATAGATCTTTGGTTACAGTTTTGAGACTGGCAATTCATTTATCATGTCAACAAACACATCAGTCATCAATTGTATATTATCTGTGACACGTTGAATGTCAAACGGAACTTTTTTTTCTTTGGTTTTGGCGTCGTATTTTGAGCAGTGTCAAGTGTTTTACATTTTCAAGTTAAATAAGTTGCTTCGTAGCTTTGGTCAAAGTACAGTCCGTGTCAGTCAAGTCCAGTCATGCTTTAGTAAAGTAGTGGCGACTTTACTATAAAGCTTCGATGGAGTTTTGGAAGCAACACGAAAACTCATGTTTCACCACTTAATATATCATTTTCCCACACTCGCGCGTGTGATTCGGCACTTTATGAATAAAACACCACCATTTGTATGCATAAACACTCGACAAAACACTAGTTTTTGGAAAAAATACAACGATGCGACACGACATCTTCCGCGTTCCCGCCAAAACTCACAAAGATTTATTGGCTAGTAAAATTATAGAGTAGTGTTTTTAAATACAGATATAATAGATTTACAATACCATAATTCGATTAAAGCGTAAACAATTCTATTATTTTTATTATAAACCGATTATAATCGAATCGTTAAACAATCAACTACACGCGCGCGGTTTTATGTGCAATAGAATATTTACAAACACTTAGCAATCACAACAAACATCATTGTTGTGTCACGTTTATTGTGATTCTAGTGTTTTTTTAATGATAAATGTTTTAATCGATTATTTTTTTTAAATAATCGATTGACTTAAAACTAATCAATTAATCATTCATACGTTTTTGGATACCCTATTAATACATTTCATCATCATCATCATCATTTCAGTCGTAGGACGTCCACGTAAAAACTACTGAACAGATTCAGCAACCGAAAACCCTGGATTAACACATAGGCTACTTTTTATCCCGAAAACATGTAGCGGGTAACACCGCGGGGCGCAGCTAGTAATCTATAAAAACGGCAAAAAAAATCACGTTACGTTTGTTGTATGGGAGCTCCCTTAAATATTATTTTATTCTGTTTTTTAGTATTTGTTGTTATAGCGGCGACAGAAATACATCATCTGCGAAAATTTCAACTGTCTAGCTATCACGGTTCATGAGATACAGCCTGGCGACGGACGGACAGCGGAGTCTTAGTAATAGGGTCCCGTTTTATCGTCCCTTCTGTTGTTATAGTAAAAGGCCATAGTTTGTATTTTACTGTTTTTTTTTAATGTAAAAAGTAATGAGACGAACGAAACGCTCTCCTGATGGTAAGAGATAACGCCTGGCCTTAACCATCGCAGCGATACACAGAACTTTAAGTAACAAAACAAAGTCCAGGGCATCACTGCTTTGGCGCTCATTACTTGGAGACTTTTGATGGAGTTAGTCTCAACAGCCCAGTAATTTCGCTGCAGCACCCTTCAAACCGGAACACAGTAATGCTTACACACTACTGCTTAGCGGCAGAATAACTGGTACTGCGGTGGTGCCTACCTAGACGACCTCCTGCTAAGGAGATCTACCACCAAGTAAACTTACATAATAATAACAGAAATCGAACGGTAGGTAGGACTTACTTACGATATTTAGCTACCAACTTCGTAGGTGGATAAAATACCAATCTACAAGTATGTATCGTTGAGTAATACATGACAGACAAGCCGAAAGTCGACGTGACCCTTGACTGGGGCGTGTGGTAGCGACCGGTTAATACCAGCCCCCACCGCTAGCTTAACTCTTACTTAAGATCTCAATAAGATGCTTAGATATATAACTTAACTAAATACAACCGGGTGTTTATCGAACATTGTAATCTTGTAGCATGTCTGCTTCAAGAGCTGTATGTAGGGCGTGGGTTCGATTCCCACCCAGGACAAGCATTTTGTGATATAAAACAAATGTTTGTTCTGTGTCTGGGTGTACTGTATGTATTATAAGTATGTATTTACAAAAAAAAAGTATTTAAGTATTTTATCAGTTATGTGATTCCCATAGTACAAGCTTTGCTTAGTTTGGGGTCAGATGGCGCTGTGTGTCCTACGATATTTATTATTATTTATTATATATATTTTAATTTTAATGACAAACTAGCTGTTACGCGCGTCTTCGTTCGCGTGCAATTTAACAAAAAGTATGTTCAGTTTGCAGTATAAAAATAAAAATAAAAAATAAAAATAAATATCGTAGGACTATACACACAGCGCCATCTAACCCCAAACTAAGCAGAGCTTGTGTGATGGAAGTCAGATAACTGATAGAATACATAAATACTTTTTTTTTTTTTTGTAAATACATACTTAAAATACATACAGAACGCCCAGACACAGAACAAACATTTGTTTATTCACAAAATGTTTGCCCTGAGTGGGAATCGAACCCACGCCCTACAGCTCTCAAGGCAGATATACTACCAATGAGCCAACGGGGCTGTCAAAAAAGTACCGTATATATTGATACATGTTATAAACTATATGTGTTCAAAATTATATTTAAATCCGTTCAGTAGTTTTTGCGTGAAATTGTAACAAACATGTATCCACTCAAACTATCATTTATATTACTAGCTGCACCCCGCGGTGTTACCCGCTACATGTTTTCGGAATAAAAAGTAGCCTATCTGTTAATCCAGAGTCTCGGCTATCTCTATACCAAATTTCATCCAAATCCGTTTAGTAGTTTTTGCGTGAAAGAGTCACAAACATCCATCCATCCACTCAAACTATCACAATTATATTAAAAGTCGCGCTCCGCGGTGTTACCCGCTACATGTGTTCGAGATAAAAATTAGCCTTTGTGTTAATCTAGGGTCAACCCACGCCCTCCAGTGGTGTGAGCCAACCGCGCTAACCTCTGAGCTATCAGCGCTACAAACTAAATTGAACCAACGCGACGTGACAAGTTGCGAAAAACATCGTGAGGAAACCACAGCATGGTGGTAGCGTACTCTCTAGTACTCGGCTGGCTAGCTACCACACGAGAGTTGGAAATCTGCCGCCAAGCAACGGTGTGTTCCGGCAGCCTCACTTGAGAGCCAGTTCCATTCCAGGCTAGGTGTGCTTTACCATCTTCGACCACACCTTCACTTAACATCAGGTGAGCTGTGGTCAAACACCTAGCCTGTCGACCATTACAAAAATAAATCCGTAGATTAAGCGGTAACAGTAATAAAACCAAATAAAATATAAACTTCCATTGCAATTTATATAAAGGCTTTAAAAATAGGTATGGTCAAACGCCTCGCGTGACGACAACTAAATGTCATGTCAGTTCCAACCTAAACACTTTTACTGGAAACTCGTTTTGGACTGTGTATCATTTAGATTTAGTGTTTAGCTAATAATTATATAGGTAACATCTCTGCTTGGCAACTAACGTTATAAAAAAATGTTGTACAAAAAATGTGAACACATGGTTTTCGCGCATTCTATCTCCAAGTTATTTATTAATTAAGTTAACAGTATTTATTTGGTGTACGTCAACAGAAGAGTACTTACAAGCCTGGAGGAGGATGGAATGGAGGAGGCCTTTACTCTCCAGGGAGGTCCTTAATAAATATATTAAGAAAACATAGAAATTTTAATTGTGATGCATGAAAAAAAGGTGATAAATATATATACTTATAACAATGTGTATAATTAAACTAATTATTTTTGTAATTATTCATATTGAAAATTAAGTTTTTTTTTTTTTTATGTAAAAAGTAATGAGATGAACGAGACGCTCTCCTGATGGTAAGAGACAACGCATGTCCACGACCATTGCAGCGATACACAGAACTTTGCAACAAAACATAGTACAGACATCGCTGCTTTGGCGCTCATTACTTTGAGACTTGCGATGGTTAGTCTCAACAGCCCAGTAAAGTCACTGTACCCTTCACACACTACTGCTTGGCGGCAGAATATCTGGTACTGCTGTAGTATGTACCTAAACGACGTCCAGCTAAAAAATTTAGCAAAAAAGTAATTTAAAAAGCATAATAATTATGTAGATTTTACTTGGTGGTAAATCTCCTTAGCGGGAAGTCGTCTAGGTGTAGTGTGTAAACATTACTGTGAAGGGTACTGCAGCGACATTACTGGGCTGTTGAGACTAACCATCGAAAGTCTCAAAGTAATGAGCGCCAAAGCAGCGATGCCTGGACTTTGTTTTGTTACTCAAAGTTCTGTGTATCGCTGCAATGGTCATGGGCAGGCGTTATCTCTTACCATCAGGAGAGCGTCTCGTTCGTCTCATTACTTTATACATTAAAAAAAAAGAATACATAAATCGCTTTTGTCATAGGTTCTTATAACATTTAAAGTTTCTTGTTAAGTTATTAATTAAGTTACATTCGGAAATAAACTTGTAATACATTTAAAAACCATAAATTAAAACACGTCAGCTGTTTGAAACTTAAATTAGGTACCTAACATCTTATTTGTGTGAAACACGTGTTTTATTGACAAACCGGATTTAAAAAAAAGCTTTAGCATATAATCATGATATCTATTTAGTTTTGTTATTTCTTTTTTCAACAATTAATTGATTTTGCTAGACTGAGGTCACTGGTCAAGCTGCATTATTATTTTAGAAGAAATTGATCGAGTAGAACAGACATTTTTCTTTTTGTTTTTATCTATACTAATAAAAGTGGAAAGGTTTGATTTTTTGTTTGTTTGTTTTGAATATGCTCGATGCGCTCTCCTGATGGTAAGAGATAACATGTCCATGACCATTGCAGCGATACACAGAACTTTGAGTAACAAAACAAAGTCCAGGCATCGCTGCTTCGGCGCTCATTACTTTGAGACTTTCGATGGTTAGTCTCAACAGCCCAGTAATCTCGCTGCAGTACCTTCACAGTAATGTTTACACACTACTGCTTGGCGGTGGAATATCTGGTACCTACCTAGACGACCTTCTGCTCAGGAAATCTACTACCAAGTAACTATCCCACTAATATTATAACTGTGAAAGTTTGGATGGATGGATGGATGTTTGTTACTCTTTCACGCAAAAACTACTGAACGGATTTGGATGAAATTTCGTATGGAGATAGCTGAACCCTTGGATTAACACATAGGCTACTTTTTATCTCGAAAACATGTAGCGGGTAACACCGCGGGGTGCAGCTAGGTACTAATTGATTTAATTATATAACCTATATTAGAATTAAGACAATTTTACTTGGTGGTAGATCTCCTTAGCAGGAGGTCGCCTAGGTAGGTACCATCGCAGTACCAGATATTCAACCGCTAAGCAGTAGTGTGTAAACATTACTGTGAAGGGTACTGCAGCGACATTACTGGGCTGTTGAGACTAATCATCGAAAGTCTCAAAGTAATGAGCGCCAAAGCAGCGATGCCTGGACTTTGTTTTGTTACTCAAAGTTCCGTGTATCGCTGCAATGGTCGTGGACAGGCGTTATCTCTTACCATCAGGAGAGCGTCTCGTTCGTCTCATTACTTTTTACATAAAAAAAAATATCGTAGAGCGAACCGGAAATTACGTCTCTACGTCATAATTCGTACCAATTATGTAAATTGTTTTAAGAAAAACTAGCTTTACAGAAAAAAATGGCGACACGTAACAATGATCTCGTATAATCGTTATCCCACGGAGAAAAACACAATTGGCTCTTTAATTATATTCTAGGAAGCCGAAGGAAAATAGCGAAAAAACTTGCAAACATCCCAAGACATTGTAAGAATAAGAATAGGAGATTGTGTTTCTTTGTAGCGATGATAGCTCAGTGGTTAGCGCGGTCGGTTCGCATACCAACGAGCTTGAGCTTTTACAGGCTGGGTGTTTGACTACAGTTTTTAAAATGTAAATGTGATGAGACGAACGAGACGCTCTCCTGATGGTAAGAGATAACGCCTGTCCATTGCAGCGATACACACAACTTTGTGTAGTAAAACAAATTCCAGGGCATCTACGCTGAGAAAGTTTGGATGGATGGATGTTTGTTACTCTTTCACGCAAAAACTACTGAACGGATTTGGATGAAATTTGTTACAGAAGTAGCTGAGATCCTGGATTAACACATATGCTACTTTTTATCCCGAAAACACGTAGCGGGTAACACCCCTAGTTCCGCATAAGTTAACAACTTGTACCACTGCCTGACGCCATATAAACTGTAAGTGGTACAAATTAAGGTAGACCACCTTTAAAAGCCTAGCCCTCATAATCTGTAATGGTCTTTACCATATTGAAATGTCACTGTTCATGTCAATTATAATTATTTGACAGGATATATTGTGCCCTTTCTGACTAACGACGTTTGAAAAGGATGCAATATGGAGCCAGGGAGACGATGTCATAAATAAATGGGTTCACAAATACATTTATTGGGTTCGTGTACATATACAGCGTGTTTCGTTTTGATTTTGATTTTAATTTGGATTTTTAATTTATTTTATTCGAAATTTAATTTTAAAAATCAAATTCGTAACAATCACACCAATTTAATTAATTAAGTAAGTAACATATTTTGAACACAATTATATGTATAGGATTAATTATTGAATGATCCCTAACCAATGTATTTATATATTTCTGTTTCTGTCAGCTCCATTTTTTTTGTGGTTGACAGGCTAGGTGTTTTGACCACAGCTCACCTGATGTTAAGTGACGGTGTGGTCGAAGATGGTAAAGCACACCTAGCCTGGAATGGAACTGGCTCTCAAGTGAGGCTGCCGGAACACACCGTTAGGTGCTTGGCGGCAGATTTCCAACTCTCGTGTGGTAACTAGCCAGCCGAGTACTAGAGAGTGCGCTACCACCACGCTATGGTTTCCTCACGATGTTTGCCTTCACCGGCAGCTCAAGCTCATTGTTGGGGTTTGAACCCACGCCCTTCGGCATGCGAACCGACCGCGCTAACCGCTGAGCTATCATCGCTGTAAACGATAACGATATTCATTTATTCATCTATCTAAAACATTATGCGAGTTTACGAACACCCGCTATTTGGTAAACCATGTTCAGGTTAATGGGTATATTCTACGCAGTAATTAAATCACTAATTGATCCACTGCATAATAAATTGATAATTATTTTACTATTTTGAAATTCCGGTGAGCAGTGAGTGAGTAAATTGCATGTGATCATGTTGTATTGATGTGATAATTGAAACGGCTGTCATTTAACTAAGTACTGAGCCTAGAAATATTTACGTTGCCTTTTAGTTGTAAAATTTATCATTAGTAAAATTACTTCAGTTAAAATGAAAGAAAACGTAAAGACTTTAATTTGAACAAGTAAATGAATGGGTGGCTTCCTTAAGGTGGTTCGGTTTCCATACAAACAATTTTTTTCCATTTAAGGACAAATGGAGCATAATTTTACAGTGAAATCACAGCTACTGGCATTTATTTTGCTCTTTATTTGCAGTAAATCACAATTGCTTGAATAAAACAGTAGATTATTAGCATAAAATCAAATTTATGAATGATTTAAGAATTTATAATTTTTGAATAAAACAGTAGATTATGCTTATAATCTACTGTTTCATTAAAGCAATTTGTGATTGTGACATAAATGGAAAAAAAACATTTGTACGGAAATCGAACCACCTTAATGGTAAGAAATGACGCCTGTCCATGACCATTGCAGCGAGACTTTACGAAATATCATAAGTAAAAAAAAGTATTTAAGTATTCTATCAGTTATCTGACTAGCTTTGCTTAGTTTGGGGTCAGATGGCGCTGTGTGTAATGTCCTATGATATTCATTTTATTTATTGATTTAGTAACAGATATTCTTTAAGCAGTAGTGTGTAAGCATTACTGTGTTCCGGTTTGAAAGCGATATGATGAACTGTTAAGACTAACCATCGAAAGTCTCAAAGTAATGAGCGCCAAAGCAGCGATGCCTGGACTTTGTTTTGTTACTCAAAGTTCTGTGTATCGCTGCAATGGTCATGGGCATGCGTCATCTCTTACCATCAGGAGAGCGACTTGTTCGTTTACGTTTAGATTTTTTTTAAATTGACACACATAATATCTAATTTAGTTTGTAACCTAGATAACGATATAGAATACTTTTTAATATCAAAAAAACTACTAATCCCACAAATATTATAAATGTAAAAGTTTGGATGGATGTTTGTTACTCTTTCACGCAAAAACTACTGAACGGATTTGGATTAAATTTGTTATAGAGGTAGCTGAAACCCCGGATTAACTTATAGGCTACTTTTTATCCCGAAAACATGTAGCGGGTAACACCGCGGGCGCAGCTAGTATTTACATGAAAAAAAAAGGTATATTTTTAAGAAACGTTGTCTATTTTAAAGTACATCTCTTAAAACTTAAAGCGTTAAATTGCCAATAACCAGGTATTAATGTGTATTTAGTTATAAGCCCATTCCTTGTGCAACCGCTTCAAAGAAAATGTTATTTTAACGTTGCTTCTCAAAAGAGTTGCGCGTATATTCTCTACGGATAGTAAAAAAGATGGGAAATTTTTGTTGAAATAAAAATATATATTTTTTTTAATGTAAAAAGTAATGAGACGAACGAGGCGCTCTCCTGATGGTAAGAGATAACGTCTGTTCATGACCATTGCAGCGATACACAGAACTTTGAGTAACAAAACAAAGTCCAGGCATCGCTGCTTTGGCGCTCATTACTTTGAGACTTGCGATGGTTAGTCTTAACAGTTCACCATATCGCTTTCAAACCGGAACACAGTAATGTTTACACACTACCTTCAGATCTTGGAGCAGAAATACTACCAATGAACCAACAGGGCCGTCAAATCATAAGCGATCTTGTCGTATTCCGTTTGGTTTTGCAAAGGATAGCCACAACGTCAAATAGCTAGTTAGAAAATTTTAACTGCTTTGTTGAGTTATGAAGAGTTTCGCCAGAAGGTGCTGCAGCAAACATTGTTTGTGAAAATCTATGTTGCTATTTTTCTCCAAAACTACTAGTTCGATTTTGATGCTGTTTTCAGTTCCGTTGTTGCGGACCGTACGAAGAGTCGCGATGCCCTCAGAGTTAGTTTTCCGTTGCAAAACCATGTAACCTGTATGTTAGGTTAACATCACCTCAGAAATATTAGAATATTCAAGCTGTGCCCGCGACTCCGACTGCATGCATATACGGCAAGGGCAAAATTATGTTTCAGCTAAATTGAATGACTTAATTTACTTTTTTTTTTTTCTTTTTTTTTTTTTTTATTGTTGACAGGCTAGATGTTTGACCACAGCCCACCTGATGTTAAGTGAAGGTGTGGTCGAAGGTGGTAAATCACACCTAGCCTGGAATGGAACTGGCTCTCAAGTGCGGCAGCCGGAACACACCGTTAGATGCTTGGCGGCAGATTTTCAAACTTGAGGGTGGTAGCTAGCCAGCCGAGTACTAGAGAGTACGCTACCACCATGCTATGGTTTCCTCACGATGTTTTCCTTCACCGGCAGCTCAAGCTCATTGTTGGGGTTTGAACCCGCGCCCTTCGGCATGCGAACCTACCGCGCTAACCACTGAGCTATCATCGCTACAAAACTGTTTTACTTATTTGTACCTGTAAGTAGTATTTATTTAAGACATTTTATTTCCTTTAATAAATTTTAAAGTCAAACATAATATAACGGGATTAAATATTAATATATTAACTTCCATTGATTAATTAAAGATTTCGTAAGTTAAAAAAATTTAATGAAACGCCATTCTTAAATAGTGCGTATTATCTTTAACTGCACTTTTGTTATAAAGAGGAAAGGTTTGTATTTTTGTTTGTAACGAATAAACTCAAAAACTACTGGACCGATTTCAAAGATTCTTACACCGTTGGGTGGCTACACTATCCCCGGGTGACATAGGCTACTTTTTATCCCTGTATAGCCACTGGATCGGAAACTACGCGGGTACAACCACGAGGCGTCCGCTAGTCTATACAAATATTATAAAATTCATTGTAACATATTAAAAGTCTTAACTGAAAAATGGATATAGCCTCTAGTTGTTGAACTATTACACTATTGTTAAATTATTATATTTCAATTGTGTCCTTATTTATTTATGTAAAAGTAATGTGAGACGAACAAGTCGCTCTCCTGATGGTAAGAGATAACGCCTGTCCATGACCATTGCAGCGATACACAGAACTTTGAGTAACAAAACAAAGTCCAGGCATCGCTGCTTTGGCGCTCATTACTTCGAGACTTTTTTTTAATGTTTGACTGACTTGGTGTTTGACCACAGCTCGCCTGTTGTTAAGTGATGGTGTGGTCGAAGATGATAAAGCACACCTAGCCTGGAAAGGAGACTTTCAATGGTTAGTCTCAATAGCTTTGCAATTACGCTGCAGTACTCTTCAAACTGGAACACAGTTATGTTTGCACACTACTGCTTGGCGGCAGAATATCTGGTACTTCAGTGCTACCTAGACGACCTCCTGCTAAGAAAAAAAAACCGGCCAAACGCGAGTCAGACTCGCGCACGAAGGGTTCCGTACCATTATCTATAAAAACGCTATGGGAGCCCCCCTTAAACATTTATTTTATTTTATTTTTAGTATTTGTTGTTATAGCGGCAATAGAAATACATCATCTGCGAAAATTTCAACTGTCTAGCTATCGCCGTTCTTGAGATACAGCCTGGCGACAGACGGACGGACAGACGGACAGCGAAGTCTCAGTAATAGGGTCCCGTTTTTACCCTTTGGGTACGGAACCCTAACAAACAAATTTTACACACGAAATGCAACTTCATGTTAAAATGTTTAGTGGTAATAATTATCAAGATATGCTATAGTCATATATAATAACTATTATTTAAATGTTTTATAAGTAAACTTAGATTATTCAAGCTATGGCACGAACCAGAAAATATATAGTAACAGAGATCAAAGCAAATAACCGTTTATTTAAATGTGGCCGGCTAAAGGTCTTCGTGCATTTCTTTGGCTATGTATTTATTGTAAATATAAATATCGTAGGACTATACACACAGCGCCATCTGGCCTCAAACTAAGCAAAGCTTGTGCTATGGAAGTCAGATAACTGATAGAATACATAAATACTTTTTTTTTTGTAAATACATACAGAACACCCAGACAGAACAAACATTTGTTTATTCACAAAATGTTTGCTCTGAGTGGGAATCGAACCCACGCCCTACAGCTTTCAAGGCAGATATACTACCAATGAGCCAACGGGGCTGTTAAATGTATTTTTTTTTATATGAAAAAAATGAGACGAACGAGACGCTCTCCTGATGGTAAGAGATAACGCCTGCCCATGACCATTGCAGCGGTACACAGAACTTTGAGTAACAAAACAACGTCCAGGGCATCGCTGCAGTCAGCTTTGGTACTTACTACTTGTGTAACACAAGCACAGAAACAAAAACAAACAAACAAAGATACACAATTATAAAATAGGGGCTCACCTCAGCATAGTACTGGTCATACTAATCTTACCTAATATTATAAATGCGAAAGTTTGTGAGCATGCATTATCTCTTACCATCAGGGGAGCGTCTCGTTCGTCTCATTACTTTAACATTAAAAAAAAAAATTGTCTTTCTTTCTTTTTCGTTTAGGATTAATCGAAAACCGTCAAATGCGCGCTAACCGCGATAGAATAAGCCTTACAGCGAATTGACAATGTAGTTAGACCACTACAGCGAGACCACTGTACAAACAATCACTAAATGTCTCGGGGCTTCGCCTCCGGTCAAGGAGCACCTGATTCTTAGATAACACTGCGATGCGTACTATTTGATGCCCATTATAGAGATACTAGACATGACAATAGATGTACAGGCTGAGTTTTAGCGGGAACGCGGGAAGAGTCGTGTCGCCACGTTGTATTTTTTTCCAAAACTAGTGTTTTGTCGAGTGTTTATGCATAAAAATGGTGGCGTTTTATTCATAAAGTGCCGAATTACAAGCGCGAGTGTGGGAAAATGATATAATGTGGTGAAACATGAGTTTTCGTGTCGCTTCCAAAACTCCATCGAAGCTTTATAGTAAAGTCGCCACTACTTTACTAAAGCAAGACTGGACTTGACTGACACGGACTGTACTTTGATACTTTGGTAGCGATGATAGCTGAGTGGTTAGCACGGTCGATTCGCACGCCGAAGGGCGTGGGTTCAAACCTCAACAATGAGCTTGAGCTGCCGGTGAAGGAAAACATCGTGAGGAAACCATAGCATGGTGGTAGCGCACTCTCTAGTACTCGGCTGGCTAGCTACCACACGAGAGTTGGAAATCTGCCGCCAAGCATCTAACGGTGTGTTCGCTAGATGTGCTGTACCTTCACTTAACATCAGGTGAGCTGTGGTCAAACACATAGCCTGTCAACCATTAAAAAAAAATGTGTGTGGTTTCCTCACGATGTTTTCCTCATTGTTGGGGTTTGAACCTAACCTAACCTAACCTAACCTAAACACCTAGCCTGGAATGGAACTGGCTCTCGAGTGAGGCTGCCGGAACACACCGTTAGATGCTTGGCGGCAGATTTTCAACTTGAGGGTGGTAGCTAGCCAGCCGAGTACTAGAGAGTACCCTACCACCATGCTTTGGTTTCCTCACAATGTTTTCCTTCGTCGGCAGCTCAAGCTCATTGTTGGGGTTTGAACCCACGCCCTTCGACATGCGAACCTACCGCGCTCACCACTCAGCTATCATCGCTACAAAATAAATTGTAGCTAATTGTATTTTTAAATAAATAAACATTTAAAAAACCGTTTTCAGATGAAAGCTAAATTGACACAAAGGCTGGAATCAGTATCGTCAATTACTTGAAAAATACCATTGAGTATAACGCAAATTAAACAATAGATCCACATCCCAGTACACAGTTCAACGCGATAAGTATGCGTCTACGCATCTACGTTTAAATGTCAAGGTTGTAATAATAACTCACCGCTCGCGGATCTTTCTATTTACGTAACTCTTAGGATTCCATACAGAGAACATTTTTTGTTAAACTTATGCGGGATAACTCCCGAGCGAAAAAACAATAGGTGCGATACTTGGTCTCCTTGAAAAAGGCCACCAAATGTGAAAAATATAGTGAGAGTTTCCGATTTTTTTTTTGTGGTTGACAGGCTAGGTGTTTGACCACAGCTCACGTGATATTAAGTGACGGTGTGGTCGAATATAGTAAAACAATCCCATTAATATTATAAATGTGAAAGTTTGGATGTATGTTTGTTACTCTTTCATGCAAAAACTACTGAACGGATTTGGATGAAATTTGCTATGGAGGTAGCTGAGAACTTGGATTAGCACGTATGCTACTTTTTATTACGAAAACATGTAGTGGGTATTTTTTTAATTTAAATTTTCTTTTAAAAAAACCGACTTCACGCCCCTCAGGGCAACTAACCGCACTCCTCCAATGAAACAGCGAGGTTTCCGACCAAACGGAAATGTCATCGATATATACAAGTTTATTGAGTTTTTTAAAAACTTACACTCTTTTTTTGAACAGTCGCGTAAAAAAGATCTTTATATCTAATCATAAATAAAACCACTATTTCTTGTCTCGACTAAATTCTAGTAATACAACTCTACGAAGCACTATTGCCATCTACAATGCATCTGTCAGCTGTCGAAATGATTTGCCAGCTGTCATCAATATCATCTGTCAGCTGTCAAAAATCAAAAGCACGATTTCTCGCTCTTTTAAACCTTCTGACAGGTACCGTCTACAAAATATATTTTTTTTTTAATAATAGTTTTACAAATTAATAATAGCTTCATTAATTTTTATTGCTTATACAAGTAAAACTATAGGTTGACAGGCCTGTTGAGACTAACCATCGCAAGTCTCAAAGTAATGAGCGCCAAAGCAGCGATGCCTGGACTTCGTTTTGTTACTCAAAGTTCTGTGTATCGCTGCAATGGTCATGCCTCGTTATCTCTAACCATCAGGAAAGCTCGTTCGTCTAATAGCATAAATAAACCCGGCTAAGTGGGAGTCGGACTCGCGCACGAAGGGTTCTGTACCATTATCTATAGAAAACGGCAAAAAATCACGTTTGTTGTCTGAGAGCTTAAATATTTATTTTATTAAATTTTTAGTATTTGTTGTTATAGCGGCAAAGGAAATACATCATCTGTGAAAATGTCAACTGTCTAACTATCACGGCTCATGAGATACAGCCTGGTGGCAGACGGACAGCGGAGTCTTAGTAATAGGGTCCCGTTTCACCCTTTGGGTACGGAACCCTAAATAACCATTGCTTATTTATTACTTGTCATATTTCATTTCTTTCTGAACCTAATTCTAAATTTAACGCGGATGAAGTCGCTGGTGTAAGCTAGTCTATCTATACATAATATTATAAAGAGGAAAGATTTGATTGTTCGTTTTTTTTTGTAATGAATTGAATAGGCTCCGAAACTACTGGACCAATTTCAAAAATTCTTTCACCGTTGGGAAGCTACACTATCTCCGGGTGACATAGGCTACTTGTTATCCCTGTATTCCCACGGGAACGGGAACTACGCGGGTGAAACGCTAGTCTTTAATCTAAAGCTAATCATTACACATTAAAACCAGAGCCAGAGAACTAAAGTCATTGACATAGCTCAGCGTATTAGCAAGCTGACGTGGCAGTACTGGACATATCTGTCGCAGAACCGATAACCGCTGGGGTAGACGTGTTCTAGAGTGGAGACCGCGTATTGGCAAAAGTAGGACGCCCTGTGACTCGGTGGAGAGACGATATACGCAGGACAGCTGGCGGTGGATGGAAGCGAAAAGCCGAAGATCGGGCTGAGTGACGTGTCTTGGGAGAGGCCTATGTCCAGCAGTGGACTAATATAGGCTGATGATGATGATGATGACACATTAATCGGCAAAAAAATTATTTTTCCATCTGGCTATGACGAAAGTTTTGGCCATCGAACTAGCAAAATAGATTAGCCATAATAACTAGAAATATATTTACGTAATCCAGTCTAACTTATTATATCTAAGAAGAAACGACACCGCGATATTCGAGATGGTAAGATAAAAATGTCATATGTCATAACTGACAAGTTTTGAAATTATTGAACTATTTTTTCGTAATTGCTATTATGAAACGCAAACTTTCTAAATATAGTAATACTAGTTGCGCCCCGCGGTGTTACTCGCTACATGTTTTCGGGATAAAAAGTAGCCTATATATTAATCCAGGATATCAGCTACCTCCATACCATAGTTAGCTAGTAATTAGTATAGAATAGTAGTAGTTAGTACTCCAAAGTTGATTTCTTGTGTTTCCTGTATTTTAGTGTGTACAATAAACAGTTATCAATCAATCAATCATACCAAATTTCATCCAAATCCGTTCAGTAGTTTTTGCGTGAAAGAGTAACAAACATCCATCCAAACTTTCACATTTATTATTAAAATCTAATAATATAAGTCTATTTATATTATTTCACATCAATTATCCGGCAAACAATAGTATAATTTAAATCAATGCCAAACAAACAAACAAACAAACCGAACAAACAAACAAACAACAAACCAACACAACAAAGGTTTCGGAACAAACCGAAGTTAAAATAGCTACAACCTGTTTTTTATAAAATCCTTATTTACCACACGTTGGTAAATGTACATCACACACAAAAAGGTCACACCACAAAAGCTGTCAGTAATTCAGTAACAAAAGTTTTTGAGTTACACCGTTTTTGCGACATACCGTCGATATAGGCAATCGATTTGGAAATTATTGTGCAAATATTATTAAAAGAATTCGCTTGTGGGTTTTCTCTTGAGATGTTAAGAATGTTTAGATTCTTTTGTTATCTTTTTAAGTGCTCATGTGTTAAGTTATTGCAAAAATAACTAACTATGTGACCATCGAGTCAAATTAATTTAGCTACCGAAATACAATGCAATAAATAGTTGAGTATCTTTGCAAATCACTTTTGGTTGATTGGGGTATTAATTTACGCTACCGAATTTCTTCTTCCTAAATCTGTTTGACTAGCTAGGTGTTTGACGTTAGCACGTCTTATGTAACGGGGACACATTTCGAATTAAAAAAACCAGATATTCTGCCGCCAAGCAGTAGTGTGCAAACATTACTGTGTTCTGGTTTGAAGGGTACTGCAGCTAGCGAAATTACTGGGCTGTTGAGACTAACCATCTAGTCTCAAAGTAATGAGTGCCAAAGCAGCGATGCCCTGGACGTTGTTTTGTTACTCAAAGTTCTGTGTATCGCTGCAATGGTCATGGACAGCCGTTATCTCTTAACATCAGGAGAGCGCCTCCATAGTCTCATTACTTTTACATTAAAAAAAAAAAAAATCTCATTGTCAATTTCGACTTTTTTGTTGTGACATTATCAATTTCAGGCAAAATAACAAACAAACGCAATTTATTTACTTAAACAACTTCATAGTTTTTTTTATGTAACAGTATAAGACACTCTCCTGATAGTAAGAGACAACGCATGTCCATGACCATTGCAGCGATACACAGAACTTTGCAACAAAACAACGTCCAGGCATCGCTGCTTTGGCGCTCATTACTTTGAGATTTTCAATGGTTAGTCTCAACAGCCCTGTAATTTTGCTGCAGTACCCTTCACAGTAATGTTTGCACACTACTGCTTGGCGGCGGAATATCTGGTACTGCGGTGGTACCTACCTAAACGACCTCCTGCTAAGGAGATCTACCACCAAGTGCCTAATAGTTCATGGATTTGATCTATGCGTTCTATCGGTCGCGGTATCCGCATGCTTTTAAGAAATAATCTTATAAAGAAGTATTAAATGACATAAGAACATATTACATACAAGTTTATTTTATAGCCGCCATAAATGCTAAATCATTTTTATGTGATTTCGTTGAGTAAGGAAAGACAGATGTACAACTTCTGTAAGGAAAACTATGGATTTTAATATCTACTGTTTTTATTAGACTACGGTAAAGTATTTGGGAAAGGTTGTGTTTTTAACAGTGTGTGTTTGTTTTTGTCTCTTTTACTCATCCGATATTGATGAATGAGGTGACTATCGAATCATTGAAAGCTTTGTCAGAGAGGGCTGACCCTGCAGTGTATACAAATTTTGGTGACTAAATTAACTTTCTTACTTAAATCCTAATTACTGATTAAGTGTTTTAAAATATTTAAGTTTTTACCTAATTATTATTTTTTTTTAACACTTATTGACATTGACATATAATATTTTTGACATTAAATTACAATTTAAATATATATTTGCTACAAATTGGCATGACATTTTAATATTATCACTTGAGTGTATATTTTGGAATTGTTTATTAAATCATTATTTTTAAAATCAATATGACATAATGTTTAATTAGATTATTGAACGCCCGATAAGGGCAAACTAATGACACAATCTTTGCAAGAACAACTAGCATAATATTAAATTGTATCAGTGTTTTCTTCAATAAATATATCTGAATCTGAATCTGAATCTGAAAATAATTAAATAGTTTTTGTGTATTTGACAGCGAAATATCTCAGCCTAGTTTCTTTTAAAATACCTAATAAATATTTTTTACACATGCGTAACTGGGACGTGTCAATTTACAATTTAGAAAAACCGACTCCATGACCCTTAGACCAACTAAACGCACTGCTCCAATGAAACAGCGAGGTTTCCGACCAAACGAAAATACCATCGATGTACACAATATTTAGATATTTGTTGATTTTTCGAAAACCATGTAATCGATTTCGATAAAATTTATATGGGACTACCTCTGATGTTTGATTTACCAAGCAAAAAAAGAATCATCAAAATCGATTCATAATTGGCAGAACGCGATCAGCGTAACAAACATACCAAAAAAAAATTCTGTTTTGAGTCGTTTAAAAATGAAAAATGATGAGGTGATAATGTACCCTCATATAAGGAAAACACGTGAAAGTCACAGGGAACAGTTTATTTGTCCACCAGACATAAAAATAGTGAAGAAAAGTTTGTAGGTTATATTTAAGACGCGCGCATACAACCGTGCCAATCGGGAATAGAGTACGTGACGACTGGCTTTGCGCGTTAGATGTCGCACCACCGTTCGGTGAGCGGCGTCGGTAGAAAGAGACCGAGCGTTGAACACGCGTAGGTGCGAGCGAGAGGCCGCGTGACGCTCGGGGTGGCAACACCTCTGAAGGGTTTACAATAAAATCTTTTTTTATTTCATCTTTTAATCTTGAATGAATAAAAAAGTCCCATTGACCCTATGTCTGATCGTACTTATGAAAGTACATCTGTACTTTCCTAATCTGTGCCGTGTTTTAATTTGTCGCGTTAATTAGCTGGCAGGAACTCGCGTGTTTATGTCTCAGAATGTATTATTGGCTCGAAGCTGTGATGATTAAATATCTATGGAATTATACAGATTACTTCATGTGGGATTGACATAGAAATACGGATACACACAAAAATGCTAAATTTTGGTGGGAACAAAACTTTTTTTTAACATATTTAAAAAAAATGTCGAAGATTTTCATTGCGATCCATATTATTATATGTCCCATTTAAGTCATAAATATATGTCAATGTCCACTTTATTTGTTCTGTTGTTAAAAAAAAAGTATTTCATCAGTTAATATAAATCTTTTATGTATACGACAGCTTTGTTGGTTCATTGGTAGTATGTCTGCTTCGAGAGCTGTAGGGTGTGGGTTCGATTCCCACCCAGGACAAACATTGTGTTGTATAAACAAAAATGTTTCTTCTGTGTCTGGGTGTACTGTTTGTATTTAGATAAAAAAAAGTATTTAAGTATTGTATCAGTTATCTGACTTCCATAGTACAAGTTTGGGGTCAGATGGCGCTGTGCGTAATGTCCTGTGTTATTTATGAAAAACAAAATCATGTTTTTTTAATCTTATCGCAAAAAAACCTCGTCTTACGTATTTCATTTACTCGAAAATAATTCTACTGGACACAATAGAGAAAATAAAATTTTGAGTTAGGACTCTATGTGGTTCCCATAGTACAAGCTTTGCATAGGTCGACGCTAGATAGCGTTGTATAAAATTTCTCCCAGTAAAAATTTTGTAAAACATGTCTTCTGAAAAGATATACGAGCTATGCGTATTTAAGAAACATCTATCAAAGTACAAACTACCTATATTAGTACTACTACTGCCCGAGTGGGTGTTCCCCAATGAATACGGTCTGGGTACCGTCAAGTCGCGAGTGAAACGGTTTCTTCTAGGCGAGCGTGCTCCACCGTAGACCGCATCTTCGCTTAACATCAGGCGGAATGGCGGTCAAACGCAAGGCTATCTATTATTAAAAAAAAAAAATATCTTACCTGAGTATTCGCCTGCAGCAGACTTCCACCGTTCGTGTTCACCACACCGTTGTTGCACTGAGCTTTATTCACACAGATGTAACCCTGGCCAGCACAAGTTTGCTGGAGGTCACCACCAGAATACTCCTGGGCGTTCACGTTCCCAGTCTGTCTGAAAGCCTCATCTATACTTTGCTGGGTTTGCTGCTGTTGAAAATCATATTCACTACCCTTCTGCGCATTCTGAATCAAGTTGATGTTAGACCCAGCAGTCGAAGCCGTGAATGGGCTAGGAGAAGAACCCGTATATCCTGAACCAGAAGCACCAAACTTGCTTGAAGATCCAAAAGAGGCTTGGTTGAAGTTTCCTCCAAAGCCAGCCTGTCCCTGGCTTTGACCGGCTCCAGCGAAGTTGCCTTGAGCTTGGAAGCCAGATTGTCCAAATTTGTTTATGCCTCCGTTTAGGAAGGGGTTGTTTGACAGGTCAGTCTCTCCTTTGCTGGATGAGCTGAACGATGAAGATTCAAACGAGGATGACGATTGGTAGCCAGGCTTAGCATCAGCTCCGGATGAGAACGCTCCTTGGCCATTAAATCCTCCAGCTAGTTTCGAGAAATCTCCGTTTAAGAACGGATTTGCACCCAAATCTAAACCAGCGGCATTGCCAGTCGTGCCGTAGCTTGATGAGGACGTCTTACTGAACTTCTCGAAGTTTCCACTGCCTGCTGCAGCGCTTTTGAACGGAGAGTTTTGTTGGTTCATCCACCAGAAGGGGCTTCCATCACCCTCGAGCAAGTTTCCTAAGCTACCAGCTGAGTGGAAGGTGAATTCGTTTCCGCTGTTTTGTGCTGCAGCGGCTTGGAAAGCTTCAGCGTTTCCGAATCGTTCCACGACTCTTCCGTCTTTTACTTTGAGGCCAGCACAGCCTTTGTCGCTAGAACAGCCTTCAAAAGACTGTTGAGTGTGGATTTCAGCACCGGGCAGCTGTTGAATCGCTGCCAGGACGTCTTTTGGCGACTTAACGTTCAATTTAGCACCTCCGGAGCATGTCGTACATCTTTCCACCCTCGCTTGGATGTCGGATTCCTCAGCTTCGACCAGGGGTTCGTTATTTTGGGGCAGCTGTTTGACATCCTCGATGTTTTCGGGATGAGCGTTTGTGGTTAGCACCAGAATGGCAACCACTATTGAAAATAGTGGCTTCATATTTCTGTAACAAGAGAAAGAATATTTTAGAATGTGCGCTATATCAGAGTTATACTCAGGTATGTTGGGAATGAGGCCAGTGGACAAGACGGTATCATAAGGGTATTGTCAATTAGCTTCCAGAGCATCTGCCGTTATTTGACGAGGTAAAAACTGCCGTGCTCTACAGCGGCAATGGATAACCATTGCAACGGCACACAATTAAATGTATATGTGACCATTGTAGCGGCACCCAATTGAATTGATAGATGACCATTGCAGCAGTACCCAATTGAATTGATAGATGATTATTGCAGCAGTACCTAATTGCATTGATGTATGACCATTGCAGCGGTACTCAATTGAATTGATGGATTACCATTGCAGTGGTATCCAATTGAATTGCTAGATGACCATTGCAGCGGTATCCAATTGAATTGATGGATTACCATTGCAGTGGTATCCAATTGAATTGCTAGATGACCATTGCAGCGGTATCCAATTGAGTTGATAGATAACTATTGTATCAGTACCTAATTGAATTGATGGATGACCATTGCAGTGGTACCTAGAACTTAGTAACAGAACTCAGTTTTTAGTTTTATTAGCACTCATCACTTATTATCTACCACGAAAAACATTTTTATATTCAGGTAGCATTATAAATTTTAATTCATAAAGATACGAATTAGCAACAAATCATATTTGAATGGCTATCATGAGTAACATTATAGAATCGTTTTTTATTAATTTTAATCTTGCCTTTTGACAATCCGTGACACTTAAAAAAAGCGTTTACCTAACAACAACAAAAAACAAACTATTATACAAATAGAATAAAAATCGATATTTAACATTTGACCAATCATGAATTTGTCGATTTTGAAAAGGTCTTCAAAAATAAACAAATAATATACCAGTTATGGTGTGGGTTCGATTCCCATCGAGGTTTTTTTCTGTTTGATTAAAAAAAATGTTTTTATGTAAAAAAAAAAAAAAATTATCTCTTAAATTTAAAAAAAAAAAAATACACATTGTCTTTGTGATACATCACAAAGACAATGTTTAAAGATAACAAAAAATACCTATAGTTCAAGGCTGTCTACAAATTACACATTACCATTCAATATGGCTCTTATTGTAATCGAATAGATCTCATTATTGCACGTTTTTGAAACAAGCAAATGCCGACCGGAATACAAAGTTTGTAAAGTTTTGTATATTTATTTTGGAAGTGGCATTTTAAATTGTTCTTCATTAAATACTCACTAATAGAGAATTAAATTTTTGTTTTTTTTTTTAATTAATTTCTCTCTATTTAACCGGCTCAAAAAAGAGGAGGTAATCTCAATTCGACCGTATCATATTTTATATTCGATCGTATTTTTGTTTCGCGATAATTCCGCCAATTATGAATCGATTTTGATAATTCTTTTTTTGCTTGGTAGAACATACTTCAGAGGTGGTCCCATATAATATTCAATGCAAATATTTAGTTTATTTCCGCCTAACAGTCGTTTCAGTTACAACAGTGATGAGCATTTAAATTTAACTAATTTGACAACAATTTATTAATCAAAAATTTAATCGTAACTTTATTTAAAATCTAGAACTAATTTTGACGTAGCGTCTGAATCAATCGATTATCTAGTGGTCCAATATAAATTTTATCGAAATCGATCAAGCGGTCATTAAACAATCAACAAAAATGTAAAAAATTGTATACGTGTATGATATTTTCGTTTGATCGGAAACCTCGCTGGTTCATTGGAGCAGCGCGTTTAGTTGGCCTAAGGGGCGTGGAGTCGGATTTTTTAAATTACAATTTTATTTAAAATTTCCGAGTTCAAATTATCGCAGTTCACCATTCTGGCCAAGTGCAGGTTGGCCGACCACACATTTTCAACAACTTTTTTTTTTAACTTTTAGACATGTAAATTTCCTCACGATGTTTTCTTTCACCGTTTGAAGTTATCAGCTATACATAACTGCACATAGCCTAGAAAAGATAGATGCGCGATGGGATTCGAACCTAGGTCCTCCTGATTGGATGTAAGACGTTCTAAACCTCTACAGCCTATTTAAATAATAACACACTTTTATTCGATAAAATTTTATCAAATTTTTAGTCGGTAAAAATTTAGACGAAACCTGTCATCAATTTTATTTTTAAATAATTTCTCTATCGATTTTGTTAGTGATTAAAATTTTGTTAATAATTAGTATATATACATATTTATATCAATAAAAATGCAAATTGGTTACAGAATTAATTAGTTATTTTTGAAGGCGGGAAATGTTTCATTTCCTACTGGTTTCAACACATCGTTAAAACATGTACCTACCTAATAAATCTTCAATCAATTAAAAAAAAATCACAAAACGAGTATTTTTGCGAAAATGACGTCAAATAAAAATATTGTTAACAAATAACATACCAGTTATGGTGTGGGTTCGATTCCCATCTAGGATAAGCATTTATGTGATAAACTTCGACATTTTTTTCTGTTTGATTAAAAAAAAAATGTTTTTATTGTAAAAGTAATGAGCCGCTCTCCTGATGGTAAGAGACAACGCGTGTCCATGGCCATTGCAGCGATACAGAGAACTTTGAGTAACAAAACAAAGTCCAGGCATCGCTGCTTTGACGCTCATTACTTTGAGACTTGTGATGGTTAGTCTCAACAGCCCTGCAATGTCGCTGCTTTGTAGCGATGATAACACAGTGGTTAGCGCGGTCGGATTACATGCCGATGGAGCGTGGGTTCAAACCCCAACAATGAGCTTGAGCTGCCGGTGAAGGAAAACATCGTGAGGAAACTATAGCATGGTGGTAGCGTACTCTCTAGTACTCGGCTGGCTAGCTACCACGCGAGAGTTGAAAATCTGCCGCCAGGCATCTCACGGTGTGTTCCCGCAGCCTTGCTCGAGAGCCAGTTCCATTCCAGGCTAGGTGTGCTTTACCATCCTCGACCACACCGTCAGTTAAGATCAGGTGAGCTGTGGTCAAGTACCTAGCCTGTCAACCATAAAAAAGTAAACGTACCCTTCACAGTAATGTTTACACACTACTGCTTGGCGGCAGAATATCTGGTACTGCGGTGATACCTACCTAGACGACCTCTCGCTAAAAAGATCTATCCCAATGTATAATAATAGTTATTTCAAATCAATAGCTCATTTCTAGGGTCCCGTACCCAAAGGGTAAAACGGGGCCCTATTACTGAGACTCCGCTGTCCGTCTGTCGCCAGGCTGTATCTCATGAACCGTGATAGTTAGACAGTTAACATTTTCACAGATGATGTATTTCTGTCGCCGCTATAACAACAAATACTAAAAAACTGAATACTATAAATATTTAAGGGAGCTCCCATACAACAAACGTGATATTTTTTGCTGTTTTCCTAGATAATGGTACGGAACCCTTCGTGCGCGAGTCCGACTCGCACTTGGCCGGTTTTTTCAACCGATTTCAAGAAACGTGTGTTTGTGGCTCGCGCTTCGGAAGGTCATATAGTATATTTGTTTAAGCCGGCGTAAAATCAAATATTTGCTGATCAATGGCATTCCTACTGGCCTTAACATGGCCAACATAAGGTGACGCAGCGATGATAGCTCAGTGGTTAGCGCGGTCGGTTCACACGCCGAACTACGTGGGTTCAAGCCCCTAACAATGAGCTTGAGCTGTCGGTGAAGGAAATCGTGAGGAAACCGATTTTTGAGCATTTGCCAGTGTCAGGTATTTTAATATTTTCAAGTTTCATAAGTTACAAAGTAGTCAAAGTCTAGTCTTGGTCAAATACAGTCCGTCAGTCTAATTCAGTCATCTATACCATTATACAGAGGAAAGATTTGATTGTTTCTCGAAGAGGCGCCGAAACTACTGAAACGATTTCAAAAATTCCTTCACCGTTGGGAAGCTACACTATCCCCGGGTGACATAGGCTACTTTTTATCCCTGTATTCCCACGGGAACGGGAACTACGCGGGTGAAACCGTGAGGCGTCCGCTAGTGCTTTAGTAAAGTAGTGGCGACTTTACTATAAAGCCTTGATAGAGTTTTGGAAGCAACACGAAAAGTCATGTTTTCCCACATTATATCATTTTCCCACACTCGCGCTTGTGATTCGGCACTTTATGAATAAAACACCACCATTTTTATGCATAAACACTCGACAAAACACTAACAAAAAAATACAACGGTGCGTTCTGGTAGCCTCACTTGAGAACTAGTTCCATTCTCTTAACATCAGGTGAGCTGTGGTCAAACACCTTGCCAATCATTAAAAGAAAACGTCCAGATAAGGTGGTAGATCCTTTATTCTACATTCCGGTTAGATTGGTACTACAGCGAAATTGCAGAGCTGTTGAGACTAACCAACAAAAGCGATGCCCTGGACTTTGTTTTGTTACTCTGGGTATCGCTTTAATGGTCATGGACAGGCGTTATCTCTTACCATCACGAGAACGTTTTGTTCTGCTTACTTTTAACAAGATAAATGTGTATTGCAAAGCGGCGTGGACCAACTTACAGTGGACGGTGGACCACCTAAATCACGTTTCTATCCGTAGAAGGACGGGCCAGTTTGTTTGGGATGACGTGTCTATGATCTTTTCATCTCTGACCTAAGCGATATCTATAATGCTTTGAGGCACATTTTGGGAAAGACGTTTGGAAAATACTTCAACTATTATTTTGTGTTCATTTTTTGGGTTCCGTACCTCAACCCGAACCCTTATATGTATGACTAGCTGCGCCCCGTGGTGTTACCCGCTACATGTTAATCCAGGGTTTCAGCTACCTCTATACAAAATTTTATCAAATAGAAACGGATCCCATACCATTAAGCCCAAACACGGCTAGGTAACATTGCTTGATGATGTAGCTATGATAGCTCAGTGGTTAGGCGATCGGTTTGCACGTCGTAGGGCGTGAGTTCAAACCCCAACAATGAGCTGCCTGAAGGAAAACATCGTGAGGAAACCACAGCATGGTGGTAGCGTACTCTCTAGTACTCGGCTGGCTAGCTACCACGCGACAGTTGAAAATCCCGCCAAGCATCTAACGGTGTGTTCCGACAGCCAGCAGAGCCAGTTCTATTCCGGGTACCAGTCTCGTGCGTCCCAAAAGGTTAGTTCTGAAAACCAGCTCTGCTGATAAATCGGCAGCACTGATGCTGAGAACTAACCTTTTTGTCGCACTGCACACTACTGCGGGAACTTTCTACATATTATTATTGTTATTGTTATTTCCTAATCTTTTATTTGTAGTGTTCTTTTGTCGTTGTGTGTGTCAAAATAAATGTTTTCTTTCTTTCTTTCTTCTTTCTAAAAACCATGGTAGACTTGATAAATCTGCCCGATGTACATTCCTTTGTGTCGCACAATAAAACTATAAACTGTTTAAAGAAGTATTTAGTTTATAACGGTACCATGAAAACTGACTAGTTATAAAAACAAACAATCAAACGATCAACGACCTGACATAGTTAAAATAAACCACAATAAATGATATTATAATTACGAATTCTACGTTTGGATGTTTGTTGCTTAATCACGCGAAAACGGCTAAACGGATTTAAATGAGATTTGGCACATGTATCGTTCATTATCTGGATCTATCTAAGATTTAAAATATTTTTCCATCTCCCATCTCGGAAAGAATATTTCTGCTCGTTGATATCTGAGTGCAAAAGTCGTTTTTATCCGCTAGAGGATAAAGTAAATTTAGAACATCGCGTGCGCTAAGTTTGTGAATTCAAAACATCATTAAACCTATTTACTTCTACCTCCATGTGACGAATTTATCATACGACTTTTTTTAATTTGTTAAAAACTCAGACTCGGAACCTCCTTGGTGTACGTTTTTTTTAATTTGCTTTGCGCGCGCAATTTTCTTTTCACGTCATATTGTTAATGTAGTAGTTAATACCTAAACTGAAATAAAAGTATCACGTGATTGTAAAAGTTATTTTCGCATTTAGCCATTTCCTCGCTGAGGCGGGATGACAAGTTACGTGTTGCACTCGAGTGCAAAGATTTTTCACCTCGTGGGGGCTGTCGAACGTAAAGACTTTAATTTGAACAAGTAAATGAACGAGATGCTTTCTTAACGGTAAGAAATAACGCCTGTCCATGACCATTGCAGCGACACTTTACTAAATATCATAAGTAAAAAAAAAGTATTGAAGTATTATATCAGTTATCTGACTTCCATAGTACAAGCTTTGCTTAGTTTGGGGTCAGATGGCGCTGCGAGTAATGTCCTACGATATTTATTTATTTATTTTATTTATTGCTTATTTGTTTCTTCCACGTTTCATTTCTTATTGAACCCAATTCTAAAGATAACGCGAACGAAGTCGAGAACGTAAGCTAGTATAGAACAAGATCTCAGTTAAACAACTTACAGTTAAGTACCAAAAAATATTATTTAAAAAATTCTGACAAAGACTAATGATTCAAATGGCTTCGGGGATAATGCTCTAGGTATCTAAATGTAAGGATATACAGGTCAAGTAGCATCTTAAGATGCCTAAAGCAGAGTGCCGTGGGCGGTAAGGTCGAATGAAAGAGGTAATGGCAAATTATACTAGTACAGCAAACCAATAGAAACAACGTCGCTAGCCGAATATGCGATCCCCGATATCGTAAACTAGCTGCGGCTTGCGGTGTTACCCGCTACATCATTTCAGGATAAAAAGTAGTCTATGTATCAATCTAGGGTCTCAGCTACCTCCATACCAAATTTTATCCAAATTCGTTCAGTAGTTTTTGCGTGAAGGAGTAACAAACATCCATCCATCCAACTCAACCCATGACTCAATTCGACTGTATTTTTTTTGTTCGTATGTTACGCGATCATGCCGCCAATTATGGATCGATTTTGATGATTCTTTTTTTTCTTGGTAGATTATACTTCAGAGGTGGTTCCATATAAATTTTATTTAAATCGATCGAGCGGTTTTTAAAAAATCAACAAAAATCTAAAGTATTGTATACATGGCTGATATTTCCGTTTGGTCGGAAACCTCGCTGTTTCATTGGAACAGCGCGTTTAGTTGGTCATGGAGTCAGTTTTTTTTAATTATACATTGATATATTATATTACTCAAAGTTCTGTCTATTTAAATAAATAAATAAATGCCCTGTTGGTTCATTGGTAGTGTGTCTGCTCCAAGAGCTGAAGGGCTTGGTTTCGATTCCCACCCAGGACAAGCATTTTGTGATATAAACAAATGTTTGTTCTGTGTCTGGGTGTACTGTATGTATTTACAAAAAAAAAAAAGTATTTAAGTATTCTATCAGTTGACAGCCCCGTTGGCTCATTGGTAGTATATCTGCCTTGAGAGCTGTAGGGCGTGGGTTCGATTCCCACCCAGGGCAAACATTTTGTGAATAAACACAATCATGTTTGTTCTGTGTCTGGGTCTTCTGTATGTATTTACAAAAAAAAAGTATTTAAGTATTCTATCAGTTATCTGTCTTCCATAGCACAAGCTCTGCTTAGTTTGGGGTCAGATGGCGCTGTGTGTATAGGCCCACGATATTTATTTATTTTTATTTAGTTCTCTGACTTCCATGGCACAAGCTTTGCTTAGTTTGGGGCCAGATGGCGCTGTGTATAATGTCCTATTATATTTATTTATATACACAGCCGTTTTTGCGTAATGGAGTAACAAACATCCAAACATACAAACTTTCACATTTATAATATTAGTAGGATTAACATTCACAACCTAAACGAGAAACTAGGTTATGATAGCTTCTTATAAAAATTCAAAAAGGCTCCTATTTATAGATTCATTATATAACTCGCGAATACATAGCTTTAGAATAACTATTGTGATGGCGTACCGTTCGCTGACAGATATATGGTTATAACTTTATTTAACTTTGACAGTTTGAAAAAAACTTTTATAATTGACCTCAATCTTTTGAATTCGGTATGTAAAGTACATATATAGATATAACTCTTTATTGTGCGCACGATAAACAGAAAAACGTGCAGATAAAAAAAGAACCTCATAAGCTAGTGCCACAAGTGGGCGGCCTTACCGCTAAGAGCGATCTCTTCCAAGCAACCAAATATACGAAAAACACGATCGGTAACATAGGAAACAGACGGGAGATGTTGTAATTATAAATAAATTGTAAAAAATAAATAAATAATATTTTGACACATTTCATTGCCTTTGACAATTGACATGATGTAAACAAATCTTATATCATAGCCTCATAAAAGCGATATCAGAGCCCGAGTAACGTTTACAGTAAAATATTCCAGATATTTGTATCAACAAAGCGAAAAACAACTCGACGTACGTGTATTGAAGAGGTTATTACGGCTGCCGTTGACTTGACATTGACAGATGTCGTTTTGATTTGTCATACCTTTTTTTAAGGCACCGAACGTAGCCCACTATGTGATGTCATTTAATATCAAAAAGTCAAGTTTGTTTTGTGTATTTTATCGGTTTTATCGCTTACAGCGATTTCTTCCAGACAACCTTTGGATGGATAGTAATAATGGCACAGATATTAAGCGGGTTTAATTATGATTTAGTGATTTCGTTTTAAAATAACGATAACATATTATATTTAAGAAAAACTAAACACAAGTAAATAGATTACAATACACCCACACATACATCTCACACGCCATTCCAGGCTAGGTGTGTTTACAATCTTCGACCACACCGATGCGCTTAATACCACGTGAGCTGTGGTCAAACGCCAGCCTATCAACCATGAACAAAATACTGTTTTTTTTAGTAAATATAAACATGTAGATATATAAATATAAATTCAATGTTTTGTAATCAAGTAGCGAAAATAAATTACATACGTTCGAAGTACGATTGCAGTTACATTACAAAATTTGCAATAAAATCATCAATAATTGTATTATTTTTATCGGTATAAATACAAAAGTTTCATGTAGCCATAAAAATTGTCGTAAAATTATATAACTTATGAAGTAATTCATTTTTTATTGGTGTTATAATAATATGCAAGTTTTGTACTGACACGGGCAACACGCTCTCCTGATGGTAAAAGATAACGCTTGTCCATGACCATTGCAGCGATACACAGAACTTTGAGTAACAAAACAAAGTCCAGGCATCGCTGCTTTGGCGCTCATTACTTTGAGACTTGCGATGGTTAGTCGCAACAGCCCAGTAATGTCGCTGCAGTACCCTTCACTGTAATGTTTACACACTACCGCTTGAAGAAAAACTGATATTGCGGCGGTACTTATTTCTTCTCATACAAAGAATATAAAAATCATTGAAAAAATCAACTTAATTGCCAAGTTTCTTACATGGGGCGGTATGAAAGGTCAGTGCTATATTTTTAGGGTTCCGTATCCAAAGGGTATAACGGGACCCTATTACTAAGGCTCCGCTGTCCGTCTGTCAGCAGGCTGTATCTCATGAGCCGTGATAGTTGGACAGTTCAAATTTTCACAGATGATGTATATCTGTTGCCGCTATAACAAAAAGAGGGTTCCCATACAAAAAACGTGATTTTTTGCCGTTTTTATAAATACGGAACGAAACCCTTCGTGCACGATTTTTAAGTACTAGCTACCACAAGTTTTTTTTTTATTTAACAACTAGCCTGTCAACCATTAAAAAAAAAAAAAGTTGAAATCTGTCGTTGAGCGCTAACAATGTATTCCAGTAGCTTTGATTGAGAGCCACTTCCATTCCAGGCTAGGTATGCTTTACCATTTTCGACCAGATCATCACTTCAGATCAGGTAAACTGTGGTCAAAAACCTAGCTTGTCAAACACTTAAAAAACGCCAATAAACAAAATCATATTACACACAATCGCATAAATTTTATTACAGTCGTGTGTGACTTTTCTTTATAACAAAAATGACATAAAACGAAGTTTAAAAACGTAATAAACGCTCGGATGATTATGACACCTTGCCAATGAAAGCCACGCTATACTTTCTTCTGCCGCGTTATGTAACTATAAGAACTATGTCAAGGTCAACTTTCGCTTACAAAGTGGGTCATTATTCCGAACGATTGGTGCGTCATAACTATCCGCCAATAGCGACGTTTTGTGGTTGACGCTTCGAAAACTGTGACTACTTTTATTGTGCGAACCGCTATCACTGAAATAAATAAATAAATATCGTAGGACTATACACACAGCGCCATCTGGTCCCAAACTAAGCAGAGCTTGTGTGAAGGAAGTCAGATAACTGATAGAATACATCAATACTTTTTTTTTTTTTGTAAATACATACTTATAATACACGCGGAACACCCAGACACAGAACAAACATTTGTTTATTCACAAAATGCTTGCCCTGAGTGGGAATCGAACCCACGCCCTACCGCTCTCAAGGCAGATATACTACCAATGAGCCAACGGGGCTGTCACTGCACATGCACTGGCTTCCCGATTTTTTTATAGTTGACAGGCTAGGTGTTTGACCACAGCTCACCTGATGTTAAGGGAAGGTGTGGTTGAAGATGGTAAAGCACACCTAGCTTGGAATGACTACTCTCAAGTGAGGCTGCCGGAACAACCCGTTAGATGCTTGGCGGCAGATTTTCAACTCTCGTGTGGTAGCTAGCCAGCCGAGTACCTACTAGAAAGTACCCTACCACCACGCTATGGTTTCCTCACGATGTTTTCCTTCACCGGCAGCTCAAGCTCATTGTTGGTGTTTGAACCCACGCCCTTCCGCATGCGAGCCTACCGCGCTAACCACTGAGCTATCATCGCAACTAAATGTTGGATGGATACTCGACTGGTTTTTTAGGGTTCCTATTACTAAGACTCCGCTGTCCGTCTGTCTGTCTGTCGGCCCGTCTGTCATCAGGCTGTATCTCATGAACCGTGATAGTTTTTTTTTATAAATAATGGTACGGAACTCTTCGTGTGCGAGTCCGACTCGCATTTGGCTGGTTTTTCATTAGTCTATCTTTGGCAATTTGTGATTGATTAAAATATCGAGAGAAGGCATTGGTTCCCGAAATACAGTTATCACTAGTTCGAAACTAATATGTCCAAAACTTATGCCAAATAAAATAATCTTTTAAAAAGATATCGATTTTGACTTGAAGACACCCAGATTATATTAACTCTCGACATGAAGACACCCAGATTATATTAACTCTCGACATGAAGACAACCAGATTATAGTCACTATCGACTTGAAGACACCCAGATAATATCTTTGTTCTGTGTCTGGGTGTTCTGTATTTACTATAAGTATGTATTTACAAAAAGTATTTAAGTATTCTATCAGTTATCTGACTTCCATAGTACCAGCTTTGCTTAGTTTGGGGTCAGATGGCACTGTAATGTCCTGCGATATTTATTTATCTATCGCGGAACACCCACTCAGCCGCACAGCTTACATATAAGCCGCAGGCCGAGCCGCGGGTACGAGCTAGCGGCATTAAGTTATTTTACCTTCATAGCGGCAACGACCAGATTCCTCCGATACACGTATTGCGTAACGTATGAAGGCAAGTAGGGTCTTCTCTTTTAAAACTCGTTTTACAGTTTACCGAATTCCAACGCCTGTATGTATATTTATTATTAAGTTTATGTATGTGACTTGTTAGTATATAGTGGAACATTTTGTTGCACTTGTATTTGCCGCCATTCAACAAATAAATAAATGTGTTCCGGTTTGAAGGGTACTACAGCGAAATTACACGGCTGTTGAGACTAACCATCGAAAGTCTCAAAGTAATGATTCCCAAAGCAACGATGCCTGGACTTTGTTTTGTTACTCAAAGTTCTGTGTATCGCTGCAATAGTCATGGACAGGCGTTATCTCTTACCATCAGGAGAGCGTCTCGTTCATCTCATTACTTTTTACATAAAAAAAATATCGTAGGACATTACACACAGCGTCATCTGCCCTTAAACTAAGGAAAGCTTGTACTATGGAAGTCAGATAACTGATACAATACTTTTTGTAAATACATACTCGTACTTATAATAAATACAGAACACCCAGACACAGAACGAACATTTGTTTATGTTACAAAATGTATATCCTGGGTGGGAATCGAAACTTTAAACAATAAAAAGCCTGTAGCGGAAACTTTTTTTTTATCTAACGCCTGTCCATGACCATTACAGCGAAACACACATGTGATCGCATATGGTAAGCACACATAGACTGGAATTGAACTGGCTCTTAAGTGAGCCGGAACACACCGTTAGATGCTTGGCTGCAGATGTTCAACTGTGGTTTCCTTCACCGGCAGTTCAAGCTCATCGTTGGGGTTTGAACCCGCACCTTTGCGTGTGTACCGACCTCGCTATCACTGGGCTATCATAATAACAACGTTGGTAAACAGCTATTTCTAATAATTTGGCAAGCTGTTTCTTCCAAGCTACGAGATGCGTTGGAGGTCACCTGTCTGACCTCAGAGGTCGAACCAAACGCTTACTAATGTATTTACAAAATGTCCGATGACACATTACAAAGTTGAATTTCGTTATATTATTGGATTTCTAGGTCACATTCGATATTATTGACATATATTAGTCATTAAAACATATTTTATACATTAGTTTGTTGAATATTAATTTTATGTAGGCTAGATACAAGCAAAAAAATAGAGCACATAAATGATTACTACCCAGGATAAATCAAGTATAAGCAAATGTTTGTTCTGTGTCTGGGTGTCTTATGGGTGTATGTATTATAAATATGTATTAACAAAAAAAAAGTATTTCAGTATTCTATCAGTTATCCGACTTCCATAGTACAAGCTTTGCTTAGTTTGGGGTCAGATGGCGCTGTGTGTAATGTCCTACGATATTTATATAGATTTTTTTTAACGTAAATGTAATGAGACGAACGAGACGCTCTCCTGATGGTAAGAGATAACGCCTGTCCATGGCCATGTCATCAATACACAGAACTTTGAGTTACAACACAAAGTCCAGGCATCGCTGCTTTGGCGCTCATTGCTTTGAGACTTTCGATGGTTAGTCTCAACAGCCCTGTAATCTCGCTGCAGTACCCTTCAAACCGGAACACAGTAATGTTTACACACTACTGCTTCCTTATATATGGTACTGTAGTGTTACCTATCTAGACGACCTCCTGCTAAGGAGTTCTACCACCAATTAAATGAAAATTGAGGCCTTTAATGTACATCCAATATGGAAGGATTTTTGGAGGGATGAATTGCTTGTAAGATTCTGCTGTTTTCTGTACTTTTTTTCTATTTCTGGTGTGCACAATAAAGATTTTATATCTATTCAACTTTAGGATTTAAAAAGACATCAATCTATAATCTCTGTATTCAATTCAAGTAGTTGTTGAGTATATGTATCATCATCATCATCATCATCATCATCATCATCATTTCAGCCGTAGGACGTCCACTGCTGGACATAGGCCTCCCCCATTGACTTCCACAAAGACCGGTTGGAAGCGGCTCGCGTCCAGCGCGTTCCTGCGGTCTTTACTAGGTCGTCTGTCCACCTTGTGGGTGGACGTCCTACGCTGCGCGTGCCGGTCTGTGGTCTCCGCTGCAGAACTGTGCAGCCCCATCGGCCATCAGTTCTGCGTGCGATGTGCCCACTGCCACTTCAACTTGCTGATCCGTTGGGCTATGTCGGTAACTTTGGTTCGTCTACGGATCTCCTCATTTCTGATTCGATCTCGCAGGGAAACTCCGAGCATAGCCCTCTCCATAGCGCGTTGTGCTACTTTGAGCTTACCAAGAAGGCACACAGTCAGAGACCACGTATATGTATCATCATCATCATCATCATTTCAGCCGTAGGACGTCCACTGCTGGACATAGGCCTCCCCCATTGACTTCCATAAAGACCGGTTGGAAGCGGCTCGCATCCAGCGCGTTCCTGCGGTCTTTACTATATGTATATTAAAACATAATTAAAATTTGTGAGGTTTTCCTCTACTCGGGCTCCGGTTTACTGAGCTCCCGCCCCGAGACCCTCAGGGAAATCAGGGGATGGCTCAGTTCCCCCGCTGACAAAAACTGAATCTCCTAACACTTTGCTGATTATGGTGGTTGTGTGGATCGCGGCCTGTTTTTGGATGTGTGTCTGTATGTTTGCGTCTAGTTTTGTACAGTATTTGTGTAATGATTTGGCTATTGTTCCAGTTGATCCTACTACTATGGGTATAACTTCTGTTGCTGTTTTCCATAATCTGGCTATTTCCCTCTTTAAAAACATGATTATTATAATGTATACACATTTCTTTGTAATTTATATTAATTTTGTAACATGATATCTCATTACAAATTCATGTTTATTGGGTGATAATTTTAATTTCTCTCTTATAATACGTATAAATTAATATGTTCTGGTAAAATTACATTATTGAATTGAATTAATAGTATACGTTAAATTTTAATATAAATATTTCCGCGGGTATCAATCTTAGATCTCTTTGAATATTATTTTCAAAACACGTGACATTTCAAGTATGATAATTTTTGTACATAATATTTTCGAGATGAATGAAATAGAATAGATTCATGTATTTTTTTAATAACAATTAATAGTAATTTGTTTCAAAATATCACTAGGTTTTGCACATCTTCACGTCAACATATTTAAATGACTTTTATGTACATACTAGCTGCGCCCCGCGGTGTTACCCCCTACATGTTTTCGGGATAAAAAGTAGCCCAAATATTAATCCAGGGTCTCAGCTACCTCCTTACCAAATTTCATCCAAATCCGTTCAGTAGTTTTTGCGTGAAAGAGTAACAAACATCCATCCATCCAAAGTTTAACATTTATAATATTTGTAGTATGAAGTTATGATAGGATATAGATTCTTATTATATATAATGTATAAAGTCAACTTTTTTATAATAATTCATTTTCGTGAATTATATTGAAAGTTATGTTTGTCTGCACGTCATATGTAAATACTTTTAAGAATGTATGTATACATATATAAATTACTTGGTGGTACATCTCCTTAGCAGGAGGTCGCCTATGTAGGTACCACCGCAGTACCAGATATTCTGCCGCCAAGCAGTAGTGTGCAAACATTACTGTGAAGGGTACTGCAGCGACATTACAGGGCTGTTGAGACTAACCATCGCAAGTCTCAAAGTAATGAGCCCCAAAGCAGTGATGCCTGGACTTTGTTTTGTTACTCAAAGTTCTGTGTATCGCTGCGATGGTCATAAAAAAAAATGTATAAAGACAAATTTTATATGACAAATTTTTTCACGCATAATATTGGAAGTTCTGTTTGTCTAACGAAACAAACACTCAAGTCCGGCTTGGACCATCAGAATTATAGTTTTATGCAAATCTTAGACCTTGAAATTTTAATATATGGTCTTCCAACATTTATATTAAATTTACAACACAGATAAAATTCAATCTGATACAGATTTGGTAACAATAGAAATATATTATTAAAAATTTGAATATGGATCAACTTTTAGTGAGGATGTAATTTTATTAGGTTGTAAAATTGATATTTTCAAATTAATAGGATTTATATTATTAATTGTACTTTGTACTGGGATGATTGGACAAGATTGGCAAGTATTTTGTAATGAGATGAACGAGACGCCCTCCTGATGGCGAGAGGGCCTGTCCATGACCATTGCAGCGATACACAGAACTTTGCGTAACAAAACAAAGTCCAGGCATCGCTGCTTTGGCGCTCATTACTTTGAGACTTGCGATGGTTAGTCTCAACAGCCCAGTAATACCCTTACACAGTAAATTGTAATTTAAAAAAAAAATAAAGTAATAAATTAAAGTAATTGTGGTAGTAAATTTAAGTAATTATCTATTTGACTTTGTTAATGAATTAATTATTACGACATTGATTTGACTTTTATTATTTTTTATTTGTTATTTGATTGTAATATATTTAATTATTATTGTATGCCCAATGGGCGCAGTTTGTTGACACGTTTTTCTCAGTTATAAATAAGATCCCACGCTACACAGGCTGACAATAAAAATATTTGAATTTAATATTTTAATATTTAATGTTTACATACTATTTGAAGTACAAGTGACATCTCATAATATTCTGAAAGAACAGACTCGTAGTACTAGTGATTCTACCACAAAGCATTACTGTGTTCCGGTTTGAAGGGTACTGCAGCGAACTTACAGGGCTGTTGAGACTAACCATCGTAAGTCTCAAAGTAATGAGCGCCAAAGCAGCGATGCCCGGACTTTGTTTTGTAACTTAAAGTTCTGTGTATCGCTGCAATAGTCATGGACAGGCGTTATCTCTTACCATCAGGAGAGCGTTTCGTTCGTCTCAATACTTTTACATAAAAATTAGGAATTTGAAAAAATTACAACGCCAAAAGAATTTGCATCCGTGCAAAGCCGAAGCGGGTTACTAGTTTTAATGTAAAAAAATTGACATTATTTTTATTGTTAACAAGGCTAAGTGTTTGACCACAGCTCACTTGATATTGAGTGACAGTGTGGTCGAATATGACCGACGGTCGGTGTGGTACGTCATTCCACGAACTTTAATGCTAGCAGGATTTTTTTTTTCTAAATTAAGTGTTTCTATAACAAAGGTCAAGGAATAATTACAAAAAGAAAGAATTTAAAAATCAAATGTCATCCATTAATAGGTCGCCACTTTTCTATCAGTATTTATGATAATTATGTCCGCAATTTGACTCACAGGTTAACAGTGTCAAACCATTAGGGTCTGTGCAGACTGGCGAGATTTAGCATCGAGTCACTCGGTTGGTTCGGCATCCTGATGCCGCAACGAACGTTACTGGATGCTTCTATCAAATCTTCTGTAATACGACTAAATATCAATATACACGATTTTAATATTTTCTTTTATTGTAAAGTAATTAGACGAACGAGCCACTCTTCTGATGGTAAGAGATAATACATGACCTTTGCAGCGATACCCAAACTTTTGAGCAGCAAACCGAAATCTAGGACTCATTACTATGAGACTTTCGATGGTTAGTCTCAATAGCTCTGTTATTTCGCTGCAATAACCTTCAAAATGGAATACAGTAATGTTTATACACTACTGCTTGGCGGCAGAATATCTAGTATTGGAATTTTACCTATAATATTAGCTAGACGACCTCCTGCTAAGGAGATCTTAAAAAAATATCAACGCTGTTATAGCTGAGCTAAGACAAGCCACTGAGCCAGATCTTCGGTTGTTTGCTCTCTTCCACCGCCAGCTGTCTTACGCATATCGTCACTTCATAGTGTCTCGGGGCGTCTTACGCTACTTCCAGATCTTCGGTTGTTTGCTCTCTTCCACCGCCAGCTGTCTTACGCATATCGTCACTTCATAGAGTCTCGGGGCGTCTTACGCTACTTCCAGATCTTCGGTTGTTTGCTCTCTTCCACCGCCAGCTGTCTTACGCATATCGTCACTTCATAGAGTCTCGGGGCGTCTTACGCTACTTCCAGATCTTCGGTTGTTTGCTCTCTTCCACCGCCAGCTGTCTTACGCATATCGTCACTTCATAGAGTCTCGGGGCGTCTTACGCTACTTTTGCCAATTCGCGGTCTCCACTTTAGAATACGTATACCCAAGCGGTTATCGGTTCTGCGATAGATATGTCCAGCCTATTGCCAGTTTAGCTTGCTAACACGCTGAGCTATGTCTGTGACTTAAGTTCCCTGGCGAATTACTTCTTTCCGGATGCGATCCCTCAGAGAAATGTCAAGCATAGCTCGCTGAGCGACTTTGAACAGAAAAGTAATACGGTAAGGAATATTTTACTTCTGAACGCGATGCAGCATCGACGATCTTCGATGCCGAAAGTATTTTGTGTACTACTCCTTACTTTTTGTATTATAACTTTTGCTGTCATCATCATCACTTCAGCCGTAGGACGTCCACTGCTGGACATAGGCCCCATTGACTTCCATAAATACCGGTTGGAAGCGGCTCGCGTCCAGCGCGTTCCTGCGGTCTTTACTAGGTCGTCTGTCCACCTTGTGGGTGGACGTGCTACGCTGCGCTTGCCGGTCCGTGGTCTCCACTCCAGAACTTTGCAGCCCCATCGGCCATCAGTTCTGCGTGCGATGTGCGCACTTCCACTTCAACTTGCTAATCCGTTGGGCTATGTCGGTAACTTTGGTACTTTTGCTGTAACTGGTTTAAATACAATAGATATTTATATTACAGTATTACAATTACTTGGTGGTAGATATCTTTAGCAGGAGATCGTCTAGATAGGTACAATCGCAGTACCAGTTATTCTGCCGCTAAGCAGTAGTGTGTAAACATTACAGTGAAGGGTACTGCAGCGACATTACAGGACTGTTGAGACTAACCATCGAAAGCCTCAAAGTAATGAGCGCCAAAGCAGCGATGCCCTGGACTTTGTTTTGTTACTCAAAGTTCTGTGTATCGCTGCGATGGTCATGGACATGCGTTATCTCTTACCATCAGGAGAGCGGCTCGAGATAACCGCCATGTGGGATGTTGGTTCGTCAATCATTGTGACGGTAAACGGTTTTATAGTGAAGAGTCTCGCCCAACATCTTAAGAGACTCTCGCTAGACGGTTGGGTCAAGGGTGAGCTTCAAAAGGCAGTGATCCTTGACGCGGCGCGCATTGTGAGGAGGTTCCTCACTCTGCAGCTCTAACCTCCGGCAGCTGGAGCCCTGCCCCGCTGCCGGCGGCACCCTAGTTTTTTTATGTTATATATGTTTTGTAAACATTTAATGAAAAAATAACGTCAAATCGAAATATTATACCAAGAATCGTCGGATAGCTCTATCGGCCAAATAACACCTATAATTATAATATAAAATGATTTATATGTATAGTAGGAACCAAGGTTTAACAACTTGATATTTTTAATATAAAATCAGGTTTATTAAGAAATATTAATACGAGTGGAAGCGTTTCGCATAGTTTTTGCAATTTTGTTATTAAATTCTGTTTCTATTGACGTTTTGCAATATGGATTTATTAATCAACATCATTTTTGTCTTGCGTAAAAAAGAAATCAGTATGAATGAGCTTGTAATCATCATCATCATCATCATCATTTCAGCCGTAGGACGTCCACTGCTGGACATAGGCCTCCCCCATTGACTTCCACAAAGCCCGGTTGGAAGCGGCTCGCATCCAGCGCGTTCCTGCGGTCTTTACTAGGTCATCTGTCGACCTTGTGGGGGACGTGCTACGCTGCGCTTGCCGGTCCGTGGTCTCCGCTGCAGAACTGTGCAGCCCCATCGGCCATCAGTTCTACGTGTTATGTGCCCACTGCCACTTCGACTTGCTGATTCTCTGCTGATATAGGCTGCTGCTGATGATGATGATGATAAAGAGGAAAGATTAGATCTTTCATCATTTTTTATTTGTTTTGAAAATGCTCCGAAACTACTGGACCAATTTCAAAAATTCTTACACCGTTGGGAAGCTTTTTTTTTGTGTTTGACAGGCTAGGTGTTTGACCTGATGTTATGTAAAGGTGTGGTCGCAGATGGTAAAGCACACCTAGCCTGGAATGGAACTGGCTCTCAAGTGAGGCTGCCGGAACACACGTTAGATGCTTGGCGGCAGATGTTCAACTCTCGCGTGGTAGCTAGCCAGCCGAGTACTAGAGAGTACGCTACCGCCATGCTATGGTTTCCTCACGATGTTTTCCTTCACCGGCAGCTCAAGCTCATTGTTGGGGTTTGAACCCACGCCCTTCGGCATGCGAACCGACCGCTAGATAGGCCGATTCAAGATACAACCATCCATACAAACATACTTTCACATTTACAATATTATAGGGATTCATTGTCACAGGTTATGTGCATTTTAAATATTTTTTATCTTGGCTCATCATTTCGTAACAAATGAAAGCGATATTCTGATTTCAAGAACATTGTCATTATGGCAACATTAAATGTATATTAAAATATTTAAACTGTACCAAACTTTCAGCCTTATCGAACCTTCGTAGGCGAATGGACTAAAGCGAATGTCAAAGCCAAAGTGTAGATAAAAAATAAGGTTAAAGCACTGCACATGATATAAAAGACGCTCTCCTGATGTCACCCGGGGATAGCGCAGCTTCCCAACGGTGAAAGAATTTTTGAAATTGGTCCAGTAGTTTTTGAGTTTATACGTAACAAACATACATAAATCCAAAAATCTAAGAGTACAAAAATCTTTATAATATTATTATTATCATCGTTATTTATTTTCTTTCTTATATTCTATTTTTTTTTTGCATTAAATATACAAAAAAACTTAAAAACTAGCGTCCCGCCGGCAGCGGGGCTGGGCTCTAGCTGCCGGAGGTTAGGGCTGCAGAGTGAGGATGCGCGCCGCGTCAAGGATCACTGCCTTTTGAAGCCGACCCGACCGTCTAGCGAGACTCTTAAGATGTTACATATTATTATTACAGTTGTTATATTTAGCCTACTTTGTCCCACTGCTGGGCAAAGGCCTCCCTCTCTGTTTGGTGCTATTGAGATTCACTCCTTGTAAAAAAAAAACAAATAATAATACACACAACAACACAAACTTTCTTTACTAATACACTTAAAATGTAAGTAAAGAAAAACTTAACTTAATATTTAGAACTAATTTTGATATGAACTTAATAAAAAAATTAATCTATTTTTTTTTTCAAATTGAACATATTCAAAATGAACTTCAGCAAAGTAACGCCTGAATCAATCATTGTTAGTGGGATCTATATCGTCATCATCATCATCATTTCTGCCGTAGGACGTCCACTGCTGGACAAAGGCCTCCCCCATTGACTTCCATAAAGACCGGTTGGAAGCGGCTCGCGTCCAGCGCGTTCCTGCGGTCTTTACTAGGTCGTCTGTCCTTGTGGGTGGACGTGCTACGCTGCGCGTGCCGGCCCGTGGTCTCCACTCCAGAACTTTGCAGCCAGATCTTGCTGCTTTGGGATCTATATAACGGTACAGAACCTTCGATACACGCGCCACAACTTGCACTTGCCAAGTTTTATGCTGCAAACAGCCGTGTTTCGATTCGCGAACACGCAATCTCGTGTCATCTACTATCTAATTGTAGATTTTTTTTGCCACACGATGTTATGTAAATCGTTTGTTGGTTTGCTCCACGTCATCCCGGATATATATAGAGAACGGTGAAGATGACCGAATGTATGTAAATTAAGCAGAACTACTTAACCGTCGAACGGTCGCTCCGAGTCGGTATTGATTAACTTTACTGATTTTAAAATTATAATTATATAAAGTTAATGGATTTATAGATTAAACATAATTACGTTTTTTTTTTAATGGTTTTTTTTTAATGGTTGACAGGCTAGGTGTTTGACCACAGCTCACCTGATGTTAAGTGAATCAGAATCAGACTCAGTTTTATTGTATCACTGTGTACAAAGGTGTTACAAAAAATATACTTAAGTATCAACAGCGATATCCATCACGGACATACAATATCATATAACACTATTTTGATTAAAATTTTTAGGTGTGGTCTAAGATGGTAAAGCACACCTAGCCTGGAATGGAACTGGCTCTCAAGTGAGGCTGCCGGAACACGCCTTTAGATGCTTGGCGGCAGATTTTCAACTCTCGTGTGGTAGCTAGCCAGCCGAGTACTAGAGAGTACGCTACCACCGTGCTGTGGTTTCCTCACGATGTTTTCCTTCACCGACAGCTCAAGTTGGGGGCTCATTGTTGGGGTTTGAACCCACGCCCTTCGGCATGCGAACCGACCGTGCTAACCACTGAGCTATCATTGCTACACGTCTTAGGAGAATGGAGGCAAAAACAGAAAGTATATAGACAGCCCTGTTGGTGCATTGGTATGGGTTCGACTCCCACTTCAGCCAAATATTTATGTAAAAAAAACCGGCTAAGTGCGTGTCGGACTCGCGCATGAAGGGTTCCGTACCATCCCACTATCCCATATTATAAATGTGAGAGCTTGGATGGATGTATGTTCGTTACTCTTTCACGCAAAAACGGATTTGGATGAAATTTGGTATGGAGGTAGCTGAGACTTTGGATTAACACATAGGCTACTTTTCATCCCGAAAACATGTAGCGAGTGACACCGCGGGCGCAGCTATTTATAAATATATAAAAACGGCCAAAAAGTCCAGTTGTTATAGCGGCAACAGAATCACCGTTCTTGAGATACAGCCTGGTGACAGACGGACGGACGGACGGACAGCGAAGTCTCAATAATAGGGTCCCGTTTTTACCCTTTGGGCACGGAACCCTAAAAAGTAAAAAAATATTTTGGGAGTTCTATCAGTTTGTCAGTAAACAAGCTTTGCTTAGTTTGGGGTCCTATGACAGCCGGTGATAGTGTAGCATCCCAACGGTGAAAGAATTTTTGAAAACGGTCCAGTAGTTTTTAAATTTATTTGTTACAAAAAAAAAATCTTTTCTTTTTTTAAAATTAGTACACATAGATGTTTAAAATGATTTTTTTTTCATTTGTCAACATACCCCGTTGTTTGGAAGTGATCGCTCTTAGCGATAACGCCGCCAATTGTTCCACTAGTGTTATGTTTTTGTATTGTTTTAGCAATGGTTTGTAATTGGTCTCAACAAATACAAATACAAATACAAATACTTTATTGATAACACCAATGTTACAAGTCACTTCAAAATTTTAAAGATGTCATTAAATGGGTTTTAAAACACTGATTACATGTCAAAATAAGGTATGTCAATATCCAAACATGTCAATATAAAAAATATTGTCAATATAAACATACTGTCAATATAAAATATGTCAATATAAAAATATGTCAATACCAAAACAATATTGTCAATATATTAAAATGACATGACAAAAAAACAATAAAGAGAACGGTTGACATGCCAAGTTGACCACAGCTCACCCGATGTTAAGCGACGGTGTGGTCGAAGATGGTGAAGCACGCCTATATCACCCGGGATAGTGTAGCTTTCCAACGGTGAAAGAATTATTGAAATCGGTCCAGTTAAAAAGTTTACACGTTATATACAAAAATACAAATCTTTTCCTCTTTATAATATTTTAGTATAGATAAAATAAAATCTTGTGGTGAGAGATAACGCCTGTCCATGACCATTGCAGCGATACACAGAACTTTGAGTAACAAAACACAGTCCAGGTCACACGACTTGTGACTTGTATGAGCATATTACCATAACTCTAACTTGGAATGATGTCATACACTAATAGTCCAAGTTTTCTTGTAATACAAACTAATATTTCTGTATAAACTTATGAATATTAAGTATTTTCGTTTTAAAGCCCTTGACTCAAACTATGTGTTTGATTAAAACAAACATGATTATTTAGTAATAAATTATTGTAATAAATAATCACATATCTCTACATAGTATAAAACAAAGTCGCTTCCCGCCGTCTGTACGCTTAGATCTTTTAAACTACGCAACGAATTTTAATGCGGTTTCCATCAATAGACAGAGCAATTCAAGAGGAAGGTTTGTATGTATAATACATGCATATGCACCATATTAGTATCTACATTGCACCCGTGCGAAGCCGGGGCGGTTCGCTAGTCTCTACATAGTATAAAACAAAGTCGCTTCTCGCCGTCTGTACGCTGTATCTTTGAAACCACACAAATATCCTACAATTATTTTTATGTAAAAGTAATGAGACGAACGAGGCGCTCTCCTGATGGTAAGAGGTAACGCCTGTCCATGACCATTACAGCGAAACACAGAGCTTTGAATAACAAACCGGAAGACCAGCGCTGGTCATACTTAGTATGGCCAGTATTATGCTGAGGTGAGCCCCTATTTTGTTACTGTTTGTCTCTATTTGTTGTTATATTTGTTCTTTTTTGTTTTGTTGCAAAATAAAAAATATTTTCTTTCTTTCTTTCAAACAAAGTCCAGGCATCGCTGCTTTGGCGCTCATTACTTTGAGACTATCGATGGTTAGTCCCAACAGCCCAGTAGTATTGCCTTCAAATTGGAACTCAGTAATGTTACACACTACTGCTTGACGGTAGAACATCTGGTACTACGTTGGCACCTAGACAACCCCCTGTATATCTACCACTAATAAAATACAAGGATATAATTATACTTGGTACCTCATACCTACCATTCATTTATTAAAATAAACAAATAAATATCGTAGGACTATACACACAGCGCCATCTGGCCCCAAACTAAGCAGAGCTTGTGTGATGGAAGTCAGATAACTGATAGAATACATAAATACTTTTTTTTTGTAAATACATACTTATAATACGTACAGAACACCCAGACGCAGAACAAACATTTGTTTATTCACAAAAAGTTTGGCCTGAGTGGGAATCGAACCCACGCTCTACAGCTCTCAAGGCAGATATTCTACTAATGAGCCAACGGGGCTGTTATTAATTCAATATTAAAACTTAAAACCTGATTAAAAGCAAAAAAAGTTGCTAATGTTAATGATTAAGTTCTTTTTGCTCCGGCGGTGAATTGTTCGATTTAAATAGATATTAATGACCCTTACTAAAGCTGAAAGGTCACCGCTCATTCAAATATCATAACATCTCTATAAAGTGACCTTTATTTATCATAAATGATAAAGCCTTTTAGATATTTTTACTTTAATATTGCTGACATTACACGAGGATGCATTTTTTATTTGTAATAAAGTGTTTCTTGTTGTCGACGGTTACAATTTTATTAATAAAATAATTGTATGTAGACGATACCAACTCGGGAATGAGGAGATCCGTAGACGAACCAAAGTTACTGACATAGCCCAACGGATTAGCAAGTTGAAGTGGCAGGGGGCACATCGCACGCAGAACTGATGGCCGATGGGGCTGCACAGTTCTGCAGCGGAGACCACGGACCGGCAAGCGCAGCGTAGCACGTCCACCCACAAGGTGGACAGACGACCTAGTAAAGAAGCAGGAACGCGCTGGATGCGAGCCGCTTCCAACCGGTCTTTATGGAAGTCAATGAGGGAGGCCTATGCCCAGCAGTGGACGTCCTACGGCTGAAATGATGATGATAATGATACCAACTCTCTGCCGGAGTCTGTGTCCCCTGTTAGGTACAATATTGGCGTCTTCAAATCTAGAGTGAATAGGTTTCTTCTAGGTAAGCGTGCTCCATCTTAGACCACACTACTGCTTAACATCAGGCAGAGTGTGGTCAAACGCGAACCTATTTTGCATTTTTAAAAAAAGTCAAATTTCGTAAGATCATTTCAAATATGTGTATCATTTAAAAAAGGTTATAAAACACTGATTGTGACACTGACGTTGAGATGTCAATAAATAAAAATGAAATGTCAAATGAAGTACACAATATGTCGATATAAAATCCCTGTATTTCCGCGGGAACGGGAACTACGCGGGTGAAACCGCGAGGCGTGCGCAAGTTTTTGTCTCAAAATCAAGGTCTCATAAAGCTACGTCCATACTGTTTCTTTTTCTTTCACCAACTAATAACATAATTTAAGAAAATATGACTTTTCAAAATTCGTAATCCTTTTCAATATATTTTTGCTGGTTAATTATAAAGAGGGAAGATTTGATTTGATATTTTTTTTGTTTGTTTGTATTGAATAGGCTCCGAAACTACTGGACCGATCTAAATAATTCTTTCATCATTAGAATGCTACATTATCACTGATTAAAATAGGCTATATTGTTTGTCTAGTTATGTTTACCCGTGTGAATTCGGGACGAACCGCTAGTCCACACTAATATTATAAAGAAGAAAGATTTGTATTTTTGTTTGTAAAGAATTAACTTAAAAACTACTGGACCGATTTAAAAAATTCTTTCACCATTGGGAAACTACACTATCCCCGGGGGACATAGGCTACTTTTTATCCCTGTATTCTTTTGGGAACGGGAACTACGTGGCTGAAACTGCGAGGCGTCTGCTGGTTAATTATAAAGAAGAAAGATTTGATTTTTTTTTTTAATGTAAAAGTAATGAGACGAACGAGGCGCTCTCCTGATGGTAAGAGATAACGCCTGTCCATGACCATTGCAGCGATACACAGAACTTTGAGTAACAAAACAACGTCCAGGGCATCGCTGCTTTGGCACTTATTACTTTGAGACTAGATGGTTAGTCTCAACAGCCCAGTAATTTCGCTAGCTGCAATACCCTTCAAACCGGAACACAATAATGTTTACACACTACTGCTTGGCGGCAGAATATCTGGTACTGCGGTGGTACCTACCTAGACGACCTCCTGCTAAGGAAATCTACCACCAAGTAAATTGTTTGTATTGAACAGGCTGGGAAACTACTGGACCGATCTGAATACTTCTTTCATCATTAGAATGCCACATTAAATCATAGTCAACATTGTTTATCGACTTTTGTTTACCCGTGCGAAGCCGGGACGGGCCGCTAGTTAAGAAAAATGAATGGAAAAGTTATTAGTGACTTTGGTTTTATCAATAAAATATTTGTATTAGATTTCCCACCGAGTAAGCTTGCAGTCAGATGTTACGTACGAAATGAGCTACGTCAGCCGTCAGTTGCACATACGTGTGAAAACCGCCAGAGAACCAAAGTGTGTCGCATAACGCAAGCATTAACGAAAAAACAAACTTAAATATTTGATATGTTATGAAAAATCCATTTATGTATGAGTGATACATATTTACTCGACTGCCTTTAAATGCGAGGCGCGTGTTCTTTGAACAGGCTTGGTGGTAGATCTTGTGGTAGAACTTGGTGGTAGATCTCCTTAGCAGGAGGTCGTCTAGGTAGGTACCACCGCAGTACCAGTTATTCTGCCGCTAAGCAGTAGTGTGTAAACATTACCGTGTTCCGGTTTGAAGGGTACTGTAGCTAGCGAAATTACTGGGCTGTTGAGACTAGCCACCGAAAATCTTAAAGTAATGAGCGCCAAAGCAGCGATGCCCTGGACTTTGTTTTGTTACTCAAAGTTCTGTGTATCGCTGCGATGGTCATGGACAGGCGTTATCTCTTACCATCAGGAGAGCGTCACGTTCGTCTCATTACATTTTACATTGAAAAAAAGAAAAAAGTTATAATTTTTTATGCAACTACGTTTTAGTGATCGTCCATGACCATCGCAGCGATACACAGAACTTTGAGTAACAAAACGAAGTCCAGGCATCGCTGCTTCGGCGCTCATTACTTTGAGACTTGCGATGGTTAGTCTCAACAGCCCAGTAATTTCGCTGCAGCACCCTTCACAGTAATGTGATACATTATTGTTTGGCGGCAGAATATCTGGTACTGCGCTGGTAACTAACTGATCACCAGCTAAATAGATCTACCATATAGTAATTTTTTAGTGAAATCCGATTATGCTTTAGTAAAGTAGTGGCGACTTTACTATAAGCTTCGACGGAGTTTTGGAAGCAACACGAAAACTCATGTTTCACCGCATTATATCACTATTACCGCGCACGTAATTCGACACTTTATGAATAAAACAATGTCACTTTTTCCATAAACATTTGAAAAAACACTAGTTTTAGAAAAAAATACACGATGGGACGATAACTCTTTCCGCGATTCCGCCAAAGCTCTTTTTTAACCAATTCAAAAATGGAGGACGTTCTCTATTAGACTCTTTTTTTATAAATAAATAAATTTTGGAGGACATTTAACACAGCGCCATCTAGCCCCAAATTAAGCAAAGCTTGTACTATGGGAACCAGACAGCTAATAGAATACTTAAATACTTTTTGTTTTGTAAATACATACTAATAATACGTACACACAGTACGTTCAGACACAGAACAAACATCGATGTTAGTCACACAAAATATTTTAGTCTTCAGTGGGAATCGAACCCACGCCCTGCAGCTCTCGAAGCAGACATACTTGTAGCGATGATAGCTCAATGGTTAGCGCGGTAGGTTCGCATGCCGAAGGGCGTGGATTCAAACCGCAACAATGAGCTTGAGCTGCCGGTGAAGGAAAACATCGTGAGGAAACCACAGCATGGTGGTAGCGTACTCTCTAGTACTCGGCTAGCTAGCTACCACACGAGAGTTGAAAATCTGCCGCCAAGCATCTAACGGTGTGTTCCGGCAGCCTCACTTGAGAGCCAGTTCCATTCCAGGCTAGGTGTGCTTTACCATCTTCGACCACACCTTCACTTAACATCAGGTGAGCTGTGTTCAGACAACTAGCCTGTCAATCATTAAAAAAAAAAAAAAAAAGACATACTACCAATGAACCAACAGGGTTATCAACATTTATGTAACAAATTACGCGATAATTCCGCCAATCATAAATCGATTTTGATGATTTTTTTTTGCTTGATAGATCATACTTCTGAACTGGTACCATATAAATTTTATCGAAATCGATCGAGCTATTTTTAAAAAAACAACAAAAATAAAAAAAAATTGTGTACATCGATGACATTTCCGTTTGGTCGGAAACCTCGCTGTTTCATTGGAGCAGCGCGTGTAGTTGCCCTAAGGGTCGTGGAGTCGGTTTTTTAAATTGTAAATTAAATACATGTTATTTATTTAAATTTTTGATGAACAAAACGCTGGCCTTTATTTTGCTCAGCGTTTGAGTATTGCCATACAACGCGGCAATGGGGCGCGTTTTGGGAACTATTCCCATTGATAGCGGTCTTTTAGAGTAGTTATTATTTTAAGTTATTTTATTTTAGGTCAATTCTTATTTACTTAATTATAACCCTGTAATTTTTAGATAAGACATTTTGCTTAATAAAGAATTTTTAATATCCCACTAATATTATAAATGTGAAAGTTTGAATGGATGTTTGTTACTCTTTCACACAAAAACTACGAAACGGATTTGGATGAAATTTTGTATGGAGGTAGCCGAGACCCTGGATTAACGCATAAGCTACTTTTAATCTCGAAAACATGTAGCGGGTATCACCGCGGGGCGCAGCTAGTACATATAAACACTTTTTTAGAATTTCATTTTTTCATTCAGAGGAAAAACAAGTTAAGAGGAATTGAATTCTTGACAGCGTTAGAATATTTTCCGGCGTCTCGTAACCTTTCAAAATCAATGCATAGGTAAGTTTGCTAAATAATTTAATAGGTATAAATAGAAGGTATGAGACGACAAACGATTTTGGGAAAACCGCTTTGAATTTTATGTGTGAACATAACTCGCTTTGCATGTTAATGAGTATCTACATCGTATAACCGACTTATTCCTACAAACACTTTAGGTTAATGTTCAGACTGTAATATTTTGCAATGTACTTTAAAACTAATCACAAATGTACCTTTATGTCCGTTCGCGTCAAAATGTTTTTTTTTTACAAGCTACGTCACGCGGTGTTACACCTTATTCCTACGCGAATACAATTTTTTTCGTGATAAAAAGTAGCATACGTATTACTCCAGTGTATTAGCTATCTCCATACCAAATTTCATCAAAATCGGTTTAGCAGTGTGAGCGTGAAGAAGAAACAAACATGAAAACATACTAACAAACTTTCGCTTTTACAATATTAGTGTAAAAAATTAAGTACTGTTTGTTTTTTTTATACTGTGAAGAAATGAGTCGTTCTGATGGTAAGAGAATACGTCTGACCATGACCATGGCAGCGGTAGACAGAACTTTACGTAGCAATATATAATAGCAGTATAAAGAGATGGCAAATAAGGATATAATTGTCGACATCTTCTCTCTCAAATTTAGAACCTATATCAGAAATTCTTTATGTCCTAAGCGCCCGGCTCAGTCCGACCTCTAGCTAATTATATAGAGATATATTGTACCCATAATGATAATTATTTAAACACTAAACCAACATTGCACACATGGTCTGAGTTGCAATCCCGCTCTGATCCAACATTTCTGTACTCTAGTTTCCTAATGATTGTAATTTGTTTTGTGTGTTTGAATAAAATAAAAAAAACACGGTTTGCAAGGAAAGAACAATTGGAAAAGTGTCTCAAATCATTACGAAATTCGCGATAACTTTTGTATGCATAATATAATCCCATTAAATGTCAAAGTTTGGATGGATGTTTGTTACTCTTTCATTCAAAAACTACTGCACGGATTTGGATGAAATTTGGTATGGAGATAGCTGATATCCTGAATTGACACATATACTACTTTTATCTCAAAAACATGTAGCGGCGGGGCGCAGCTAGCTAAGTATAAATTTATATAAATTTGGCTATAACTACGTTTTTCAAACATACTAGTTAAACTGCATTTTTATTTTAAATCATTTTGATATTGCGTAGAATAAGTTATAAATAATACTGTATAGTATTATTGTATAGTTTGAGGCTTATTTTTTTTATTTCACGTTTAACTGCTTCAATTTTTTTCATAATATAATTAGTAGTTTAATATTTTTTTATTATTTGAGTATGCTAACTGTTTTTTTTTAATTTCTGTTGCCATTCGATTCGTGTCTCTGATTTCTCAGACTCGAATTATTTATTTGTTCAATATTTCATAATATTGAACAAATAAATAATTCGTTCAAATAAATATTTATTTATTTTTTAAGTCTTGAAAAACATAATATATTCCATAGATTAAATTTCAAGGTATAAAAAAGTTAAGTAACTTTTATTATTTTTATTTTATTTTATTCCCTCGTCAATAAAACACAATTTTAACGTTGACTTGGAAAAAAATCAAGTTAAGTCAAATTTATCAGCCGAGTTTCGTTTTCGCGATAAAAACCTAATTTGAAAAAAAATATTTTCATTTTAGAAATATGGTATGCGTAATTTCTCTAAGGTACCTAAATATTAAAACTAAACTTATTGACAGAAAATGTCAAACGGTTTTTAGACACTAAAATATACAATATATATACACAACGCATGTACAACCTTCATAAAAGAAGTTACGACACATGCAAATTTCTACAAAAAATCTACAGTTCTCCACACTGACTTAATGATTGCAAACATTTGAAATTTTTAGTTAAAAGAAAAGAGAGCGATTCTAATTTATAAATAAGCGAAAATAGGTAGAGTATTTAAATTGCTGAAAAGCATTAGCATAGTTTTTGAAAACAATTCAATTTCGGTAGAAAGAAAACATCGCCTGTCAGGCGTGTATTTCAGCTATGATAAAACTATTTGTAGTGTTTTTTTATATTAAAAAGTATCATGAACTAAAGCTTATAAAAAAAGTAGATGACAGTTGCTGTAGAAAAAAGAATTACAATAGATTTTTAATTTAAAATAATCCTTCATCGAAATGTAAATAAATTTCGGAAAATACAACAATGCATATATTTAAAAAAATGTGCAACAAATATTGCAATAACATAAGTGTCTTTATAAATACCGTGCTATAAAAAAAACTGAAAAAAAGTCAAGACTACTTTAAAAAAAACAGTCAGAATTCGCAAACCGAAATTCGACCAATCACCGTCCATACATAAGACATCAACGCGCCAAAATACCACTTTCTTCCATCTAACCGGCCACCAAAAAAAAAAAAAACACTTTCTTAATCTATTAGTGTAGTAATTTAAAAAAAACTCACATAAAAAGTAACCAACCACTCTTCACAAAACACAAATCAGCACTGCCACGGGCCAATCCCAGCAATCGGTTTTAAAAACTCGGATGACACTTTGGTTTTTAATTTATATTTTTTTTTTCATTCGCGGATGCACGGGCCGCGCTTCGTCTCGGGTCGGATCAGTGGTAGAACAAGCTCACTAAAAGCGTCTTACACTCTTATATACAATGAGTTTATGAAACACCTCGTGACCTCGCGAGGCCTGAATCATCGTTTCTGGCATCGGCGATTACTCTTTTTTTTCTTTTTTTTTAATTTTCTCCGAGACACTAGTCTACAACTCTGTTTCTCTACCTAACGATTGATACAATTATTGATATAATAATTATGATATAGGTACCTAATCTAATAGATAATTAGACTATTAAGGTGGTTTGATTTCCATACAAATATTTGTTTTTCCATTTATGGACAAATGGGGCATAATTTTACAGTGAAATCACAGCTACTGGCATTTATTTTGGTCTTTATTTGCGGTAAATTACAATTGCTTTGCAAAAATCATAAATTCAGAAATCATTCATAAATTTGATTTTACGCCAGTAATCTACTGTTTTATTCAAGCAATTGTGATTTACCGCAAATAAAGACCAAAGTAAATGCCAGTAGCTGTGATTACACTGTCAAATTTTGCTCCATTTGTCTATAAATGGCAAAAAACTGTTTGTATGGAAATCGGTCCACCTTAAAGAATTTATTGATAATAAAGCGAAAAATCTATAGTAAGTATTAACATTCAAATAAATTGCACTGATTGAGATTTTGTAATAGACCTCATGACATATTTAATTAATATAAACTTGACATTATGTAATAAATAATTGTACTTTATCTAATTTGACATTATTTAATAGTAACTATCTTATCTAATTTTTGCACGTCTAATTCTGGGTTAAGTATGGATTAAGCGTCGTTTTTATTTTATGCACCAACATTTTGACACATGTACTTAGCAAATAAATATATTTTAATTTTGATTTTATAAATTTCTATATAAATCAAATTAAGTATATCCGTCTGTTGTGCCTGTCTCTGTTTGTTTGTCTTAATGCTTGTTTTTTTTTTTAAATTTGATTTTGGCTTTGTCGCTGAGCGACCATATCGCCTATTTTATGTTTGTGTTCGTTGGTGTTACAAAATAAAAAATGTTTTCTTTCTTTTCTTGTAACAATTCATCGGAATTTTATAATGAATAAATAAATATCGCAGGACATTACACACAGCGCCATCTGACCCCAAACTAAGCAAAGCTTGTACTATGGAAGTCAGATAACTGATAGAATACTTAAATACTTTAATACTCGACAAATATATAAAACGACTGTTCCACAAGCTATTAGTTAGTTTTAACTTAGTCCTAACAGCGCTATAATTTCGCTGCCCCTTCGAATCTGAACACAGTAATATTTACACACTACTGCTTAGTGGTAGAATACCTGGTACAGCGATGATACCTACCTGAACAACCTCATGCTAAAAAACCAAGTAAAATTAACAACAATAAAAAATTTATTAAAAAGAATTGCGAACGCAGCCAGCAAATGAAACTAGTGCAGTTATAAAACGATGAAGAAATTATACAGTAAGGGGATGCAATTACCGACAAGCCGATTTTATATCTTCAATTAATTTTGTTAAAATACTCTTTGTATCCGATGTCATAAAAATATACTATAATTTATGATCAACAAAGAACGTTCACCGTGATTTTGCAAAAGCACTTTACTATACTTTAATCTCTACTTATAAAAAGTAGTTTTTAGTTCGTTTCTATTTTTAATTCTAAAGAAACTTTTGATTCTGCTACTCAATATATTATCATTTATTTTTCTTATATATTATATATCTATCTATCTAAAGTATTATAAAGAGGAAAGATTTGATTGTTTGTTTGTATTGAATAGGCTCCGAAACTACTGGACCGATAACAAAAATTCTTTCACCGTTGGGAAGCTACACTATCCCCGGGTGACATAAGCTACTTTTTATCCCTGTATTCCCACGGGAACGGGAACTACGCGGGTGAAACCGCGAGGCGTCCGTAATAATTAAAATACATCTACGTATCCATATTAAAAAATATCAAATATATACTTATAGACATACATAATGTCTATAAGTATATATTTGATATTTTTTACGTGCGCTACCACCATGCTGTGGTTTCCCCACGATGTTTTCCTTCACCGGCAGCTCGAGCTCATTGAACTCACGCCATTTGGCGTGTGAACCGACCGCGCTAACCACTGAGCTAGCAGCGCTACTAATCGAACTTGGCCGGTTATAAAATTCAGCAGATAGCTTACTGACCCACATCTTTATTTACCCTCCTTTTGCTTTCTCCGTTGCCGAATGTAACCTCCTGCGAGGCCATGGCCATCGATTTGCTCATGTGCTCAATATGACGCCTCGCAGGATACTGAGAATGTCTACGTCAGTATATAATATAAATATTATTATGTTCAAGGATAACTTTTTTTCGTGAATACTAGTTCGTGATATTACCTCACTAACATTATAAATGTGAAAGTTTGGATGGATGGATGTTTGTTACTCTTTCACGCAAAAACTACTGAACGGATTTGGATGAAATTTAATATGGAGGTAGCTGAGACCCCGGATTAACACATAGGCTACTTTTTATCCCGAAAACATGTAGCGGGTAACTCTGTCAAAAAAAAATGATCGTGCTCACATTTAGTTTTTTTTAAGGCACTTTTTTCTGTTTGACAAGCTAAGTATTAGACCACAGCTCACGTGATGTTGAGTGAAGGTGTAGTCGAAGATGGTAAAGCACGCCTAGCCTGGAATGGAACTGGCTCTCAAGTGAGGCTGCCGGAACACACCGTTAGATGCTTGGCGGCAGATGTCCAACTCTCGTGTGGTAGCTAGCCAGCCGAGTACTAGAGAGTACGCTACCACCATGCTGTGGTTTCCTCACGATGCTTTCTTTTTTTTTTATGTAAAAGTAATGAGACGAACGAGACGCTGCTGATGGTAAGAGATAACGCCTGTCCATGACCATTGCAGCGATACACAGAACTTTGAGTAACAAAACAAAGTCCAGGCATCGCCGCTTTGGCGCTCATTACTTTGAGACTTGCGATGGTTAGTCTCAACAGCCCAGTGGCTGCAGTACCCTTCACAGTAATGTTTACACACTACTGCTTGGCGGCAGAATATCTTGTACTAGATTTATCGCTGAGCTCTAGCCAAAATGAGCAATTTGCGAACCGACCTCACTGTGTCGCTATGCGGTTCGCCCACGACCCAGCAGGTCCGGGTTCGAGCGCCGAAAGTGACATTATACCATAACTACTTTAAACTTAGCCGGGTTAAACAATTTTTCTTGTAGATCACAAGCTAAGTGTTTGACCGCAGCTTATCTTCAGAACTATTTTTTTGCGTCACTCGTGTTTTAGAAAAAAGATAGATAAAACTTTTTACTGTGCGCAGCATAAACAGAAAAAAGTGCAGAGAACAAAAGAACCTTATGAGCTAGTGCCACAAGGAAACCATAGCATGGTGGTAGGGTACTTTCTAGTACTCGGCTGGCTAGCTACCACCCTCAAGTTGAAAATCTGTCGCCAAGCATCTAACGGTGTGTTCCGGCAGCCTCACTTGAGAGCCAGTTCCATTCCAGGCTAGGTGTGCTTTACCATCTTCGACCACACCGTCACTTAACATCAGGTGAGCTGTGGTCAAACACCTAGCCTGTCAGCTATAAAAAAAAAAAAAGTAGCAGCCTTATCGCTAAGAGCGGTCTCTTCCGGACAACCAAGAAAAGAAAAACACGATAGATAACATAATAAACAGGCAGGAGATGTAACACTAATAAGAGAAATAAATAAAAATTATAAAATTATAAAAATAAGTATATAAAATAATAATCATAATAATGTATTTTTAAATTAAACGAAATATTTACATATCTTAATATATACACTCATAATACATAAATATGTAAAAATAAACAACAACAACAACATCCATCCATCCATCCATCCAAACTTTCACATTGATAATATTAGTGGGATTATGTTACAACTGACACCGCTGTATTTTACGTAATCGGATAACAAAGAGCGTGGCTCTCCGGGTAGACGTGTCCCGATTGTTTGCGCCTCGTTTCCGGCAGACGGACTTCGATAAATAAATAATTAGATTAATAAGATTAAACGCAAACTTACAATATCAGCTATCAAGCGATTGGTTATGAAACTAGGCCAGGAGCGGACGCCGATTCAAGTGTTGTCAATTTTTCATCCCCCCATCTCGGAAAGAGTATTTTTGCTCGTCGATATCTGAGTGCAAAAGTCGTTTTTATCCGCTAGAGGATAAAGTAAATTTAGATTCAAAACATCGCGTGCACTAAGTTTGTGAATTGAAAACATCATTAAACCTATTCACTTCTACCTCTATGGCGCCGAATTTATCATACGACTTTTTTTAATTTGTAAAAAACTCAGACTCGGAACCTCCTTGGTGTACGTTTTTTTTTAATTTGCTTTGCGCGCGCAATTTTCTTTTCACGTCATATTGTTAATGTAGTAGTTAATACCTAAACTGAAATAAAAGTATCTTGTGATTGTAATAGATTTTTTTGCATTGAGTCATTTCCTCGCTGAGGTGGGATGAAAAGTTACGTGCTGCACTCGAGTGCAAAGATTTTTCACCTCGCGCTCTTTTGATTCCCTCGCTAACTCTCAGGATTGTAATTTTAGAATCCTTGGCTTGCTCGCTCATCAACATTGAGCGCGCGGTTAAAAAGCAACTTTGCACTCTTGTATAACAAATAACTGTTTATGGTTGACACGCGGACAATGTCGCGTGGAATTGAACAGCGAGTAATTTATAAAGTTAACGTAACCTCTTGTACTATAATGGTATGAAATGAAATAGATTAGCTATTGTGTGTTCTTGTACATAAATACACTAATTATAATAATTAATGATTTAATTACTAATTGTAAACAGTTAAAGAAATCATTGGTGTCGTAATATTATACATGTAACCTCATGTTTTAACCCCTTACGCAAAAAGAAGTATTTTATAAGTTTAACGTGTGGATCTGTCTGGCTGTGCCATCGTAGCTTCCAAACGGCCGAACCGATTTCGACTAAATTTGTTCTTAGCTAAGATTTATTTATTAAAAAAAAATAATTAAGGAAATGTGTTCAGCCATTAGAAGATTATCAGCTCTTTTCTGGTTGATGGAACTTATAATTATTACAAAACTGTCTCACTGCTGGGCGTGGGCATCTTCTGCGTTGCGTTTAAAGGTCACCGTCCACCACGCTGGTCAAGTGTACATATCTTCGTAAACATTATTAACACAATTTTTCTTGCAATGTTTTCTTTATAGTTTGAATCCTGCAGCAATCTCTCGATTGAATTTCAAAGTCAAGATCAAAACCTAAGCCGAAACCGAAACCGAAGCTGAATCCAAATCCAAATCAAATTATTTATTATTAACACTGATATTATAAGTTATATTTAATTTTCGATCGATTAAGATTTCTAATACCAGAAGGCCTAGATAAGTTACATTCGATCAGCGATAACGCTAGTAGAAAAGCTAAAAATGTACAGAAATGATAAAAGCTGTTGATAGAGACAGTTTTTTTTTAAATGTAAAAAGTAATGACACGAACGAGACGCTCTCCTAAAGGTAAGAGATAACGCCTGTCCATGACCATTGCAGCGATACACAGAACTTTGCAACAAAACAAAGTCCAGGCATCGCTGCTTTGGTGCTCATTACTTTTTGACTTGCGATGGTTAGTCTCAACAGCCCTGTAATTTCGCTGAAGTACCCTTCAAACCGGAACACAGTAATGTTTACACACTACTGCTTGGCGGCAGAATATCTGGTACTGCGGTGGTACCTACCTAGACGACCTCCTGCTAAGGAGATCTACCACCAAGTAAATTTTCGTGTCAATAAATTTATAACAAAAAATAAAAAAGGGATCTTATCTATATCCATATACCAATATTTATGTAGGTACTTTACATAACCGAAGTCCATAAAATTAGCATGGTCCTCGATTAACTATTTTCTTGTGGGTTTACCTCAAGCTGTACAACACTCATCCGATAGCCACATTATCGTCCCGGATCTCTCGTCGAGGAAAGATGGTGAATCAGGAAAGTATCAAGGTTGCATATTAATTGTAATATAGGCTGAATGTCAGCCCTAGAGTTAAGTTTAAAAATAAAACGACAAAGATACACAGATAATAAAATCTTTATTGCGTAAATCAAAATTCTGCTAGCATTATACGTACGAATGTTTGTGAGCATAGATGTATATTTGTTACTCTTTCACGCAAAAACTACTAAACGGATTTGGATGACATTTGGGATGAAAGTAGCTGACACCTTGGATTAACACATAGGCTACTTTTTATACCGAAAACATGTGGCGGGTAACACCGCGGGGCGCAGTTAGTATCTAAAAGAGTACCAAAACAAAGTCCAGAGCATCGCTGCTTTGGCGCTCATTACTTTGAATCACAAAACAAAGTCCAGGGCATCGCTGCTTTGGTGCTAATTACTTTGAGTAACAAAACAAAGTCTAGGGCATCGCTGCTTTGGCGCTCATTACTTTGAGTAACAAAACAAAGTCTAGGGCATCACTGCTTTGGTGCTAATTACTTTGAGTAACAAAACAAAGTCCAGGGCATCGCTGCTTTGGTGCTCATTACTTTGAGTAACAAAACAAAGTCCAGGGCATCGCTGCTTTGGTGCTCATTACTTTGAGTAACAAAACAAAGTCTAGGGCATCACTGCTTTGGTGCTAATTACTTTGAGTAACAAAACAAAGTCCAGGGCATCGCTGCTTTGGTGCTCATTACTTTGAGTAACAAAACAAAGTCCAGGGCATCGCTGCTTTGGTGCTAATTACTTTGAGTAACAAAACAAAGTCTAGGGCATCGCTGCTTTGGCGCTCATTACTTTGAGTAACAAAACAAAGTCCAGGCATCGCTGCTTTGGCGCTCATTACTTTGAGTAACAAAACAAAGTCCAGGGCACCGCTGCTTTGGTGCTCATTACTTTGAGTAACAAAACAAAGTCCAGGGCATCGCTGCTTTGGCGCTCATTACTTTGAGTAACAAAACAAAGTCCAGGGCATCGCTGCTTTGGTGCTAATTATTTTGAGTAACAAAACAAAGTCTAGGGCATCGCTGCTTTGGCGCTAATTACTTTGAGTAACAAAACAAAGTCTAGGGCATCGCTGCTTTGGCGCTCATTACTTTGAGTAACAAAACAAAGTCCAGGGCATCGCTGCTTTGGTGCTAATTATTTTGAGTAACAAAACAAAGTCTAGGGCATCGCTGCTTTGGCGCTAATTACTTTGAGTAACAAAACAAAGTCTAGGGCATCGCTGCTTTGGCGCTCATTACTTTGAGTAACAAAACAAAGTCCAGGGCATCGCTGCTTTGGTGTTAATTACTTTGAGTAACAAAACAAAGTCCAGGACATCGCTGCTTTAGCGCTCATTACTTTGCGACTTTCGATGGTTAGTCTCAACAGCGCCGTAATTTCGCTGTAAAACCGTTTAAAGTGAAACACAGTCATGTTTACACGTATGTTTGTATGTCTGTCGCAAACAATGCCTTGTTATATGTATGTATGTGGTCCAGTCGAGTGTCTCAGGGCCAGGGTCGAGCATGTCCGGAGTGCGTCATTTTTCTCATTGCTAAAGATGTTAAAAGTACAATTGCACATAGAATTGATTTCTACGTTGTAGGTATTGAGATGACGTTAAGATGTTTTTTTTCAGTTTTTTTTCTACCAGTTTTGTTAGTTTTCGGGTTCCGTACCCAAAGGGTAAAACGAGACCCTATTACTGAGACTCCGGTGTCCGTTTGTCTGTCTGTCTGTCCGTCTGTTACCAGGCTGTATCACATGAATCGTGACGTTTAAACAGTTGAAATTTTCACAAATGACGTATTTCTGTTGCCGTACAACAAATACTGAAATACAATAAACGCGATTTTCTTGCCGTTTTTATAGATAATGGTAAAGGCTTAGTGGTCGAAGATGGTAAACACACCTAGCCAGGAATGACACTAACCTGTATTACTTAAAATAAAAATGGTTTTTTGGTCCAACTATAATTATTATACATTCTATTCTAACACTGAACTTGAAAATCTGTCGCCAAACGAACGATTTCGGCAGCCTCGCTTGAGACCCAGTCCCATTCCAGTCTAGGTGTGTTTACCATAAGGACATTTGGGTTATTGAGACGAATCTAACGATATCCTAATTGTAAACCATTCGACCGTTTGGAAAAAACGAGAGAATAAAGAAATGTACAAACATACATACAATATACAAAATACAAATCTTTTATTAATAACACCAAAGTAATAGGTAATTTTTCCATTCATATTTTAAAATGTCAAAATCATAACATAATATTATGTCAAAACAATGAAAATGTCAATGATATAATGTGACACGCGTGAAAACGTAACCCTTCTTTGGCAGTCTCGCACAAACGAGAACTGACTTGAACATGAAGGAAGAGCCAAACCAATTAAAAAAAACAACTAAATTAAAAAAATCAATCCATTGTAGTTTTTAATTTAATCAACCACATTGTTATTTCTAACGGAATGTTATGAATACGATAACTAATTGCACTTTAATTTCTGTATCCAATAATTTGTTGGTTTTGCATACCTTGATTGTAATTTAAATATTGTTTAAATTTGCATGCTGATTTGTTAATTAACTTTGTGAAATATGTCTACGAAATTTTTTTATGTTTCACTAGCTGCGCCCCGCGGTGTTACCCGCTACATGCTTTCAGGATAAAAAGTAGCCTATGTGTTAATCCAGGGTCTCGGCTACCTTCATACCAAATTTCATGCAAATCCGTTCAGTGGTTTTTGCGTGAAAGAGTAACAAACATCCATCCACACTTTCACATTTATAATATTAGTGGGATTTAGACACCTAGCAGTAGTTAAACCGAAATTAAATTAATTTATTTTCCAGTACATGTACATTTGTGTAGCAATGATTTTCAATGAGCTTGAGCTGCCGGTGAAGGAAAACATCGTGAGGAAACCATATCCTGGTGGTAGCGTACTCTCTACTACTCGAGAGTTGAAAATCTGCCGCCAAGCATCTAACGGTGTGTTCCGGCAGCCTCACTTGAAAGGCTAGGTTTGCTTACCATCTTCGACCGCACCGTCACAACGTCAATTCAGCTGTGGTAAAACATAAAATTCGAGAATTGAAAAAAAAAAACATTTTTATGGTCACAAGAAATGAGACGAACGAGACGCTTTCCTGATGGTAAGAGACAATGTTTGACAGAAGTTAAGGGGTCATCTATAAATTACGTCACACGAATTTCATGATTTTTTTACCCCTCCCCCGTCCTTGTCCTAGCTGGTCACATCTGTGAGACCCCCGACCTAGTGTGATGTCACATGTTTTGCAATTTTACATTTAGAAATTTATGAAATTAGATTTATTTAAGATGTTTCAATTCGACTATCAAGCTAAATTATGAAAAAAAGTATAATATATATATCTTCAATTAAACAAAACAAAATAACTTAAAATAATAACTACTCTAATAGACCGCTATCAATGGGAATAGTTCCCAAAACGCGCCCCATTGCCGCGTTGTATGGCAATACTCAAACGCTGAGCAAAATAAAGGCCAGCGTTTTGACCAGACGAGATGACAATTCTTTAAAAAATTTTTTTGCACCCGGTTATTAGATATAAAATATTATATATGTATTTCGAACAATGTGATGTCACAAAATGTGGCACCCCTCCCGCCCCTTGTCACGCAATGTCACACTTCGTCGACCCCCTCCCCCCTTAAGGTGTGACGCTATTTTTGGATGGCCCCCTAAATGTTTGATAATTTAAGTGTTTGACCACAGCTCACCTGATATTGAGTGACGGCGTGGTCGAAGATGGTAGACGCACCTAAAAAAAAATTACGCGAGAAAAACTTTTTTGATTGCTTGTACGGGAGCGGAAAACATTCGCATCCTCGATTTTCATAGCCGGACACAGATAAAGCAAAAACGAGTGGAAAAACTAATGATTTTAATCTGAGGTAGTTAATTAATTACTTGTCTCATTGTTGCCACTAGAACATTGTTATAATGGATGTAAAACAAGAATTTACGTTCATGTAAAACTAGCTGCGCCCCGCGGCGTTACCCGCTACATGTTTTCGGGATAAAAAGTGGCCTATGTGTTAAATAAATAAATATCGTAGGACTATACACACAGCGCCATCTGGCCCCAAACTAAGCAGAGCTTGTGCGATGAAAGTCAGGTAACTGATAGAATACATCAATACTTTTTTTGTTGTAAATACATACAGTACACCCAGACACAGAACAAACATTTGTTTATTCACAAAATGTTTGCCCTGAGTGGGAATCGAACCCACGCCCTACAGGTCTACAATGAGCCAACGGGGCTGTCAATCCGGGGTCTCAGCTATCTCCCTGTATAAATTCCGAAGGGAACGGGAACTACGCGGGTAAAACCGCGTGGCGTCCGCTTGTATATTATAATCTTAAAGCTATTAATTTTTGAACCTGTCACGACAATTGTAAATAGTTTTAAACAAAATTAAATTTTGAAAGAAAAAAAACTTACTTGTTGTAGCGCACTCTCTAGTACTCGGCTGGCTAGCTACCACACGAGAGTAGAACATCTGCCGCCAAGCATCTAACGGTGTGTTCCGGCAGCCTCACTCGAGAACCAGTTCCATTGCAGGCTTGGTGTGCTTTACCATCTTCGACCACACCTTCACTTAACATCAGGTGAGCTGTGGTCAAACACCTAGTCTGTCAACAATTTAAAAAAAAAGATGGCCACTTAATTCGCCGACCTTACGTTAATTACAATATTTCCACAAATTCTAATCACAATAATTATATAAATGACGAATATCTGCACAGCCCGCCCATCGGCCTTCGCTGCTTTACCTATATTGCCAAAATTAGTAACATTTTTGGCGGTCGTTTGACCACCAGTGGCCAAAATGCGTGACTAAATGTAAATACATTAAGGTGGTCATCAACATAACAGTAATCTCTTTAAATTACAAACTGACTGACAATACATATATTAGTGTGCATTTTATAGTACGACTCCGCGACCAGCCGCGACTCGCAGTGTTACCAGCTACACAGCCCCGTTGGCTCATTGGTAGTATATCTGCCTTGAGAGCTGTAGGGCGTGGGTTCGATTCCCACTCAGGGCAAACATTTCGTGAATAAAACAAATGTTTGTTCTGTGTCTGGGTGTTCTGTATGTATTATAAGTATGTTTTACAAAAAAAAAATATTTTCGTTTAACGAAAAAAAGTTTAACGTCTCATTACTTTTTTTATGTGAAAAATAATGAGACGAACGAGGCGCTCTCCTGATGGTAAGAGATAACGCCTGTCCATGACCATTGCAGCGATACACAGAACTTTGCGCAACAAACCCGTCCAGGGCATCACTGCTTTGGCGCTCATTACTTTGAGACTTTCGATGGTTAGTCTCAACAGCCCAGTAATTTCGCTGTAGTACCCTTCAAACTGGAACACAGTAATGTTTACACACTACTGCTTGGCGGCAGAATATCTGGTACTGCGGTGGTACCTACCTAGACGACTTTCTGCTAATGAGATCTACCACCAAGTACTTATGTCTCGATTTATTTGTTTACTTATAATATGTTTTATATGAGATATTCTGCCGACAAGCAGTAGTGTGTATACATTTATGTGTGCCGGTTTGAAAGGTACTGCAGCGATGTTACTGGCCCGTTGAGACTAACCAACGCAAGTAATGAGCGCCAAAGCAGTGATGCCTGGACTTTGTTTTGTTATTCAAAGTTCTGTGTATCGCTGCAATGGTCATGGACAGGCGTTATCTCTTACCACCAGGAGAGCGTCTCGTTCGTCACATTACTAAAAAAAATTTTCTTTGTATCAGCATCTACGTACCGTACACATATAATTATGTATATTTTGATTTGTTTGTAGAAATTTTTAATTGGCCTTATATATTTACATAGGTAACCAAATATGTGTAACTAGCTGTTAATTACCCTAAATATCAATAAAATAAAATAAAATAAAATAAATATAAAATAAAACCTCCGATTCAAAATAGGGTATTTGGGGTGTTCTACTTTTCTACCGACAATCTGAGTGATAAATTTTTAGATTTCAAAAAAAAATAAAAGTGTAATTCTTTAAAAAAATGTATTTTTAAATTATTGTCCAGGTATCGAAGATTTCAGATATGTATAGTGCAGCGAAGTTTTGTTATTTACCTTTTATTTATTTTAAGTTTTATCGGAATAGTTAGAAAAAATAAACACCTCTGTCACAAACTAATATATTTATTAATTATTATGTAAAATCAAATTTACAGTTTTTTTTAACTTGGCTTAACTAGAATACAAGCATTTATTATTATCGAATACGATTTATCCCAATTCTTGGTACAAATATAATATAAAAAATGACATTTAATACCACTCTGTCACATTTTTGCTCATTAAGACAACAAACTTTGAAATATTTTGCAAATAATTGAAATAAACATAGCTGAAATTCTGTAACTACCTTTTATGGTCAATATATAATAATATAATACGTTATTTTAGTGTATATGTTTTCAACAAACTGAACATATGCTGCTTTAATGCTTAATTACAAGGGGGACAAAATTGTGATAGAGTATGACAGAATGGTAGATATTAATAGGCCAACATTTAAACTTAATCCTTTAAGGTTTTGAAAGTTTTTAAAAAGGATAACAAAACATAATGCTTCTCTTACAATGCTACATAAGATATTATTTCTTGGTATAATCATTATTTGGTGCACGTAAAATCAGACATCTTCTCTTTTCTCTTATTCTACTTTTCAAATACTTCTATAACACGCATTCCTCTTTTCACCGTAATCATTTTTATCAGGTTTTCAAACATCACATCTGATACATCTGATTTTACTAATTTAAATATTTTGTCAGTGTCAACAACAGTTTTATAAAATATCACCTGAACATCTCCCATCTTCATCCACACAACTTTTTTCAACTCCTAAGTAGGTGTACTTGACTTAGTTTTTACTGGGTACTTTTACTGACATAATACCATTTTTTATTAATAATGGGTCTCCAGATAGGTCACATGAAGCACCTGGTTTTATGTGCACAGTTTTTTTCTGATTAACGAGAGGCTGATCATCTTCATCTTCTGAAGTAGTAATACTCATTTTCTGAAGTAGTAATACTAATTCAGAAGATGAAGATGATACAATGTTATACAACAGCCTCATAAAATCTCTTTGTAGGAGCTCTAATTATTATGTTGTTTATTTATATCAGCCAATGGTTCTTTTTAATCTGAGGTTGGGCTTAACTACCTAGCTTCCTTTATTTTTATAAAGAGCAACTTTCATAAACGTAATATTTGTTGTGCAGCATTTTTTTATTTCCAAAGTCTCTTGAAACTGTTGAAGTTTTAGTCCCGAACGGTTAATTGTTGTGTCTTGTAGGAAAGGATAGGATTGTTTTGAAGCAGTGTTTCATTTTGTTTTTGTCTTTAATGTTTTTGTAATGTTCCTTAATGGCATTTGTCAAAATACTATATGTATTTTCTTTTTTTTTCTTTATTCGGCGCTTTTAAATTTATCTTAATTTTTTGGTTTGGTTATATTATGTAATAAGCTGTCTTCTTTTATTTTTTTGGCGATGAAGTCTTTTCTTGTATTTTCGTATTTTTTCTATAATTATTTTATATGGCCTTGAAGTTTCATATTTTGCCTATAAATTTTCGATCTGTCTCGGCTAACTTTTTCTCTTCCCCTTGCTCTAGCAGCGGATGAGGTTGGAGTTAGGGAACGAGATCTAGGACTTAAAGGAGTAACCTGGGGTTTGAAGGAACAGGTGTGGAAGTCGAGTATTCATTAGAACGTTCTGCAAAGCTTTCTGTTGTTCTCTTCTTGTTTCTAACTTGCCATTTTCTTTTCATTTGTCTGTGTACTCTTGGTGTCAGATCTTTGACTAGCTTTTTGCAAGCATGGTATCTTTCTAAGTCTTATCATTTCACTTCTGCGACTTTTTCAGGGTCCTGTTTCCTTTTTTCACGACAACGTCACTGCTTTTCCGTCGCAGATAACGCTATTATTTAATTACCCTGATGATAATACCTTAAATGAATAAAATAATTGATAATGTAATATATAGAATACAAAAGATATCAATTAACTATTGTGAAAATCAATTAAGGCAAAGTTTCTGACAAAAAATACCACTCCGTCACGAGCTATACTACTCCCGTCACAGCTATTTTGTGACAGAGGTGCCTCGTGACAGAGGTGTAAAATAACAGTGTTCGAGGATTTCAACGTTCATAAAATTACAAATTGTTCGTAAAAGTGAGTAAATATTACAGATATACTGGGAAATAATAATATTACGTAAATAAATGGGAATTACAATAATATTTTAAAGTAGTAACTTACGTGACAGAGCGGTCGCCGAATAAACACACGCACCTCTGGTTCACTACCTGCGGGCGCCTAACTCGGCTCGCTCCAGGGTGGGGTCTCAAGGCTTAAAGCCGAGAGGAGAAGGAAACCGTGCTGTTGTTTAGTGTTGAAGATCAAACAGCTAAGGCGCGTTTTTTGTTTTCGAAATGGGTGACGGAAGATAGCAAGAAAAAACATATGCAGCCGTACCCAAGGATAAAATATTTTTTTGCTTAATAATATGAACCTTTACGTTTATTATATTTTTATTAATCTAAAGACAATATTTCAGCATTTCAATAAATAATTTTATATTATAGGGTCCTATATGAGTTTTTTAAGCGACATCATTTTGTAACATTAGGCAGCGTAAAGGGACACGCTTTATTTGTATGTAAAACACCTCTGTCACACGTTTCGAATACTATGTCACAATAATTTTGTAAAAAGCAAAAACAATAAAAACGAGATTTTAGTGTTATTATAATGACTAAAAAATCCAAAAAATCTTGTGACAATAAAATTTGAGAAACTGCAATTTAGGACGGATACAGATTTTTTTTTCCTGAGGAGACACGTCATTGTCGGTAGAAAAGTAGAACGCCCCATTTGTGTTTTGTGGGTTTTCGTATGAACAATAGTTATTTGGCTAACTGTAGTTAGTGAAACTTGTTCGCAGCGAACGTTCAAAAGCCCGTAATCCTTATTTGTATTGTTAGCTCGACAATACGGTGACGAAACCCTCACTTGAAGGTCATCCACTGACTTACAATTTAGAAAGACAGGGCACGGGGAACACGCTCAGTGGTGAAGCTTCGATAATGTCCACTGCAGGTCGCTTCTCGTCCCACTAAAATTATAAATGTGAAAGTTTGGATGGATGTTTGTTAGTCTTTCACGCAAAAACTACTCAACGAATTTGGATGAAATTTGGTATGGAAGTAGCTGAGATCCTGGATTAACACATAGGCTACTTGTTATCCCGAAAACATGTAGCGGGTAACACCGCGGGGCGCAGCTTATCCCACTAAAATTATAAATGTGAAAGTTTGGATGGATGTTTGTTAGTTTTTCACGCAAAAACTACTGAACGGATTTGGATGAAATTTGGTATAGAGATAGCTGAGACCCTGGACTAACACGCTGGCCAAGTGCAGGTTGGCAAATATCACACACTTCAATAACTTTCTTTTTTTTAAGCTTTTAGACATGTAAGTTTCGTCAAGATGTCATCCTTCACCGTATAAAGTTATTGGCAATAACTGAGAAAAGACAGGTGCGTGCTGTGGGATTCGAACCCAGCACTTCTAGATTGGAAGCCAAACGGTCTCCCAACCAGGTAGCCAACAAAACAAACAAACATATACACAATATACACAAGCTAGAACATTTTTGGGATAAAAGCATCCTATTTGTTAATTCAGGGTGTCAACTATCTCCATACCAATTTTCATCAAAACTGATCCAGCTGTTTGAGCGTGAATAAATAACCCTTCCCCCCCCCCCCCCCGCACAAGCAAGCCCGCGTGCTATTAGTTCGCTTCTTTTGTTAGTAGACTCTGAGAAACCCTAAAAAATGCTAGATGTATTTTTTTTTATGGTTGACAGGCTAGGTGTTTGACCACAGCTCACCTGATGTTAAGTGAAGGCGTGGTCGAAGATGGTAGAGCTCACCTAGCCCGGAATGAAACTGGCTCTCAAGTGAGGCTGCCGGAACACACGGTTAGATGCTTGGCGACAAATTTTTCAACTCTCGTGTGGTAGCTAGCCAGCCGAGTACTAGAGAGTACGCTACCACCATGCTATGGTTTCCTCACGATATTTTCCTTCACCGGCAGCTCAAGCTCATTGTTGGGGTTTGACCCACGCCCTTCGGCATGCGAACCTACCGCGCTAACCACTGAGCTATCATCGCTACAAACATACAAAATTTTACAGACGAAGGCCTGTCCTCAGTTGTTAAATCACTAAGGTCATATTGTAAGCGCCCGACGCCTACTTGCATTCCGAGACTAGGACTAAGCGCGGCGGCTGACTCAACTTAATTACTGAACGCGGCTCTCGGCTTTAGCTTTGCCTTGCGAGAGAAGGTCTCTTCATGTTTATATCATTAACAGCTGAAGTAAAACCTCTTTCACATGAGGCGTAATTTCTTAGATAATCATATATTTAGATGCAACTAGCTGCGCCCGGCAGTGTTACCCGCTACATGTTTTCGGAATAAAAAGTAGCCCATGTCTTAATCCAGGGTTTGAGCTACCTTCATACCAAATTTTATCAAAATCCGTTCAGTGGTTTTTGCGTGAAAGACTAACAAACTTCCATCCAAACTTTCAAATTTATAATACTAGCTGCGCCCCGCGGTGTTGCCCGCTACATGCTTTCAGGATAAAAAGTAGCCTATGTGTTAATCCAGGGTCTCAGCTACCTCCATACCAAATTTCATCTAAATCCGTTCAGTAGTTTTTGCGTGAAAGAGCAACAAACATCCATCCAAACTTTCATATTCCTCTAATATCATAAATGTTAAGCCCCATACAACAAACGTGATTTTTCTGCCGTTTTTATAGATAATGATACGGAACCCTCCGTGCGTGAGTCCGACTCGCACTTGGCCGGGTTTTTTTTAAATGGTTTACAGGCTAGTTGTTTGACCACAGCTCACCTGATGTTAAGTGAAGGTGTGGTCGAAGATGGTAAAGCACACCTAGCCTGGAATCTGGCTCTCAAGTAAGGTTACCGAAACACACCGTTAGGTGTTTGGCGACAGATTTTCAACTCTCGCGTGGTAGCTAGCCAGCCGAGTACTAGAGAGTACGCTACCATCATGCTGTGGTTTCCTCGCGATGTTTTCCTTCACCGGCAGCTCAAGCTCATTGTTGGGATTGTCCTTCGGCATGCGTCTACTTGGCGGTAGATCTCCTTAGCAGGAGGTCGTCTAGGGTAGGTACCACCGCAGTACCAGTTATTCTGCCGCTAAGCAGTAGTGTGTAAACATTACTGTGTTCTGGTTTGAAGGGTACTGCAGCTAGCGAAATTACTGGGCTGTTGAGACTAACCATCGAAAGTCTCAAAGTAATGAGCGCCAAAGCAGCGATGCCTGGACTTTGTTTTGTTACTCAAAGTTCTGTGTATCGCTGCAATGGTCATGGGCAGGCGTTATCTCTTACCATCAGGAGAGCGCCTCGTTCGTCTCATTAATTTTTACATTAAAAAAAAAAAATGCGAACCGACCGCGTTAACCACTGAGCTATAATCAAATAAATACAAAAAAAAAATTATACCAACGCACCGATCAAAATATTATGAATGGCAACTTTTTAAATTCTTCACCACGTACACAGACAAAGCATAATTTCGCATGCCGGTGACCTGCCAGCTATTCGGAATTTATTTATATGAACATCATTTGAATAACATCTTAATTCTACCATTATGTAATGTCAAGGCTGGCATAGTCATGACTGTCAAATTGCTCCTGTCAAATTGTCAATTAGGTAAACGGCGGAGGATGGCTTGGAAGCTTCAGGCTATATTGGTCATGCAGTTACAATGTTGTATAATTATATTACAATAATCTTGTATAGTAGTTAATAGTTTCAACGACAATCTCACTGGGGCCATGTTTTTTAAGAAAAAAAAACAATCCATATGGTTTTGTATGTAAATGCATTAAAACGAAAAAGACGCTCTCCTGATGGTACAAGTTAACGTCTCTCCATGACCATTGCAGCTACACAGAAGTTTAAGTAACAAAACAAAGCTTTGCTCATTACTTTGTGTAACAAAACAAAGTCTAGAGAAACGATATGTTGGCGCTTATTTCTTTCACTAACAAAACAAAGTCCATGCATCGTTGCTTTGGCGTTCGTTACTTTGAATTTCGATGGTTAATCTTAACAGCCCTGTAGTAATCTCTTTAACAGAAGGTCATGTGGGTAAGCACACCCTTGGTGTCGAATATTCTGCGGCCAAGCAGTTATGTATAACCATTACTGTGATCCCGTTTGAAAGGCACTGTACTGGTATTACAGGGCTGTTGCGAACCATAGAATGTTTCAAACTAATGAGCGCCAGAACACCGCTGCCCTAGACTTTGTTTTGTTACTCAAAGTAATGAGCGCCAAAGCAGTGATGCGCTGGACTTTGCTTTGTTACTCAAAGTTTTGGGTACCGCTGCAATAGTCACGGACAGGCGTTATCTCTTAACATCAGGAGAGCATTTGTTCATATCATTACTTATTACCATAAAATAATGTTACATAATTGCAGTCGAGATTTTGTTATTTTCTTTAAATATTATATTCAGTCTCTAAGCAGTTTAGTCTAGATGTTTGTCCACCATTTATATGTTAAGAAATCACCTAATTTCTCTGGCGCCTCCGCCTACGCGGTGCCATCTTAAACAGATAACTAGGTTTGTGTATACACCCACGTATATTAGCACTGGTTTGTATACACTAACTATACTCTTCGAATGTAGTATTTTGTCAAAATAAAATTTTGTACCACAATTTTCGTACTATACTTTTTTAACTAAAAAACTAACTGAACATACTGATGATGACTACTACTACTACTACTACTGTGACGACTACTGTGATGGTAAGAAATAACGTGTATTCATGACCGTAAACAGAGGTAGTAACCAGAAATTTGAGTATCGAGACAAAGTCAAGCGCATCGCTGCTTTGGTGCTCATTACTTTGAGTAACGAAACAAAGTCAAGCGCATGGCTGCTTTGGCACTCATTACTTTGAGTAACGAAACAAAATTAAGCGCATGGCTGCTTTGGCGCTCATTACTTTTTGAATCGAATAGTAGAAACAAACAATATATATTGGTTACAAAAACAGTTATTTGGAAATATATTTTGTTTTACTATGGAAACAGACGTGGTTGTGACCCATTATTGTTTTGTAACTTATATGATTAAACGTGAATAATCCCGGATACTTATCCGGTACTAAACTTATTAGGGAAGAAACGTGTTGAGTGGCGTGTCTTAGTAGAGGCCCAGTGGACTACGTTTACCTAATGATGAATAAAACAATAATTTCTACAACAAAGAAATCTAACAATCTATTTTGACAGAGTCCACTAGACTACGTAGACGTGCATTTTCACATTTTTACTGTAACTAGTTAAATGTGCAAATTAATCAGGAATGACAGTATTGTGAAATGGTAATCATATTTGACCTTAGCACGTTTGCAAACTAACCGTGCGTGTGTACGTGAATCACAATAACATTATACCAGCGGATCTGGCAGACGTCGTTTTGGCTAAATTTTAATACTTTTGTTGGAAAATTTTCAATAATATTATATTTATTTATTTTTTAATAATGTTTGGTAGCGATGATTTTAAAGTAATGAGACGAACGTAACGCTCTCCTGGTGGTAAGAGATAACGCCTGTCCATGACCATTGCAGCGATACACAGAACTTTGAGTTGCAAAACAAAGTCCAGGGCATCACTGCTTTGGCGCTCATTACTTTGAGACTTTTGATGGTCAGCCCAGTAATTTCGCTAGTTGCAGATCCCCTTAAACCGGAACACAGTAATGTTTACACACTACTTAGCGGCGGAATATCTGGTACTGCGGTGGTACCTACCTAGACGACCTCCTGCTAAGGAGATCTACCACCAAGTAAAACGCCAAGTAAGATAGCTCAGTGATTAACGCGGTCGCTTCAGAACCCCAACTTAAAATTGAATTAAAATATCGTAAGTAAACCATAGCACGGATATAGACTATATAGTCTCTAGTACACGGCTTTTTAGCTACCAGTTCCATTCCAGGCTGGGTGTGTTTACCATCTTCGACCACACCATTGTTTGTGTGTTGCTGTGTTTTCTATCTATGAACTTAGCCTAACATCAGGTGAGCTGTAGTCAAACGAAATAATATCGTAGGGCATTACACACATCGCTATCTGACCCCAAACTAAGCAAAGCTTGTATGATGTTTTTGGTAAATATATACATGTAAATACATACAGAACACCTAGACACAGAAAAAACATAACTGTTAGAGTACTTAATTATATACATAGACAAAGAAAGTGCCTTCTGACGCTAAAATAGACGCGTACAGCGACCTTGCTTCGACATTACAGAAACAAAAATACCTTCTCTGTATCTGTTTGTAAAACCGATACCACATCACATATCACATACGTCTTCTTGGTATTTCTTTTGTGTTTAGTGATTTATTTTATAAAAGAAATCACTTTCATACACAATTTAAATGAGTGACACAGTTTGGATTCAATAATCGCATTCTGGAAATTTCCTATTCACTTGTTGCTCCATTCTCAAAACATTTCATGCTGAAATGACGTATTTCTCTAAGAGCAATAGGTAGAGACAAGCAAGGACGAGAGATTTCTCTTCCTAAAACCCAAGTGATTCAATAAAGTCAAGGTTTCCTGACTCAACACGTTTAAATTAATAACTCCACAACGCTATGAGATGAAATATAAAACAATTTGTTATTGTTGGGCAATAATGATTCAGTTTTAATATTGGTTAAGAGGGCTGAACGTAAGCCGTTGTCATATTTATGATACTAAAATAAAATAAAATCGTCTAGATAAGTACCATCGTAGTGACTTGTAACATTGGTGTTATCAATAAAGTATTTGTATTTGTATTTGTATTTGTATCAGATATTGTGCCGCCAAGCAGTAGTGTGTAAACATTACTGTGTTCCGGTTTGAAGGGTACTGCAGCGAAATTACAGGGCTTTTGCGACTAGCTTTAGTCATTATTAAAGTAATGAGCGCCAATGCAGCGATGCTTGGACTTTTTTTGTTACTCAAAGTAATGAGAGCCATTGCAGCGATGTCTAGACTTTGTTTTGTTACTTAAAGTAATGAGAGCCTAAGCAGCGATGCCCTGGACTTTGTTTTGTTACTCAAATTAAAGAGCACCAAATCAGCATTGCGCTTGACTTTGTTTTGGTACCCGAAGTTGTGTGTATCTTTGCTTTTCTTCACTTGTGGAGAAAATAATTAGGTTTTGTTTTGTAGTAATATTTTTTTTTTATTGTTGTCTATCTAGTGTATTTAGTATTTAGGTTATTTATTAATAATATTTTATTACGTTAAATCGGTTCCAACTTTTTCGAGTGATCCGGTTAACAACCAACAATATTCATTTTTAATCACCATAAAATATGCTTTAGTCACGAAAAAAAACTGAATCCGGCTTAGTCTCAAGCATGCAACCGACTCATTTTACTTTTAAGTATTACTTTCCAAAAGGATATCAATACACAATGAAGCAAGTCTTATGAATCACACAAGACTCTGTAGTTTACACGCAAACTGATATTAATGTTCTGAAAGAACCTACACCGATAATTTTTTAGCATAATTTACTCAAAACGAAACTTTCGCCTAAAACGTAATGAGACGAACGAGACGCTCTCCTGATGGTAAGAAATAACGCCTGTCCATGACCATTGCAGCGATACACAAAAATTTGAGTAACAAAACAAAGTCCAGGCATCACTGCTTTGGCGCTCATTACTTTGAGACTTACGATGGTTAGTCTCAACAGCCCAGTAATTTCGCTGCAGTACCCTTCAAACCGGAACACAGTAATGTTTCCAGTTTTGGCGTGCGGTTGGTATCCACCATAGCGTTGCAGGGCGGAGGCAGTGGCGAAGACTTGGTATTAGACGCAGGCTTAAAGGTCCATTTACATACGCATCAATGCTCACCTTCAACAATGTAACATGTAATTTTACTCGACTAGCTACCATCCTCAAGTTGAAAATCTGTCACCATGCACCTAACAGTGTGTTTCGACAGCCCCACTTGAGAACCAGTTCTTTTCCAGGCTAGGTGTGTTTGCCATCTTCGACCACACCATTACTTAACATCAACTGTTGTCCAACACCTAAACAAATCCAAAGTCATAACAATTTTTTTTTTTTTAATTTTAATTTAGGACTATTGCAACATGGCTGAAAAGTAAACAAACAAAACTGATTTTATTGTATTTTGTGGCTGCTTAAATCTAAGTGATAAACAAAAGTCGTCTGTTAGCTAATTTGGTAAAACTGCTTCAAGAGCTGTAGGGCGTGGGTTCAATTCCCACCAGTACAAACATTTATGTGACGATAAATGTTTGTTCTGTGTCTGGATGTTCTGTATGAATTACAAGTCTGTATAAATAATAAGTATTTAAGTATTCTGTCAGTTATCTGACTTCCATAGCACAAGCTTTGCTTAGTTTGGGGTCAAATGGCGCTGTGTGTATAGTCCTAAAATATTTATTTTTTATTTTTTTATTTATATTGTATCAAAATTTTGAATATTCAAAGTATAATATATACTTTACCTTGTATATGTACTATATGTATACCTTGTATATTCAAAATTTTTTAACTAATTTTTAGTGAAACTTGTAAAAGCTTATTTGTATGCGGGCCTTTATGAACAATACTCGCTGGCAAGTTTCTATTTGAGTTCTGAGTAGTATTTGAGTCTCAACAATGACACAATCGTTGAAGCTCGTGTCACTACAATAAAGTATAGTATTTTAAATGTAAATCTCCTAATAGCCGTGAATAATTGCTAAAATACCGGGTGGTGTTGCGACTCACGTCACGTCTAGCATTTAAATATAAATTAATTCATCACAATACTTTGGTATTTGTGTACGCAAAATTGAATAGTTCAACATTATTAGCGGTAGATATCCTCAGCAAGAGGTCGCACTATAGTACAGCCAAGCAGTAGTGTATAAACATTACTGTGTTTCAGTTTGAAGGACATTACCGGGCTTTTGAGACTCACCATCGAATGTCTTAAAGTAATGAGTGCCAAAGCAGCGAAGCCCTGGACTTTGTTTTGTTACTCAAAGTAATGAGCGCCAAAGCAGCGATGACCTGGACTTTCTTCTGTTACTCAAAGTAATGAGCGCCAAAGCAGCGATGCCCTGGACTTTGTTTTGTTACTCAAAGTAATGAGCGCCAAAGCAGCGATGACCTGGACTTTCTTTTGTTACTCAAAGTAATGGGCGCCAAAGCAGCGATGCCCTGGACTTTGTTTTGTTACACAAAGTAATGAGCGCCAAAGCAGCGATGACTTGGACTTTGTTTTGTTACTCAAAGTAATGAGCGCCAAAGCAGCGATGACCTGGACTTTGTTTTGTTACTCAAAGTAATGAGCGCCAAAGCAGCGATGACGTGGACTTTGTTTTGTTACTCAAAGTAATGAGCGCCAAAGCAGCGATGACCTGGACTTTGTTTTGTTACTCAAAGTAATGAGCGCCAAAGCAGCGATGACCTGGACTTTGTTTTGTTACACAAAGTAATGAGCGCCAAAGCAGCGATGACTTGGACTTTGTTTTGTTACTCAAAGTAATGAGCGCCAAAGCAGCGATGACCTGGACTTTGTTTTGTTACTCAAAGTAATGAGCGCCAAAGCAGCGATGCCCTGGACTTTGTTTTGTTACTCAAAGTAATGAGCGCCAAAGCAGCGATGACCTGGACTTTCTTTTGTTACTCAAAGTAATGGGCGCCAAAGCAGCGATGCCCTGGACTTTGTTTTGTTACTCAAAGTAATGAGCGCTAAAGCAGCGATGACCTGGACTTTCTTTTGTTATTCAAACGAAACATTGTAAGAGACAGTTTTTCGTTCGTCCCATTACTTAAAAAATTAAAATAAACAATAAATATCATAGGGCATTACATCTGACCCCATACTAAGCAAAGCTTGTACTCTGGAAGTCAGATAACTGATGAAATATGAGTACTTAAACATATAATTTTTGTAAATACATACTTATAATAAAAACATGATTTATGGCGATCAAACGTTAACCTTTTTTGTGAGAAAAAAAACGTAGACATTACCGGATGTAAGATATTTGACCTCATTTGTAAAGTTTTTTCTCGTACAAAGGGTATTCCCGAAGAAAATATACCTATGATTGAGTGGTTTATGCAAATTTCTATACTTACCATTGTACCTGAGAGGTCGGTAGCGCAGAACAGGTAACAGTGGGTTCGGGCCCGGTTAAGGGGGTTCTACACTGGTAAACCTCACGCTAATAATCTACTGTTTTATTCAAGCAATTGTGATTTACCACAAATAAAGAGCAAAATAAATGCCAGTAGCTGTGATTTCACTGTAAAATTATGCTCCATTTGAGCATAAATGGCAAAAAATTATTTACATGGAAATCAAACCACCTTAAAGGGCTTTACCGCCTAGCGATCACAGCGCTCTGTAATCCTAATTTCTACTATATTATATATCCTACAATATAGAATATTGACTAAGTAGAGCTTGTGCTATGGAAGACAGATAACTGATAGATATTCCACGGATGAAGCCGCATGTAACAGCTAGTTATTATTAAATGAGAAATTTTATAAAAATGTTGAGGAACCTGCCTAACTCGCAATGCACACGAATATTTTCCTAACCTCAACAGCAACTTAAAACAACTGAAAAAAAAACAAATCACAAGTGTATACTCCACTTAACAATGCCATCTTAGATACAACTTAAACTATTGTTTAGAATCAGAAACCACATTGAAATTTTAACACAAGTCATTCACAATCTCCATTGTAATATGAACACTAAAGCAGAGGGCAGTAAAATGAAATTTTGTTTAAAATCACACACGGATTTAAGACGTTTTTTATATCAGTAGACACACCCACACTTTGACCTTAGATCAAAGGTTATCACATAGGCCTCCGTTGTTAGATATTGTATTATATGACTTCATACTGTCTATATCTATACTATTATTAAGAGGAAAGATTTGTTTGTTTGTATTGAATAGGCTCCGAAACTACTGGACCGATTTCGAAAATTCTTTCACCGTTGGGAAGCTACACTATCCCCGGGCGACATAGGCTACTTTTTAAATATGTCATTAAATGTGTTTTAAAACACTGATTAGTACATGTCAACACAAAAATGTCAAAATAAGGTATGTCAACATATGTATATATAGTATATTACGATACGTGTGACTTAAGTAGTCGATTATTGCACGGCGTGAAGTTAGCACCCGAGCGCAGCGAGGGTGCTAAACGCCGTGCAATAATCGACTACTTAAGTCACGAGTATCGTATACTATTTTATAGCTGTGTGACATAAACCCGCACTTTACACACGCTTTTCCGTGCAAAAAAGGACTATTTAAGTCACGGAAAAGCGTGTGTAAAGTGCGGGTTTAGGTCACACTGTGCTATAATATATATATATACAGAAGTAATTCGCCAGAGAACTAAAGTCATTGACATAGCTCAGCGTATTAGCAAGCTGAAGTGGCAATGGGCTGGACATATCTGTCGCAGAGCCGATAACCGCTGGAGTAGACGTGTTCTAGAGTGGAGACCGCGTATTGGCAAGCGTAGCGTAGGACGCCCTGAGACTCGATGGAGTGACGATATACGTAGGACAGCTGGCGGTGGAGGGAAGCGAAAAGCCGAAGATCGGGCTGAGTGGCGTGTCTTGGGAGAGGCCTATGTCCAGCAGTGGACTAACATAGGCTGATGATGATGATGATGATGATATACATGTCAATACCAAAAAAAAATATGTCATATACCTATATTCTATTTGTCATATTATCAATATTTCACCACATACACACCACTTTATGAATAAAACACCACAATTTCTATAAATATGTAGAGAAAGAAAGAAAAAAATATGAATACATGAACACTCGGAAAAACACTAGTTTTGGAAAAAATACAACGGGGCGACACGACACATTCCGCGTTCCCGCCAAAACTCCCTTTTGCATAGTCGTTATATACAAAAAGATGAGTTTCCTTTTACAACCAGGATATAGCAAAAATCAATTAAGTAGGTACAGACTGGAAAGCTAGACTCCAAAACGCCATTCCAACGTCGGAAATTCCATAAACATTGCATCATTCGACACTTTATTATTTGTATACCAAGATTATTAAAAATTATTATTAAAAAAAAAATCAGCCAGCTTTCGGTGAAAAAAGGAAAATAAATATCATACTAATAACGTAGATACGAAAGTATGCAGGTAAAGGTCAGTGATGGGACGGTAGCTAGCTGTTTGTAGGTGGTCAATATTTTATATGCAACTAGCTGCGCCCCGCCGTGTTACCCGCTACGTGTTTTCGGGATAAAACTAGCCTGTGTGTTAATCCAGGGTTTCAGCTACCTTCGTACCAAATTTCGTCCAAATGCGTTCTGTAGTTTTTGCGTGAAAGAGTCACAAACATCCATCCAAACTTTTATATTTATAATATTTGTGGGATTATATTTACTAGCCTCAAAGTCCACTAGACTAAAATCTGAATAATCCTAAAAATTTTTACGTTAATTGGATTTTTATTTTCGTAGTTGACTAGCTAGGTGTTTGACGACAACTCATGTGATGTTAAGTGACGGTGTAGTCAAAATGGTAAATCACATAACAAGACCACAACGTCAATTAATATCAGGGCATATCAATGAAGTCTGTCAACAACTTAAAAAAAGTTAGTACAATACAAATCAAATCGAACCCACGCCCTACTCTTTAAGCTATACTAGCAATGATCCAACAGGGCTGTAATAATTTTACAACATGGAAACGCGTGTATTTTGGCATACAAATTGTGGTGTTTTATTCATAAAGTGCCGAATCACAAGCACGGGTGTGGGAAAATGATATAATGTGGTGAAACATGACTTTTCGTGTTGCTTCCAAAACTCCATCGAAGCTTTAAAGTCGCCACTACTTTACTAAAGCATGACTGGACTTGACTGACACGGACTGGACTTGACTAAGACTGGACTTTGACCATAACTATAGCATAAACTCTCGACAAAACACTAGTTTTGGAAAAAAATACAACTGAGTGACACGACTCGTCCCGCGTTCCCGTCAAAACCTTAGTAGTTTTAATCTGAGTTCCCGGATCCTTCAGAGAGATGCCACGAGCAAAAAATTAAAAAAAAAACTTATCATAATATACTGAGATAATATATGACGCATGAATCTAAAAATATTGTTACAGCGATGGGTCAGCTATCCAGTTATCGCTTTATTTGTGCGATTGTTCAAATTCAACAGGTTTTCAAATAGGAAATGGTAGAGCTATAATTGTTGGAATGTAATGGAAAAAAATAGCCATAGTACGTCCAAGGGCAGCAATTCTTCATAAAGGATAGCCCTGACCTTTCGCGAGATATTTTAATTCGACTATCAACACGCGACACAAAATATTATGCACCAGAGAGGAAACTAACAACTAACTTGGTGGTAGATCTGGTAGATCTCTTTAGCAGGATATCGTATAGGTAGGTACCACCGCAGTACCAGATGTTCTGCCACCAAGCAGTAGTGTGTAAACATTACTGTGAAGAGTACTGCAGCAACATTACTGGGCTGTTGAGACTAACCATCGCAAGTCTCAAAGTAATGAGCGCCAAAGCAGCGATGACTGGACTTTGTTTTGTTACTCTATGTTCTGTGTATCGCTGCGATGGTCATGGACAGGCGTTAGGCATCAGGAGAGCGTTCTCGTCTCATTTCTTTAAAGTGGTTTGATTTCCATACAAATATTTATTGCCATTTATGGACAAATGGAGCATAATTTTACAGTGAAATCACAGCTACTGGCATTTATTTTGATCTTTATTTGCGGTAAATTACAATTGTTTGATTAAAACAGTAGATTATTAGCATAATTTACTGTTTTATTCAAAAATCATAAATTCATAAATAATTCAAAAATTTGATTTTCTGCTGATAATCTACTGTTTTATTCAAGCAATTGTGATTTACCGCAAATAAGGACCAAAATAAATCCCAGTAGCTGTGATTTCACTGTAAAATTATGCTCCATTTATCCATAAATGGCAAAAATTATTTGTATGGAAATTGAACCACCTTAATATAAAAAAAATGTTTTGCGGTGACGGATGCAGTACAAGCAGTGAAGCTCCAGGCTCGGCCTGCGGCAGAAATTTGGTCTCTGTTTTGCAAATTACTCTGCATCCGACCCGTGTCTGATGACGTTTTATATTTTAGCATAAAATTGGTGAGGAACGAGGAAGAACGGCAGACTGATACGTCTCTACAAAATGTTTAATTTAAACAACGGAGCCGTAAATTGCAATAATCAATATGGATGTCACGTATGAAATGCCGACATTTTTTTTTAACAAGTATGAATTAAAATTTTAAAAATACCACGATACTATTATCGGTTTAAAAGATACATATATATAAACGGGCATTGAAGCAATGATATCCTGGTTAACGCGGTCGGTGCACACGCTGAAGGGTATGGGTGCAAACCCGATTGTTTGGGTTTGAACCCATGCGATGGCTGTACTGGCAACCTACATACCTACTGATAACCTGCATACTGGCAACCTGCATACTGACAACCTGCAAACTGGCATCCTGCATACTGGCAACCTGCATACTGGCAACCTGCATACTGGCAACCCGCATACTGACAACCTGCATACTGGCAACCTGCATACTGGCAACCTACCTACTGGCAACCAGTTTTTTTTTTATATTGAATATGTTCGCGCTTGACCACATCCTGCATGATGTGAACCAACGATGCGGTCTAAGATGGAACACGCTTACCTAGAAGGAACCTGTTTACTTTTGACTTGAAGACACTCATACTGTACTTTTCGGGACACACAGACTCCGGCAAAGAGTTCCACATCCTCGCTGTGCAACTGGATACTGACTGATACTGACAACCTGCATACTGGTAACCTACCTACTGGTAACCTGGATACTGATAACCTGCATACTGGCAACCTGCATACCCTTAAAACCCACAGTAATGTATACACAATACTGCTTGCTTATGCACATAACTTAGACAAGACAGCGTGGCGTGGAATTTGAATCCAGCACTCCACATTGGAAGTCTACTCTTCAAACATACATCACAGAGTCAGTCATAGTATATACGGAAGTCTAATTAAGGAGGTTATGATCAAAAACTGTTTAGCAACGGTTTCTTCGGGTTTTTATAAAAAAATCCGTTATATGCAACAGATGAGTGATGACTGTTCAATAATTGAAACCAGAGATATTCTAACCTATAGATCTACCTATAAATCCAAGTTTGTGGGGTTGTAACCCTTGTCCCATGGCCGCCATCTTGGAAAAGGGGTACCAATGGTTTATCTGACAAACTCAATGTCGCACAAAAAAATTATCAAAACATTTTTTGTTGCAAATAAAATTCTCTACAACTTTTGTGAAGTAACTTTTAGTCCTAGAACGAAAAATAATAAAGTTATAAGCGAAAATCGATGAAAATTTGAGTTTTCTTTTGTTGTTTTGTATTTTTTTTTCTGATCATTTCACAAAAAAAAAATTTTGACCATTTTTATAGAGGGAATAATTTTCGTTATAAACTTTTTAATTAATTAATAACAAAATTTATGGATAAAGTCGCAGGCGTAAGCCAGTATATATAATATGTGTAAATTTAAAGTTTTTACATACTATTTAAATAACCGTATATCAAAATCTATAGTTTTATACATCTACGACGGGCGCGTCCACAAAAACTTTTCATTCATAAATTAAATTAAAGTTATAGAAGTATCGGAAGTTCCTCAAACGTGCTTTTGTTGAATTTCTTTGTATGTATTTGTACAATACAGTGACCTCGTCGGCAACGATCTGTGTACAACTTAAAACATTAATTAAACTTTGACCATAACATAAATACTACTTAAATGTTTTTACTACTCGCATTATGTCGATGTTCAACCCCGGATCTTTTTCTTTTATGGTTGACAGGCTAGGTGTTTGACCACAGCTCACCTGATGTTAAGTGACTGTGTGGCTCTCAAGTGAGGCTGCCGGAACACACCGTTAGGTGCTTGGCGGCAGATTTCCAACTCTCGCGTGGTAGCTAGCCAGCCGAGTACTAGAGAGTGCGCTACCACCATGCTGTGGTTTCCTCACGATGTTTTCCTTCACCAGCAGCTCAAGCTTGAACCCACGCCTTTCGGCATGCGAACCTACCGCGCTAACCACTGAGCAATCATCGCTACAAATCTACCATTTTTTTCAAACGGTGCAGTAGTTTTGATAGTGCCATGAGTATAAATAACGCAGGGCATTACACACAGCGCCATCTGGCCCCAAACTAAGCAAAGCTTGTACTATGGTAGTCAGATAACTGATAGAGTACTGCCAACATTTATTAAACAAGATAAAAAAAATAAATTACTAAGCTATATATTTTATTGTCTAACGCGGACGCCTCGCGGTTTCACCCGCGTAGTTCCCGTTCCCGCGGGAATACAGGGATAAAAAGCAGCCTATGTCACCCGGGGATAGCGTAACCCAACGGTGAAATAATTGTTGAAACTGGTCCAGTAGTTTCGGGGCCTATTCAATATAAACAAACAATCAAATCTTTCCTCTTTATAATACTATAGATACGTATTTAAAGAAAATTTCTTCTAACGAATTCTTTCTTTTTTTTTTATGTAAAAAGTAATGAGACGAACGAGACGCTCTCCTGATGGTAAGAGATAACGCCTGCCCATGACCATTGCAGCGATACACAGAACTTTGAGTAACAAAACAAAGTCCAGGCATCGCTGCTTTGGCGCTCATTACTTTGAGACTTGCGATGGTTAGTCTCAACAGCCCGGTAATTTCGCTGCAGCACCCTTCAAACCGGAACACAGTAATGTCTACACACTACTGCTTGGCGGCAGAATAACTGGTACAGAATAATCTACCACCAAGTCCGGATTCGTTCCCGATTCGATCCCCTAGCTAACACTAAGCATACCTTCCCATAACTAGCTGATCGACTTTGAATTTGTGATCCAATAGTAATTTCGTAGCAATGATAGCTCAGTGGTTAGCGCGGTAGGTTCGCATGCCGAAGGGCGTGGGTTCAAACCCCAACAATGAGCTTGAGCTGCCGGTGAAGGAAAACATCGTGAGGAAACCATAGCATGGTGGTAGGGTACTTTCTAGTATTCGGCTGGCTAGCTACCACCCTCAAGTTGAAAATCTGCCGCCAAGCATCTAACGGTGTGTTCCGGCAGCCTCACTTGAGAGCCAGTTCCATTCCAGGCTAGGTGTGCTTTACCATCTTCGACCACACCTTCACTTAACATCAGGTGAGCTGTGGTCAAACACCTGGCCTGTCAAACATAAAAAAAAAAGTAATAAACCTACTTATTTTTTTAACTTAAACTTCAAATCCTCTTGTAAAAGTGGTTCACCTTTATGTAATGCATTAAATATCAAAACTTCAAAACATATTGCGATACCTACTAAAGTTGTAACCGCATGATAGATCACGTATTTTTAATATTATTTTAATTTGATATTAATGTGTACTGCTGGCATGTTAAGGTGGTTCGATTTACATACAAATAATTTTTTGCCATTTATGGACAAATGGAGCATAATTTTACAGTGAAATCACAGCTACTGCCATTTGTTTTGGTCGTTATTTGCGGTAAATCACAATTGCTTGAATAAAACAGTATATTATTAGCATAATCTACTGTTTTATTCAAAAATCATATATATGATTTTATGCTAATAATCTACTGTTTTATTCGAGCAATTGTGATTTACCGCAAATAAAGACCAAAATAAATGCCAATAGCTGTGATTTCACTGTAAAATTATGCTCCATTTGTCCATGAATGGCAAAAATTTATTTATATGGAAATCGAACCACCTTAAGTTTAAGGCTTCATGCATGATATAGTTATGATGACTTTAAGGCTATTTTGGGAGTGTCATTGCGGTTCGACTTTAATAAAGTCCAAGGTATCACTGCGGGCCAAAAAAAACAGGATGTTGGAACCATGCTGGCCACCATTGTGCCACGAGGTGAGAAGCCATTCAAGCCACGGAGGTCTTAGACACATTATTTATACTTATGGCTACAAACAATTAAATAAAATACATATTTTAAACTAGCTGCGCCCTGCGGTATTACCCGCTACATTAATTCCCAAACTATGCAGAGCTTGTGTGATGGAAGTCAGATAACTGATAGAATACATCAATACTTTTTATTTGTAAATTCATACAGAACACCCAGACACAGAACAAACGTTTGTTTATTCACAAAATGTTTGCCCTGAGTGGGAATCGAACCCACGCCCTACAGCTCTCAAGGCAGATATACTACCAATGAGTCAACGGGGCTGTCTGGGATAATACTCAATACTTTATTGCGACATATGTACAGGTCCTGCAAGTTATAAAAAATTGTTTACAATGCTAATACCTAGGACATATGACCCCATTAGGGTATGGCAAACAATAATAAAGTAGCCAATGTGTTAATCTAGGGTCTCAGCTACCTCCATACCAAATTTTATCCAAATCCGTTTTGTAGTATTTGCGTGAAAGAGCAACAAACAAACATTCGCAGAAGGGACGGGGGGTACTATAAAATTTCTGCCCCACTTAGAAAAAACCGGCCAAGTGCGAGTAGGACACGCGCACGAAGGGTTCTCTATAGAAACGGCAAAAAAATCACGTTTGCTTTATAAGAGCCCGTTAAATATATATTTTATTCTATTTTTTTAGTATTTGTTGTTATAGCGGCAACAGAAATACATCATCTGTGAAAATGTCAACTGTCTAACTATCACGGTTCATGAGATACAGCTTGGTGGCAGACGGACAGACAGACAGACGGACGGACAGCGGAGTTAGTAATAGAATCCCGTTTTACCCTTTGGGTACGGAACCCTAAAAATGCTAAATCCGGATTCCTAAAAGCAAGCAAACTTGAGAGAAAAATTGCCATACCAGATATGTGATGTCAACAGTCAAACACCAATCCTGACGCGTGAGTCCCAACTTTCGAGTCCAGAAGATGACGACCTCATATCACTGACACCAGGGCTCAGCTATAAGCTAAACATGAGTCACGTCAGCCAAACAAACTTAAATGTTTACCTACATACATGGTGAGCGGGAAGTATTTCATAATTGCGTAATTACAGTCGAAATGTCGATCAAACGATTATATATTTATTGAAGTTACGCTTTAAACATATGCAACATTAATTTTAAATTCGTTAGACTGACCATCGCAAGTCTCAAAGTAATGAGCGTCAAAGCAGCAATGCTCTCGACCGTGTTTTGCTACTCAAAGTTCTGTGTATCGCTGCAATGGTCATGGACAGGCGTTATCTCTTACCACCAGGAGATCCAGGTGGTAGATCTCCTTAGCAGGAGGTCGTCTAGGTAGGTACCACCGCAGTACCAGATATTCTGCCGCCAAGCAGTAGTGTGTTAACTGAGCTTTGTTTTGCTACTTAAAGTGATTGTATCGGTGCAATAGTCATGGACAGTCTTACCATCGGGAGAGCGTCTCGTTCGTCTCATTACCTGAAAAAAAGTAAATCTCCACAGAAAGTAAAAATCTTGAAGGTTTGATTTCACTTTTTTTATGCAAAAAATAATCAAGTCACGATAAATTACAAGTTATACACAATAAAAGCAAAACTTTTGTGAAAAAATAATAATAGAAGTAAAAGGTTGCACACCCCACACATATAACCGTAAAATGGCATTCATTCTCATTCTCGGGCGCGCGCTCGGAGAGTCAACACGTCCCGAAGATGCCTCGTGTAGAGGCGACGCACGTGTCGGTTACTTCAGCAGGAACTTTTATGTAGAATTTTTTACATACATATATTAAAAATTTTATACATATATTTAAAATGGATGGATGGATGTTTTTTACTCTTTCACGCAAAATTTTCTGAACGGATTTAAATAAAACTTGGTATGGAGGTAGCCGACACCCCGGATTAACACATAGGCTACTTTTTATCCAGAATACATGTAGCGGGTAACACCGCGAGGCACAATAAAGTCGTATTCAATATGGATAAGATATTTATCCATATAATATTTAGATATTTATGATATTTGAACGAAATGCTTTAAGTTTGAGGAGCGCCATCTAAGTTAATTTTAAGTACTAAGACGCCAACAAACTTTTTTTTTTTATGTTTAAAGTTATGAGACGAACGAGACGCTCTCCTATGGTAAGAGATAACGCCTGCCCCTGACCATTGCAGCGATACACAGAACTTTGAGTAACAAAACAAAGTCCAGGCATCGCTGCTTTGGCGCTCATTACTTTGAGTCTTTCGATGGTTAGTCTCAACAGCCCAGTAATTTCGCATATGAAAAAATAAAGCAATTATTACTTTTAGTTTAGACAGTAAAAATACTCAAAATGAACTTCCGCGAAGTGACGCCTGATTCAATTTTTTTATCGTATAAACATGATCACACCTTTATAACTAGATTGAACTGTAAAAGCAAAATCTATCAAAACTAAGCTACAGATACAAAAACAGGCGGTTATTTAAATGAGATTTTATTTTCACCAATAAACTGCTAACCCGTACAGCCGAGTCGCCCGCCCACGTCTTTACATATTTGTATGCGTTTATCTCACAATATCAAATGTCAGAAATGCAGAATGTATTTCCGCTAATGTTTTGCTAATTAATAACTACTTGACTACAGATAAAGTCATAGTAGTAGTTTTGTATAGACACACAGCACAGAATTAAATACAAACATTTTCAAGTCAAATTTCGTAAAATCATTTCAAATATGTGCATCAAACGCTTTAGCCTGCCCGAGGACGCAAATTAAAAAAGTAATAAAACACTGATTACATGCAATTAATAAAAAGCTTCCATGCAATTAATAAAAAACTCCGTCGAAGCTTTAAGTAAAGTTGCCACTACTTTACTAAAGCATGACTGCCACGGACTGGACTTGACCAAGACTGGACTTTGACTATAACTACAGCTACGAGGCATCATATTTAACTTATGAAACTTAAAAGTATAAAACACTTGACATTGGCAAATGCTCAAAATGCGACGCCAAAACCAAAGAAAAAAACATGTCGATATAAAAATATGTCAATATAAAAAATATTGTCAAGCGGAATCTTAGTAATAGGGCCCCGTTTTACCTTTTAGAAAGCTAAAATACTCAAACAAGTTTACTACATGTTAATAAAAAATAAATACAAAAAATTAAATTTATACCGAACGGGAATTCGAAGGATGCTGTTAGTAAATTAAGACGACCTAATAAGGACCGCAGGAACGCGCTGGACGCGAGCCGCTTCCAACCGGGCTTTGTGGAAGTCAATGGGGGAGGCCTATGTCCAGCAATGACGTCCTACGGCTGAAATGATGACGATTTATTTATTTATTGTTTTTGTTTATAGACTAAAACAACACAATATGCCAATTACAATAGTCCTTAAAATAATATTAAAAAAAGGTAATTTGTATAGATGGTGTTAGTTTTTACGCCGTTTCTATCAGTCTCTGTTACACAAGCGAGATGAGTGATGCATCGGAGTGAGACACTGCCTAAGCTGGTCTATGACGTTTCTCGCGCAAGTAAATTCATATTTAACAATTATTTCACTAAACGGATGCGTTTAGATTTATACACGACCGTCCTTGAGCTTTCAAATGCAAATGTCAGAATAACTTTCATTTATCTCTGACATCTCAGTACCTACAGTTTAGAGGTCCATACTTCATAGAACGCATCCGGTTGGCGGACTTTGAAAACATTTCAGGGCGATATTAGTTCCGTGTCAAATTTTCTGGCTACGAAAACAAGCGAACGCGTGTCCATGACCATTGCAGCGGTGGCCAAAACTTTGAGTACTAAATGTGTCGGAGAGAACGATATCAGGTGGGCGAGGGTGTAGGCCATACAATTCAGTTCTCTTACACAAAGTTTAATCAGCACTTCACAATGATTTTAGATTAAGAATGATCAGAACAGTATAGTCACTATTACATAGCTTGGAGACAAGATGTTCCGCCTTAGCTCCGCACTCTGCAACCGTCCAACTCAATCTCCTCTCAAAGAACCAATGATATCTCTCCACCTCAACATTCAACGCACGGCCGGCTCGCTTCCCACAGCGCCTCTACCGGCTGACATCCGCAACTTCTACCGCGCTCTCATTGGTTAAAGTTAAAATACGTCACACGACTAACAAGCAGCGCACGGAACCAGTGTGACGTCAGAGGTGTCGCCATTCCACCTCTAGTCCACCAAAATTACTCAAGATGTCGCTAAACTAAATCAATATTAAAGCTAAACGCCGAAAAATATATAAGTGTTTTTCGAGTGTTTGTTTATGCATAAAAATAAAAATAAATAAAACAAATATCGCAGGACATTACACACGGCGCCATCTGGCCCCAAACTAAGCAAAGCTTGTACTATGGAAGTCAGATAACTGATACAATACTTAATTTTTTTTTTTGTAAATACATACAGTACACCCAGACACAGAACAAACATTTTTGTTTGTACCACAAAGTTTGTCCTGGGTGGGAATCGAACCCACGCCTCTTCAGCACCATTCAGCTCTTGAAGCAGACATTCTACCAATGAACCAACAGGGCTATGAACTTGGAATTCTTTTAAAATATTTGGAATTACAAATTTTTAGTTTATTTTTTTTTTATGTAAAAGTAATGAGACCAACGATGCGCTCTCCTGATGGTAAGAGATAACGCCTGCCCATGACCATTGCACGGTACATAATTAAAAGAAATCTTTATTAACTTAAGTAAATTAAAAAACAAACAAAATTGTTTAAGTGCTTCCACCCAACTTTAATAACAAACTTAAAATAAAATAAGTACATTTTTAACTTCAGTTAATATTTCGCCTCTTTGCTTAGTAAGGTTAAAGCATTATCTTCGAAGCATTACATTAAACATCAAGGTTGGGTATTCTTTTCCATTAAACAATTTGGGAAATACAAAATACAACACAATTGTATTTGGTGACATTTACACTGCACGGCGTAATCGATACTTAAATACATTTTATAAGTAATTTTAAATTTGCTCTCCTTAGCAGGAGGTCGTCTACGTACCATTGCGGCATCCAGTGTTCTTTTGCTCTTGTCTTCCGGTTTGAAAAGTACTGCAGCGACATTACAGGGGAAAATACGTATTTATGTATTCTACCAGTTATCTGTTGATAGTACAAGCTTTGCTTAGTTTGGGGTCGGATGGCGCTGTGTGTAATGTCCAGCGATATTTATATTTATTAGGGTAGGTGTTAGTCGCCTGATGTTAACTGACGGTGTGGTCGAAGATGGTAAACACACCTAGTCTGGAATGGAACTGTCTCCCAAGTAAGGCTGTAACACACCGTTAGGTAACATCGTGAGGAAACCACAGCGTGGTGGTAGCGCACTCTCTAGTACTCGGCTGGCTAGCTATCATACGAGAGTTGAACATCTACCGCCAAGCATCTAACGGTGTGTTCTGGCAGCCTTATGCCAGGCTAAGTGTGTTTACCATCTTCGACCACACCGTCACTTAACATCAGGTGAGCAGTGGTCGAACACCTAGCTTGTCAAAGATAAAAAAATCTACCGATGAGCAAATAAAGCTATCGGAATGTCATTATATTGTCTTCTCCTTTGATTTTGGCGTCGCATTTCCAGTATCAAGTGTTTTGATATTTTCAAGTCTCATAAGTAAAAAAGTAGTCAAAGTCTAGTCTTGGTCAAGTACAGACCGTGAACTGTACTTCAGTCATGGCTTTAGTAAAGTTGTAGTGACTTTACTATAAAGCTTCGATGGAGTTTTGGAAGCAACACGAAAATAGGTGTCCTCGTAGCTAAAGTTATAGTCAAAGTCCAGTCTTGGTCAAGTACAGTCCGTGTCAGTCAAGTCCAGTCATGCTATAGTAAAGTAGTGGTGACTTTACTATAAAGCTTCGATGTAGTTTTGGAAGCAACACGAAAAATCATGTTTCAGCACATTATATCATTTTCCCACACTCGCGCCTGTGATTCGACACTTTATGAATAAAACACTTTGGAAAAAAAATCAATGGGACATGACTCTTTTCGCGTTACCGCCAAAACTCTTGTATTATCTCTAAGTACATGTATAATTAGACACATAAGCACTTCGCTGTTATAATGATTGTCCAGTTAAGTTAACCGGATCTATTTTTAACTGTTCACGACAATAATAAAACCTCCATTTAAGGAAAACCATGAGTTTTGGTTGGCACGTGAGTCACAGGTTTTGCCGCCGAAACCTAATGCGCGGTGAAAAAAAAAATTAGATGATCGGAATATTTAGAGTTAGGTTTGGGGGCCGTTTGCTAGCGATTCCAGAAGTAGTAATGTTCTCTATAATATACAATTTCTTTGATTTCCATATGGACAATTTTACAGTGAAGTCACAGCTACTGGCATTTATTTTGGTCTTTATTTATAGTAAATCACAATTGCTTGAATAAAACAGTAAATTATTAGCATAAAATCAAATTTATGAATGATTTATGACAATACACACAAAATACCTATACAACACAAACAAAAACTGTATGACCAGATGGCGCTGTGTGTATTATTTTTATTATGTATTATTATGTATATTTATTTCAGACCATGCCCATAGAAACAACATTAACAATTAGTACATAAATAAAATCAATATAAGTTTCAAAATTAAAAATTACAAATAATTATAGCAGCCAAAATTGAACAAAAAGAAAGAAGACAAATAATTTCATGTTAACCTAAACTTAGGCTTGGATCCGGAATGCTCAACATGCATCTTTGTCCAGTGTTGCATTATTGGGCAATCCAGATCCATCCGCCAGGCGAACAACTGTAGGTAGGTGTTGGAGCCGCCCCCGCCCCGCACGCGGCGCATCAGGGACGCGACACGCTTGCGCATGATGGCCTGGAGGCTATCAATCCGCGCATCCGCAAACATCCCCGAGGCACTACACCAGCGTGGCAGCTTCATCAGCTTCATGAATATAGTCTGGGTACCTTCAAGTCGCGAGTGAATCGGTTTCTTCTAGGCGAGCGTGCTCCACCGTAGACCGCAACTTCGCTTAACATCAGGCGGGATGGCGGTCAAACGCAAGCCTATCTACTATAAAAAAAAAAAAAAAAATCAGCAACCTGAAGGCGTTGTTGTATAACACACGCAGGGCGTTGTACGATTTTTTGGTGTGCTTAACCCATAAGCTGCACGTGTAAAAAGACTGACAATATGCTCTAAAATAGACTGACTGACAATATAGTCCTACGATATTTATTTATCTATAGTACAAATACAATTTTTTTTTCAAATTATATTTATTTATTTTGTTTTTTTTTATGAATTGGTCAGTGCAGCGCTGTGGAGTAATCCCCAGCACAATTGCTGAGCACTGACCTTTTTTTCTCCTAGTTGATGCACCAGCCACTGCAGCGATAACCCGCTTATTGTCTTGTCAAATTTGTTGTCTTTTTGTTAACATGCATCTTTTTATTTGTGTGTTTTGTTTGTATTTATCTGTTGTTGTGTCTGGTGTATTGTTAGGAAAAAAATAAATGGGTTTTCTTTCTTTCTTTCTTTTAAATATTTTATTGAAAACACCATAGTTACAAGTCAATTCAAAACTTCTGTACATACAGAAACACACACTAGTTCATTAAAACATTATCCGCTAATAGTATGGCCATGCATCTAGGCAAATGACGCGCTTACCACAAATGAGTTAATATTAGAAACAAGACGTCCCAATCTTTGTTTAACTATTTCGACTAATCTACGCGGTTAGTAAGGGAATTCCCAGCCATGGGTTTAAATTTTAGCGGGGCAAGCAGGCCGTGTTTGAAGCGCCAGTCTTACCTATAATGGTTCAGTTTTGCCATTAGTAAATTTATAAAGTTTATTTCACCTGAAACCTATAACATGTTTTTTATGTTTAACAGGATTTTGACAGCCCTGTTAGAATTTCTGCTACAAGAGCTGAAGGGCGTGGGTTCGATTCCCACCCAGGACAAACTTTGTGTATAAACAATGTTTGTTTTGTATTTATTATAATTATGTATGTATTTACAAAAAAAAAGTGTTTAAGCATTCCATCAGTTATCTGATAATAAGGTTTTTTGTTCTCTGTACTATTTACTGTATAATGATGTGCACAATAAAGAGTTATATCTATCTATCTATCTATCTGACTTCCATAGTACAAGCTTTGCTTAGTTTGGGGTCAGATGGCGCTGCGAGTAATGTCCTACGATATTTATTTAGGGTAAGTGTTTTGACCACAGCTCACCTGATGTTAAGTGACGGTGTGGTCGAAGATAAACATATCTAGCCTGGAATTTACCAAAAGTTCTCAACTTTTCCAGTCTTTTTTTTAATGGTTGACAGGCTAGGTGTTTGACAACGCCTTATCTCATATTAAGTGGTCGAAGTTGGTAATGCACACCTACCCTGGAAGCCTGGCTGTCAAGTGAGGCTGCCGGAACACACTGTCCGGACGCCTGTCCATGACCATTGCCGCGGTACCCAAAATCTTGCGTAACAAAATAATGGTCAGAACAGCAATGAAGTAGAAAAAAATATTTTAAAACACTTAATTTCTCATTTTATAATAGGACGAATTACTTTTTTTCTTTTTCTTTGGTTTTGGCGCCGCGTTTAGAGCATTTGCCAGTGTCAAGTATTTTATATTTTCAAGTTTCAAAAGTTAAATAATTGTACTCGTAGCTAAAGTTATAGTCAAAGTCCAGTCTTGGTCAAGTACAGCTCGTGTCAGTCAAGTCCAGTCATGCTTTAGTACAGTAGTGGCGACTTTACTATAAAGCTTCGATGGAGTTTTGGAAACCACACGAAAAGTCATGTTTTACCACATTATATCATTTTCCCACACTCGCGCTCGTGATTCGGCACTTTATGAATAAAACCCCACCATTTTTATGCATAAACACTCGACAAAACACAAGTTTTGGAAAAAAATACAACGGAGCGACACGACTCTTCCCGCGTTCCCGCCAAAACACATGAATTACTTTATACACAGATATTTAACTTCGACCGCGATGGAAAAAGGTTTCAGTAAAAAGGCTTTAGTGCTAATAAAAGTGAAAGCGGATCCCTAATTAGGTAAGGTGATGGCGGTCAGCCTATGTAAGACTTTTTACAGAAAAAGAAACTACTTTCTAAATTTCACTTTCAAAATCGTTATTTTGAACTAGCGACCCGCCCCGGCTTCGCACCTCTATTGATGGAAACCGTATTAAAATCCGTTGCGTAGTTTAAAAGATCTAAACGTACAGACGGCGGGAAGCAACTTTGTTTTATACTATGTAGAGATATCTAGGCAAGTTGATCACAGCTCATCGATGTTAAGTGACGGTGTGGTCGAAGATGGTAAAGCACACCTAGCCTGGAATGCAACTGGCTTTCAAGTGAGGCTGCCGGAACAAACCGGTAGATGCTTGGCGGCAGATTTTCTACTTGAGTGGTAGCTAGCCAGCCGAGTACTAGAGAATACACTACCACCATGCTATGGTTTCCTCATGATGTTTTCCTTCACCGGCAGCTCAAGCTTACTTTTAGGGTTTGAATCCGTGATCTTCGGCGTATAAAACGACCGTGCTAACTACTGAGCTATCATCGCTGCAAAGTGTTTAAAAGTGAAAGAAAAAGTATGTGTTTTATTAATTTTCAAGTAGAATGAATGAATTTAAATTTATTGCATTGTAGCGATATGTTTGTAGGATCATAGCCCAGTGGTTAGCGTGGTCGGTTCATACGCCGAAAGCGTAGGTTTGAACCCCAACAATGAGCTTGAGATGCCTGAAGGAAACCATAGCATGGTGGTAGCGTACTCTCTAGTACTCGGCTGGCTAGCTACCACACGAGAGTTGGAAATTTCTGGCAGCCTCATTCCACGCTAGATATTTTCGACTATACCGTCCCTTAACATCAGGCAACCACCTAGCTTGTAGAGTACAAAAAATAGCGAAATTGAAACGACTTGAACATTTCAGAGCAAAGAGTTTTATGATCTTCTGTTAGAATTTCGTGTGTTTACCATATTCGATCACACCGTCACTTAATATCAAGTGTGCTATGGTAAAACACCTAGCCTGTAGCGTATTAATAAAAAGCGAAATTGAAACGCCTGAACATAATTATGAGAATAAAGAGCTTAAGGTGGTTCGATTTACATCCAAATCAAATTTTCCATTTAAGGACAAATGGAGCATAATTTTACAGTGAAATCACAGCTACTGGCATTTATTTGCGGTAAATCGCAATTGCTTGAATAAAACAGTATATTATTAGCATAATCTACTGTTTTATTAAAAAATCATATATTTGATTTTAAGCTAATAATCTGCTGTTTTATTCGAGCAATTGTGATTTACCGCAAATAACGACCAAAATAAATGCCAGTAGTGGAGATTTCACTGTAAAATTATGCTCCATTTGTCCATAAATGGAAAAATTGATTTGTACCTTAACGATTTTCAGTCAGTATTCCCATTTGGCGTAACTACTATCGATTAAAATTAAAACCAAGCAGTTAAATTAAAACGCCACCATTAAATATTTGATCAACACGTGAGATCTCATGGCTGAACTCATATTTTGTAGAAAAGTAGGCATTTATATACAGCCGCCAACCGAGCGCCGATTAGCATAGTGTTACAATAAATTACCAAATCCATTGTAGTGGACTGTCTCTATATATGTAGTTATCAGGTTCAGTGTTGCTAGATTTCAAAAAAAGTATTTTACGTACAATTTTTTTTTTTTTGTTAATTTGCCTCATCGGGCAGGCTAAAGCTGTAAAGCCATACTGCCTTGTCTTAAGTGTTATTTCTGCTGTCTCTTAGCTATTGTTATGGTCAAAGTCCAGTCTTAGTCAAGTCCAGTCCGTGTCAGTCAAGTCCAGTCATGCTTTAGTGAAGTAGTGGTGACTTTACTATAAAGCTTCGATGGAGTTTTGGAAGCTACACGAAAATACATGTTTCACCACATTATATCATTTTCCCACACTCGCGCTTGTGATTCGACACTTTATGAATAAAACACCACCATTTTTATGCATAAACACTCGACAAAACACTAGTTTTGGAAAAAAATACAACGGAGCGACACGACTCTTACCGCGTTCCCGCCAAAACTCCTTTTACGTACAAAGTTAGTAAAGTATATTTATTTTTAATTCTTTATTGCACACTTACAAAATAACATTTACAAAAGGAGGACTTAATGCTAAAGCATTTACTACAATCAATGTTTTTTTTAATTCGCAGGACATTACACACAGCGCCATCTGGCCCCAAACTAAGCAGAGCTTGTGTGATTGAATTGAGATAACTGATAGAATACATAAATACTTTTTTTTTTGTGATTACGTACAGAACAGTTTCATATTGGGATGCCTTTATATTTTATTTTCGACCTGACTGTACCTATTTATGCAAATGAAACATTTGAATTTGAATTTGAAGAACACCCAGACTCAGGACAAACATTTGTTGATATATAAAATGTTTGTCCTGACCGGGAATCGAACCCACGCCCTTCAGCTCTTAAGGTTATGCTACCAATGAGCCAACAGGGCTGTCGATCTATAATCTATAGGTATCTATATAGTATACAAGCGGACGCGGTTTCACCCGTGTAGTTCCCGTTCCCGTGGGAATACAGGGATATAAAGTAGCCTATGTCACCCGGGGATAGTGCAGCTTCCCAGCGGTGAAAGAATTTTTGAAATCGGTCCAGTAGTTTCGGAGCCTATTCAATACAAACAAATCTTTTATCAGTATAATAGTTAGATAAATTAACAATTTAAAAATAAACAGACTCCATGACCTCGTTCGTCTCATTACTTTTACATAAAAAGATATTAAACTGAGACTTTTCGTGGAGAAATTAAAATGGCAAGTGGCTTCATCTAGCAACACCGAGAAGGAATTCGCCTTACAAAAGCGACATTGGTAGACGATCCAAATATTATAATGTAGTAAACGCGATTAAAGTTACGCAACGTATATCAGAATATGCATAACTTACCGAAGAATTTGATCTTTTGTTCTCCATTTTAGTAAACAGCTTTGGTGGCGGGGAAATGTCATGTCAACCATGAGTGTTATTTTCCGAGCTATGGTTTATGCAGTGTTCATGTATGAAATACTAGCTGCGCGCGGTGTTGCCCGCTACACATTTTCGGGATAAAAAGTAGCCAATGTGTTAATCACCCTGGATTAACACATTGGCTACTTTTTCAGCTACCTCCATACCAAATTTCATCCAAATCCGTTCAGTAGTTTTTGCGTGAAAGAGTAACAACATACATCCAAACTTTCACATTTATAATATTACTAGCTGCGCCTCGCGGTGCTACCCGCTAAATGTTTTCGGGATAAAAAGTATTCTATGAGTTAATCCGGGATCTCAGCTACCTCCATACCAAATTTCATTCAAATCCGTTTAGTAGTTTTTGCGTGAAAGAGTAACGAACATCCATCCAAACTTTCACAATATTTGTAGGATAAATAGGTAAGTAGGTATTTGACAGCCCCGTTTGCACATTGGTAGTATAATTATCTGCCTTGAGAGTTGTAGGACGTGGGTTCGATTCCCACTCAGGGCAAACATTTTGTGAATAAACAAATGTTTGTTCTGTGTCTGGGTGTTCTGTATGTATTATAAGTATGTATTTACAAAAAAGTATTTATGTATTCTGTCAGTTATCGGACTTCCATCACACAAGCTTTGCTTAGTTTGGGGCCAGATGGCGCTGTGTGTATGGTCCTACGATATTTATTTATTTATTTATAAAACATTTTGTACTAATAAACAGGCCCCGGTACCTGTGGAGTGAACATAAAAAAATCACGCACGATTAAAATCCAGTTGTGTATTGCCATGTCTCACCAAAAGGATTTCTATTACAATAATGGCACGTAACTCTATATACAGAATACATTTCGTGTATTACAGCAAAAACAATGTAAACAATATTAATGAAGCGAGCAAATCGCTTGAAATCATTTCTATGGATCGCTCGATGTTCCGCGGCTGACCTTTATAAGGAATTTTAGGACAACCTCGTGGAAAAGCGTTCGTAGTTTTGTAATAACAATAACCTACTTGAAAATTAATAAAACACGTACTTTTTCTTTCACTTTTAATTATTAGTGCAGCGACGATAGCTTAGTGGTTAACGCGGTCGTTTTATACGCCGAAAATCACGAGTTCTCGGGCTTGAGCTGCCGGTGAAGGAAAACATCGTGAGGAAACCACAGCATGGTGGTAGCGCACTCTCTAGTACTCGGCTAGCTAGCTACCACCCCCAAGTTGAAAATCTAGCCTCTAACAGTGTGTTGCGGCAGCCTAACTTGATAGCCAGTTCCATTCCAGGCTAGGTGTGCTTTACCATCTTCGACCACACCGTCACTTAACATCGATGAGCTGTGATCAACTTGCCTAGATATCTCTACATAGTATAAAACAAAGTCGCTTCCCGCCGTCTGTACGCTTAGATCTTTTAAACTACGCAACGGATTTTAATGCGGTTTCCATCAATAGACAGAGCGATTCAAGAGGAAGGTGTACTTAAATGTATAAAACCCAACACATTAGTATCATCAGCAGTTCTTACAAGGAAGGTAGTTTTGAGACAAAAGCGTGTATGTTATCGTTTGACATGAACTAACACTGTGTTAAAAATGGTCTTTTTTACAAATAAATTATATTGGTGATAAGAGATAACGCCTGTCCATGACCATTGCAGCGATACACAGAACTTTGCAACAAAACAAAGTCCAGGCATCGCTGCTTCGGCGCTCATTACTTTGAGACTTGCGATGGTTAGTCTCAACAGCCCAGTAAAGTCGCTGCAGTACCCTTCAAACCGGAACACAGTAATGTTTACACACAATGTTTTTGTCAATGACTGTCCATTCGTACAAAGTAAAATAAAATGAGTAATTTATAGTGGTAGCTTTATCTTGAGACTTTATCTGAAGTTGGAGTGAAAGATAAAGTATATTTTTTCTTGTTACTAGGTAAACTTTTGATCATATTTTGAACAAAGCAAAGTTTCGGATATAAAATGATTGAGTAGATTTCCTTTTTTAACTCAAATTCCTGGAAAAGATATCAATCATCTTACCATCAGGAAAGCGTAACTTCTTTTTAATTATTTTTTTTCAGCTCAACGATAAAGGGATGAGGGAAGAGAGCGCCTCGACACACGAGACGCCGGAAAGGATGCTCGCGCAGTGGCTACGTCTTTTCTTTTTATGGTTGATTAGCTAGGTGTTTGACCACAGCTCATCTGATGTGAAGTGACGGGGTTGTCGTAATAGTAAATGCACCTAGCCAGGAATTAAGCTAGCTCTAAGTGGGGCTGTCAGAACGCACCGTTAAGCGCTTGGCGGCAGATTTCAAGCGGAAACCAAGTTCAAAATAATAAAAGTGTTTGTAATGTAAATGTAATTAGACGAACGATACGCTCTCCTGATGGTGAGAGACAGCGGTATTCGGTACTTTGAGCAACAAAACAAAGTCCAGGGCATCACTGCTTTGGCGCTCATTTACTAGGTGGTAGATTTCCTTAGCAGGTCGTCTAGGCAGGTACCACCGCAGTACCAGTTATTCTGCCCCCAAGCAGCTGCAGCAGTAGTGTGTAAACATTACTGTGTTCCAGTTTGAAGGGTACTGCAGCGATATTACTGGGCTGTAGAGACTAACCATCGAAAGTCGCAAAGTAATGAGTGACAAAGCAGTGACAGACTTTGTTTTGTTACTCAAAGTTCTGTGTATTGCCGCAATGGTCATGGACAGGCGTTATCTCTTACCAGCAGGAGAGCGTCTCGTTCGTCTCAATACATTTTATTTAAAAAAAAAAAAGTTGAGACTTTTGACGGTTAGTCTCAACAGCCCTGTAATATCGCTGTAATACCCTTCACAGTAATGTTTACACACTACTGCTTAACGGCAGAATATCTGGCAGTGCGGTGGTATCTAGACGGCCTCCTGCTAAGGAGCTCTACCACTAAGTGATCAAGATCTCCGATATAGATCACTGATAGCTTGCATGCCGTTTTGGCATCGCCTTTCTTGTCATAAGCGAGTTTGTGACAAGTCGTGCAAGAGGCAAAGGTTACCTAAAGGTTAAAGTCTAGGTACGAGGTATTCGGTTGCCTAATTTATTGTCCAGAATGACTTACATTTTATATTTTAAGGTTAAAGATATTACGAAAGAATCAATAGGTTTTTTTTGTATCACAATCTATAATTTATCTATTGGCTAGATGACCCGGTGAACTCACATCACCTGATATAGATTTGAAATAAAGACATTGATTTCAAATGCATTTCCATTATTATTTTTTGTTTAATTTTCATTTTGAGCATTTGCCAGTGTCGAGTGTTTTATATTTTCAAGTTTTATACGTTAAATAAGTTGCCTCGTAGCTATAGTTATAGTCAAAGCCCAGTCTTGGTCAAGTACAGTCCGTGTCAGTCAAGTCCAGTCATGCTTTAGTAAAGTAGTGGCGACTTTACTATAAAGCTTCGATGGAGTTTTGGAAGCAACACGAAAAGTCATGTGTCACCACATTATGTCATTTTCCCACACTCGCGCTTGTGATTCGGCGCTTTATGAATAAAACACCGCCATTTTTATGCATAAACCTGTCTGTCCTAAGGTAGTAGCCTGGAAGAGATCGCTTTTAGCGATAAGGTCGCCAGTTGGTACACCTATTAAATAATTTTATTTCTTCTGTATTGTATTATATTTAGTGTGTGCATTAAAGAGTTAATCAACGAAGCGACACGACTCTTTCCGCGTTCCCTCCAAAACTCTTGCAGGAACGCGCGCGGAAAGAGTCGTGTCGCTCCGGCATTGTCGGTGTTTGAACCCACGTCCTTTGGCATGCGAACCGACCGCGCTAACCACTGAGCTATTCATCGCTACAACAATTACCCCTAGACAACGCAATTATTATTCACAATAGTCGTTCAAATGTCTCGTTACTTTTTATGCAAACTAGGAAATGCATCCAAGGTTTTTTTATATCTTTGAAGTGAGATTAATTATAATTAATAATTTAATAAGAATAATTATGAAACTTCAATTCAACCGTTTATTATGCAATAAAAGAGGGGGTTTTTTGTGATTGACAGGCTAGGTGTTTGACCACAGCTCACCTGATGTTAGGTGGTGTGGTCGAAGATGGTAAAGCACACCTAGCCTGGAATGGAACTGGCTCTCGAGTGAGGCTGCCGGAACGCACCGTTTGGTGCTTGGAGGCAGATTTCCAACTCTCGTGTGGTAGCTAGCCAGCCGAGTACTAGAGAGATAGATATGGTGTAGGTACTTGGTGGTGGACCATAGCAGGAACTTGTCCAGGTAGGTACCGCTGCAGCTCCAGATACTGCCGAATATATGGTAGGTGGTATGTGGTATCTGGTGGTAGGTGGTATCTGGTGCGCAGTAGTACCACCTTGACAGCCCTGTTAGTTCATTGGTAGTGTGTCTGCTTCGAGAGCTGAAGGGCGTGGGTTCGATTCCCACTCAGGACTAACATTTGTGTGACTAACATCGATGTTTGTTCTGTGTCTGGGTGTACTGTATGTATTATAAGTATGTATTTACAAAAAAAAAAGTATTTAAGTATTCTATCAGTTATCTGTCTTCCATAGCACAAGCTCTGCTTAGTTTGGGGTCAGATGGCGCTGTGTGTAATGTCCTACGATATTTATTTACTTATTTATTTATTTACCTATTTAAAAGGTGCTTATAAAACTAAATCAAATACAATTTATTTCAAAATAAGTTTATTCATACATTTTAAAACAAGTATTTAATTATAGCTTAACTACATAGCACTAATTAAGGCACATTCGTTTTAATTAACAATTACATGTTTGTGTTAACTTAAGTTACACTTTTATCTTACGAGCCGCTCAAGTATATAAGCAGAAATTTACTAATTTTCAAACCCCCTTTCAGCGAAAGGAAACAACTCACGCTTTCAGTATGCTACTATAACAAGTATAAATTTCCAATTTAAAGAAACCCAACTACCCTCAGACCAACTACACGCGCTGCTCCAATGAAACAACCGAGGTTTCCGACCAAACGGAAATATCAGCCATGTATACAAGTTTTACATTTATGTTGATTATCAAAAAACCGCTCGACCGATATCGATAAAATTTATATTGGACCACCTCTGAAGTGTGATCTACCAAGCAAAAAAATAATCATCAAAATCGATTCATAATTGGCGGCATTATCGCGTAACATACATACAGTCGGATTGCGAAATCCTCCTTTTTTTAAATCTGTTTAAAAAAAATCTCGAACCGATCTAGGCCTCTTTGAGTAAAATCGAGGAACATACGTTTCAAAACAAAAGAATTCCGACGAACTGAGAACCTCCTCCTTTTAAGAAGTAGGTTAAAAACAAGAAAACTCCCCCCCAATAGTGTTTTCGTAACGGTCCCTTATCCTGAGCGAAGGTTTCGCACGTATTACGCCGTACGCTTAGTGTGTACAAAGCCGAAAGGGGGTCATTGCACATCACGGAAAACTTTTACTATGGCCAGAATTCTGAAATCACGAAAAAACTCATACGTAATCTCTTACCATCAAGAGAGCGCCTTGCTCATCTTAAAACCTTTAAAATTTGAAGATTTTTACGATAGAACAAAAAAAAAATTGTCCGGAAATATCTGGCGCGCGAAGTGTCCGACTCGCACATGGGCGGTTTCTTTTCACGCCTTCAGAGTTGTGGCCACAGTAACAGTTATACACATGCGTAAGAAAAAAACTATCTAAATACAAATTAGTAGTTTAGATACAAGAAAACAAATTAAAAATACTTCAGACAATTTACAGAAATTTTCTTTGTCGGGTAAAAAAAAAATTAATTAAAAGGATGCGCGACTAAACCGCCAATGGGAATGTAACAGAATAGTTAAAGAATAAAACTTAAAATTTTAAATTATTTTTAATATATACAAGATTTTATAAAATTAAAAATCCGGCGCTAAATAAATAATAACAAAAAAAAAATTTTTCAGTAATTGTTTATGTTTTTTTTTTCAATATTTCTATGTCACACAAAAATATGTCCGATGATTGAAATGTCCAGACTTAGCAAAGCTGTTATTCAAATCGATAAACACACAAACTCAGTTAGTAATAATAAATAAAATTATTTACAAATAGTAAATTCGTTTAATATTTACTTTTTTGGTCAGAATTTATTTTAAAACATCAATATAATTTTGCCCAAATATCTATCCAAACTTGCCATGTTAAATGTCACACGTAATTATGACTTCGTAAACCGTTAAGTTCGTTTCTTAAACCATAATGATCGTTTCTTGAAACGTAATGTATATTTCTTGAACCGTAATGTTCATTTCTTACATAGTAATGTTTATTTATAAACCGTAATGTTTATTTATACACCATAATGTTTATTACTTGAACCGTAATGTTTATTCCTTGAACCGTAATGTTTATTTATCGTTATGGTTATATCAAACAGTTATGTTACTTCTGTTTTTATTGACAATTCATTTTAGCTATACAATTTTACTCAATTATTTAAATATTTTTTTTAATATTATTTACGTAACAAGTATTAGTACTTACTAATACATGTTACTTATGCATATGTATGTGTATATTAGTCATCTTATTCAATCATAATTATTACATACTTTTATTAATAATTCATTCGAGGGATACCTAGAAGAGATCGCTTTTAGCAATAAGATCGCATTAACCCACTTGTTACTAGCGTTCGACGCTAGCGGCGTTGTTGTTAGCGTTCGTTCGTTACGACTATTGTAATTTTCTTTATGTGTAAAGTGTTATTATATATATATATACATACATAAAATATTATTCATATGGCTCGGGCATATTTTTGTTTACACTACATAATTATATGTATGTATAATATTTATTTTTAATTTTATAAAATCTTGTCAAGAACAGTCTTTATTTACATAATCTAAGCCTCTAAGCTATGAGATTTAGAACATCTATCACATAATTAAAAAGAAACGAACACTGGGATAACTCAACTTTTGGCTAAAACTTAAAAGATAATTTTACAACGATAGTCTTGGTTTTAAAACATTTTTATTTATTCACTATTGTTTACGTTTAAACATAATTGTTTACGTTTATACGTAATTGTTTACGTTTAAACATAATTGTTCACATTTATACGTAATTGTTTACGTTTATACGTAATTGATTACGTTTAAACATAATTGTTCACATTTATACGTAATTGTTTACGTTTAAACATAATTGTTTACGTTTATACGTTGTTTTTCAGACAGAATTGTTACGTTTATACGGGATTGTTTACGTTTAAACTCTGATAGTCACACTGATTTTGTTCATATCCTATGACATTTTTCAAGCAGTGAAAACAAAAAAACCATAGAAAAATAACACTGGTCATAAGATTCGTGAGAAAATTAATGTAGTCATGAGGTTTTATGACATCGGTAATAAAGCTGTTTGTATTGTGAGGTCGATAAGACCCACGAATTGGTATAATCCATGAGGTCAATAAATCTAAAGCGATATTAGAATTTTACTTTATACTGTGTCCACTCAGGTATATGTCCTATTGAATAAAAATTTTTGTTTACACAGATTAAAAATTAAAAATGTATTTACCAACTCTAGTTCCATTGCCTATTTGTCAGCTTAAGTGCATTTTTACAAAATGATCACTAACAATGTATAATACAAAATAATATATATTATGACATTTGACATATTTGACATTTAGGACGAAAACATTTTTTAAATAGTTTTTTTATATTTCTAGCAGCCAAAAAGTAACATTTCAAATGTAATATGAAATTGACGAAAAAAAATCATCATCTACCACAAGTTTTATGAGATATGTTGTGGTCAAATAGGAGCATTACAGTAATGATATTATAGAGTTACGCGGATTGGTGTTACTAAGTGGAAAGGAGGTGAAAACATCAACAACAATTTTTTCCATGATTTCAGGGTTGGTACCATAGCATAAGTTGTTCACAATTATTTTAGCTTTGTACTACCGTTCTGCGTAACTCTCTTACATATTTGAATATCGTATTGTCTATATTTTCGTCGTTATCAGAAAAACAACGAAATAGCTCTTTCCAAGCGAAAGGTTTTCTTTTATTTTACATAATTATATAGGATACTTTTTTATTTCTACCCACATCACGCTGACAACAAAAGTAACGTGCGACAGAGACAGCTAATTTTGACTTAATCAAAATTCTAAAAGATTTTTGTATTAACACCATACTTTTCAAACAAATAAAAAACACCTACGAATTTTCATTTCAAATTAGATAAAACACAACACATTGCATAATCAACCTAACCTACTAAATCTTTAAGTCTAGATTTCAATAACCTAACACGTTTATGTAAGGCATTTTTGTATCCAGTTCTATCGACTCCCTTGCTCTCTTTCCTCGCCAAAACTCTCTCTTCAAATAATTGATAGAAATTCGGAGTGGGACAGTCTATCAGTTTATATTCATGGTTTATTAAGTCCGGTTTTATATCTGACTCGTGAGGTCGATTCGTCTCATTGCGATTTTCATGAGGTCGATTTGACTCCTTGGCTTTAGAGTCCGGCGTTTTCGGAGATTCTCGGCTGTACGTGTCCTTGTATCGTACGGACATGTTTTGTATGAAATGGTTAAACATGGCCGTTTCTGTGAACCACTCGAGAAAGTATTGATTCTGTTTGGATGCAGCATTTTTGATGAAATTGTCTTTCTGTAAAGAGAAAACATGTAAATTTAGTATTGGTGAATATACTAATCAACATAGCATTAAACATTGTCGCAAAGTTGCTAGTTTATCGGTTTTTTATCGGATACATTCCGCCTTAGAAGAGCATAGTAGTAGTGTGAAGCGGTATTATTCATTCCATAATTAATCGTACAGACAATTTTAATCCTCTAAACATTCTAAGCAGGCTGTAAAAACTCTTGGATATGAGGACATCTTCAGGATTACAAATATATTTATAAGATGTATATTTCAATTAAATTAGCAATAATAATAAAAAAGTTGTTTTTTTTTAATACAACTATTTTATTCGCAGTCTGGTTATATTTTTTTTAAACTTTTCAGCTAAATATAGGCATGCGTTTGACCGCCATCCCGCCTGATGCAAAGCGTACATGCGGTCTACAATGTAGCACGCTTGAGAAGAAACCGATTCGCTCGCGACTAGATGCCACACACAGACTGTATCTATCAAGGAACCCCCACTCTGGCAGCAAATTCCAATGTCCAGCGAGTTCTAATTTTTGTAATATCACCACAAAGCGGTGTTACTTAAAAAAATATGTGAGGTCGAAACCACTTCATACATTTTCTAACGCAAATCATAAGGTCGAAAAACACGTCGTGAATTTTCAACCTCACAAATTGCGTGAGGCATAAAAGTACTCACATCGAACACCACGTCGCCCCTCCCCAGGTCCCCTTCCCTCCGCTCCCCAAAGCGGAAGTACCGCCATATGTCGCCAAGTATGTCGACAAAGAAGCGTAGAAACGCTTCCGATATCAACATGTTTCGCATTTTCGTGTCGTTTCTGTCTTTGTTCTTAGTCGATTCCATCTGAAAGAATATATATATATATATATATACTATATTTTACGTTATTAATTTAAATTATATAGTACAGTTCATACTTTGTTTACTTATCTATCTATAACTGTACTATTATAAAGAGGAAAGATTTGTTTGTATTGAATAGGCTCTGAAACTACTGGACCGATTTCAAAAATTGTTTCACCGTTGGGAAGCTACACTATCCCCGGGTGACATAGGCTACTCTTTATCCCTGTATTCCCACGGGAACGGGAACTACGCGGGTGAAACCGCAAGGCATCCGCTAGTATTGGTTATAAGTAAATATATATGTAAGTATTTGTTTCCGCACCCTACACATGAAATATTTGAGCAAGACTTTTTTTAAAGTTTGTGGATTTTTTTAATAATAATGCCGTTAAAAATGTATATAGGTAACTAAGAAAGAAAGAAAGAAAACATTTGACCATTTGATGTTTTTTTTTATATTTAAAAAATAGTGAGACGAACGAGACGCTCTCCTGATAGTAAGAGATCTCGCGGCATGACCATTGTAGCGATACACAGAACTTTGAGCAACAAAACAAAGTCCAGGCATCGCTGCTTTGGCGCTCATTACTTTGAGACTTTCGACGGTTAGTCTCAACAGCCCAGTAATTTCGCTGCAACACCCTTCAAACTGGAACACTACTACACACTACTGCTTAGCGGCAGAATAACTAGTACTGCGGTGGTACCTACCTAGATGACCTCCTGCTAAGGAGATCTACGACCAAGATGTCCTCCAATAATTAAAAAAAAAAACAAATACGCGACCCATGAGAGCCCACCTGTAACGATGTCTTGAGCGTCTTGTAGCTGGTGGTGGGCAGGATCGTGGCTTCGTCTCCTTGGTAGAAAACGACCTTGCTGGGCTGCGTCAGGTCTATCAACATACCCTGGAAACACACAGTATACTGAAAACAACTTGCACGCGACTTCGCTTGCGTACTCGAGTGATTCCGAGGGTCAACTTTTAGTGAACTATAATATTTTTTCTCTGGTCCCGCATAACTTTCCTTGTATAGACTTTAATAAAAAAGTCTAAAATTTAATTAAAATTAAAATCGGTTCGTACGCATAATACCTAACATGTACGCTTTCTATACCTAACATGTGTACTTTCTATACCTAACATGTGTACTTTATATACCTAACATGTCTGTCTTTGACACCTAACATGTGTACTTTCTATACCTAACATGTGTACTTTATATACCTAACATGTCTGTCTTTGATACCTAACATGTGCACTTTATATACCTAACATGTGTACTTTATATACCTAACATGTCTGTCTTTGACACCTAACATGTGTACTTTCTATACCTAACATGTGTACTTTCTATACCTAACATGTGTACTTTATATACCTAACATGTGTGCTTTATATACCTAACATGTGTGCTTTTTATACTTAACATGTATGCTTACTATATCTATAATTTAGATATATTTTACCTCTTCAAAGGTGACACCGGTGAGATGCATCTCGCCGCTGGCCAGCATGCCGGCCAACATGGGCAGCGGCGCGTGCAGCAGCTCCTGCTGTATCTCCGCGGGGACCAGCGAGATCAGCGGCTGCTGCCACACGAACGGATACAGGCACGCCTGCAGCGCCTCCAGCCGCGACGACACCTCGCTGAACAAACACACTTTTAAAAAACGTTTTGACTCTACGTAGCGATGATAGCTCAGTGGTTACCCGCGGTCGGTTCGCATGCCGAAGGGCGTGGGTTAAAACCCCAACAATGAGCTCGAGCTGTCGGTAAAGGAATACATCGTGAGGAAACCACAGCATGGTGGTAGCGTACTCTCTAGTACTCGGCTGGCTAGCTGCCACACGAGAGTTGAAAATCTGCCGCCAAGCATCTAACGGTGTGTCCCGGCAGCCTCACTTGAGAGCCAGTTCTATTCCAGGTTAGGTGTGCTTTACCATCTTCGACCACACCTTCACTTAACATCAGGTGAGCTGTGGTCAAACAACTAGCCTGTAAACCATAAAAAAAACATTCCTTATCCGTGTGGCTAAGGAATGGAACACGCTGTCGACTTCTTTGTTTTGCTGTGAGATATAATCTCAATCTTTTCAACGTCAGAGTAAATATTCTAAGTCTGCGTGCTTCATCTTCGACCGCATCGTCTCTTACAATCACGCGAGATGGTGGTCAAACGCATACTTATACGTAAAAAAGTAGTAAAAGGAAATGGAAGATGTGTGTGTATGTGTGTTTATCTGTGCTCAGAGCTAATTTAAAATTATTTTAAGTAAATTTTCTGTATCTAAATGAAAGTGTGACCGTACCTGATCCGCTCGGCTCTGATGATGACCTTCCTCTCGAGCAGCAGGGAGCCGAAGATCTTGATGAGTAGCCCGGCCCCGAGGGAGTCCAGGAGTTGGGACGAGCTCTCCTCTTCCGCGCGAGGGTCCAGAGCTTGCTTTATTGACTTTGACCTGGAACGAAGGAACAAAAACTAATTATAGACTAGTAGAAATTTCATCTGTCACCAAACTAAGCAAAGCTTGTACTATGGAAGTCAGATAACTGATAGAATACTTTTTTTTTGTAAATACATACAGTACACCCAGACACAGAACAAACATTTGGTTTTATATCACAAAATGCTTGTCCAAGGTGGGAATTGAACCCACGCCCACGGCTCTTCGAGCAGACATACTACCAATGAACCAACAGAGCTGTCAGTGGTAAACACTCACATACATAAGAGCTGTTTATCTTCAAACAGACGAACAGACTTTCTTGGATCATAGTTAAGATCAATTTCGGTCAAGTCACATCCTAATATTATAAATGTGATAGTTTGGATGGATGTTTGTTACACTTTCACGCAAAAACTACAGAACGGATTTGGATGAAATTTGGTATGGAGGTAGCTGAGATCCCGGATTAACACATAGGCTACTTTGTATCCCGAAAACATGTAGTGGGTCAGGGCTGTGAGCTGCGATAACACATTATAGGAAATTAGTAAAAAAGTTCCATTCCAGGCTTTACCATCTTCGACAACACCGTCACTCTACACCAGGTGAGCTGTTGTCAAGACACCTAGCTTGTCAACCATAAACACAGCCCTGTTGGTTCATTGGTAGTATGTCTGCTTCAAGAGCTGAAGGGCGTGGGCTGGATTCCCACACAGGTCAAACATTGTGTTGTATTAACAAATGTTTGTTCTGTGTCTGGGTGTACTGTATGTATGTACAAAAAAAAAACTATTTAAGTATTCTATCAGTTATCCGACTTCCATAGCACAAACTTTGCTCAGTTTGGGGTCAGATAGCGCTGTGTGTAATGTGCTGCGATATTTATTTATTTATTTATAAAAAAAAGGAAAAAAACGACTTTTTGAATTTTGATCGAAATCCAGGCGTATGAGTTAGTCTGGCGCTTACTATCAAGAAAGCGACACGTCTTATAAAAAAAACACAATGATTAAAATGGAACTTACTTCGGGCTGTCCAAACTCAGCAGCAGCTTCATAGGCCCATTATTATTCTCATAATCATAATAATCCGAACTGAGATCGTATTCGCCGTCTCCCTCACTCCTGCGCAAAACGGGCATCGTCCTACATTTACTATTGTCCGTTATATTCTTGGAACTGGGCACGTTTGGCACTGAGAATTGAGCCTTCAAATCTTTCACATTTCTTGTTGAATCTGTGAGTATTCTTGACGAATCTGTGAGTATTCTTGACGAATCTGTGAGTATTCTTGACGAATCTTTTAAGTTTTTCGTCGAATCGCTGCTATTTCTCGATTGATCGCTAGGATTTGAGCAGTCGCTTGTGTTAGAATTTTTTCTAGTAGTTAAATGTTTCGTGATGTCATTTAATAGGTCATCTTTCAAGCTGGTCAGGTCTGACGTGGAGGTGGGTTTGAAGTCGTGTTTTGAGTATGTTAGTGTGATTTCTTCCCCTGGGTTCGGGAAATCAATCTCAAAAAGTTGTTGCAAGATCGACTGTATCTGCTCATCCGAGCTGCCGTGGTGAGATTCCAGCTCTTGCAGTACCTGGAAATAAAAAAGTTTTTTTTTTAAACTGACGAAAATATACCAAGAACAAAAGCAAGCAAACAAACAAAATTTGTTTGATAAGAAAACTTTTTTTTTTACTAAAAGCAATGAGACGAACGTGACACCCTCCTGATGGTAAGAGATAACGCCTGTCCATGACCATTGCAGCGATACACAGAACTTTGAGTAACAAAACAAAGTCCAGGCATCGCTGCTTTGGCGCTCATTACTTTGAGACTTGCGATGGTTAGTCTCAACAGCCCAGTAATGTCGCTAGCCAACAAATTAAATATATTATTTTTGGTGGTAGATCTACATAAAAAAAAAAAAAAAAGAAAAGATCTCCTCAGTAGGAGGTCGTCTGGGTAGGTACCACCGCAGCACCAGTTATTGAGATAATATGTAATTTATCACCTTGTAATAAAACCCAGGAGATCTGTACTTGCCAATAAGGCAGTAGCAGAGCGGGAGACACGTCGTCGCGCCTTCTGGCAACACTCTCCTGCAATAACTGAAAAAAAACAAACAAGAGTTTTTTTTTATGGTCGACAGGCTAGGTGTTTGACCCTAGCCTGGAATGGAACTGGCTCTTTAGAAGCTTGGCGGCAGATTTTCAACTCTCGTGTGGTAGCTAGCCAGCCGAGTGCCAGAGAGTACGCTACCACCATGCTATGGTTTCCTCACGATGTTTTCTTTCGCCAGCAGCTCGAGCTTATTGTTGGGGTTTGAACCCACGCCCTTCGGCATGCGAACCTACCGCGCTATCATCGCTACGGGATTAGTTTTAAGTTTTATTTTTATGGGTTCAAACCCCAACAATGAGCTTGAGCTGCCGGTGAAGGAAAACATCGTGAGGAAACCACAGCATGGTGGTAGCGCACTCTCTAGTACTCGGCTGGCTAGCTACCACGCGAGAGTTGAAAATCTGCCGCCAAGCATCTAACAGTGTGTTCCGGCAACCTCACTTGAGAGCCATTTCAGGCTAGGTGTGTTCCGAATCTTCGTCGCCATAGTCACTTAACATCAGGTGAGCTGTGGTCAAACGCCTAGTCTGTCAACCATGAAGCAATTTCAATTACTAAATTTGACCCAAAAAAACAACAAACAGGGCAAACTATATGAAACCGTTAAAAACCCAAACACACTAACATAACAGGCTTGGTGTGCTTTACCATCTTCGATCACGCCGTCACTTAACATCAGGTGAAACGCAAACCTATTTTGAACCCCACTAATATTATAAATGAGAAAGGATGGATGGATGTTTGTTACTCTTTCACGCAAAAACTACTGAACGGATTTGGATGAAATTTGGTATGGAGGTAGCCGAGACCCTGAATTAGCATATAGGCTACTTTTATCCCGAAAACATGTAGCGGGTAACACCGCGGGGCGCAGCTACTATATCTATCTATTCTATAATAAAGAGGAAATATTTGATTGTTTGTTTGTATTGAATAGGCTCCGAAACTACTGGACCGATTTCAAAAACTCTTTCACCGTTGGCTAGCTGCACTATCCCCGGGTGACATAGGCTACTTCTTATCCCTGTATTGCCGCGGGAACGGGAACTACACGGGTAAAACTGTGAGGCGTCCGCTAGTTTGTTGCTCTTTCACGCAAAAACTACAGAACGGATTTGGATGAAATTTGGTATGGAGGTAGCTGAGACCCTGGATTGTAAACCGTAGTTACCCGTATGCCCTCTCGCCGCGTTCGTCGGTGAGCACGAAGGAGTAGCACTGGTCGCGAGCGTCCCCCGCGCGCCGCGCCAGCCCCGACATCGTTTCCGGGAACACCAGGTTCTCTATATGCTGAGGCAGCTGCACCTGCAACGCACACGGAAACACTTAGAAACGATAATGGAGGTCAGTTAGCGCACTCACTTCACTCGGTGGTAGATCTCCTTAGCAGGAGGTCGTGGCGGTAGGTACCACCGCAGTACCAGATATTCTTCCAGTAGTGTGTGAACATTACTGTGAAGGGTACTGCAGCGACATTACAGGGATGTTGAGAGTAACCACCGAAAGGAGTCTTAAAGTAATTTGACATAATGTTTTTATTTATTGATAACAAGTGTTTTATAACTTTTTTTAATGATACACATCACATTTGAAATGATTTTACGAAATTTGACTTGTAACATTGGTGTTAACTATCAAAAAAATATTTGTAACGAGCGCCAAAGCAGCGATGCCTGGACTTTGTTTTGTTACTCAAAGTTCTGTGTATCGCTGCGATGGTCATGTACAGGCGTTATCTGAGATCCGTAGACGAACCAAAGTTACCGACACAGCCCAGAGAATCAAGTCGAAGTGGCAGTAGCACGCAGACCTGATGGCCGATGGGGCTGCACAGTTCCGGAGTGGAGACCACGGACCGGCAAGCGCAGCGTAGGACGTCCACCCACAAGGTGGACAGACGACCTAGTAAAGAAGCAGGAACGCGCTGGATGCGAGCCGCTTCCAACCGGTCTTTATGGTAGCCTATGTCCAGCAGTGGACGTCCTACGGCTGAAATGATTGATGATGAATTTAAAAAAGAAATTACCTGTGCAGGGAATACGCTTTTCACGTAGGCCTCTCCATTCATATAATTAAACCCGACCAGTAGGCAAACATTAAATATACCGTTCTCTCTCGGCTCGAACGGCAACTCTATATCGACGCATCCCGTCTTTTCGTCTATGCTCAAGTTGTCTATGCTCTGCTCACTGTCAAACTCATTTGACAGCGCGTTCCCGACAGAGTCCGTCAGATTGAATTTGGAGTCCGTTTCCATTTTGTCTTTGGTCAGATTATTCTGCGACGTTCGGAAACTTTTCCAGGAACGAAACGTGGAATATGGATTGTCTATGATCTCCGATTTGTACGAGCAGATCGAGGTCTGATGCCTGAAGCGGGTCTGCTTTATGTTTTTCGGTTCCAAGTACGCGAGTCGCGACGAAACTCTGCGCACGTAGTTCTTACGCTTTTCCGTCAAACTTCTTGTCAGTTTGACTGATTCTGAAAATGAAAAAAAAAACATTAAAAACAATTTTCTTCTCATATGAAACTGCGCCCCGCGGTGTTACCCGCTACACGTTTATTGTATTGTCTTTTTTTATATACCGTCCTAATATCTATTTCTGTTTTTATTTCCATCCAAAGGTTGTCTGGGAGAAATCGCTCAAGGCGATAAGACCGCCATTATACACCAAGTATGTATTATATTGTTATGATAATTATCTCTTCAATCTACTGTTTTATTCAAGCAGTTATAATTATATTATTACCGCAAATAAAGAGCAAAATAAATGCCAGTAGATGTGATTTCACTGTAAAATTATGCTCCATTTGTCCATAAATGGAAAAAAAATATTTGTATGGAAATCAAACCACCTTTGACCAAAAGAGACCCACGCCCAGCATTGGGACAGTTTCTAAACACTGGATGCGGATAGGCTGATCCGGAAGACTTCTCGCAACTAGGCTACCAATTTAAGATAGACACTGAAAATGTGTATTTTACCTTCGCTAGTGCTGCCGTCTGACTGGTCAGTGGGGAAGCTGCCCGGTTTGGTCTCCGCCATGATGCAAGCGGCTGTCACCGTCTCGTAGATCTCGTTCATAAGACGATTGAGCTGAAATAAAAAAAATGAAACTATCAGATAATATGCTGCATATATACAGTATGACTGGTGAGACACCTACGATACTCGAGGACGTGACATTTGGCGATCATATACAAAGAAAAAAAAACAACATTAAAACTAAATATTAACTAACTACGAGGTAAACACAAAGTTTGTCTTGGGTGGAAATCGAACCCACGCCCTTCAGCTCTTGAGGCAGACATTCTACCAATGAACCAACAGGGCTGTCGTTTAGTTGGCCTAAGGGTCGTGGAGTCGGTTTTTAAAATTGTCAATCTATAATTTTAGAGAGATATATTAATATATTATCTCACTAAAATTATAAATGTGAAAGATTGGATGGATGGATGTTTGTTACTCTTTCACACAAAAACTACTGAACGGATTTGTATGAAATTTGGTATGGAGGTAGACCCTGGATTAACACATAGGCTACTTTTTCTCCCGAAAACATATAGCGAGTAACACCGCGGGGAGCAGCTAGTTGCTTTATAAATTTGTAAATAGTAGGTACTTATTTGTATTAATATAAAGAATTTCATTTAATTCCTTAAATTTTTAGAAGTATGATTTTCATTCTTGATTGCCTGGAAGAGATCGCTTTAAGCGATAAGGCCGCCGCTTGTGACACTAGCTAATAAGATTATTTCGTGTTCTGTAAAAGAAAACAACTTCTGGTGTGCACAGTAAAGAGTTGCTATCTATCTGATGTTCCTATTGTAATAAATTCATTTCACCGTTTTTTTAAATAAAACCAGACAAAATAATGTATAAATAAACCTTTACCATGAACCACCATGATGGGATGACAGTATTCAACACCGCGCCACGCACCAAAACAATTTTTAACTAATTTATTTTTGATATTTAAATTAACAACACACAATAAAAATAAATAAATATACACAATACAATATTCGTTACACAAATAACACGTAATTTTTTTTGTACACAATTGTATATAATTTGTATTGTAAATAATTTGTTTAAAAAAAATAATCACAACACGAACGTTTTAAACGTCATATGCATCACGGTCTAAATTGTATAATCTTGTAAAACATAAAATTTTCTTGTAACGATGATAACGTCGACCGCCAAACACGACCGCTTCATACCGTATTACGCAAGTTATATAAACACACATAATAAAAAAAACAATGAAAACTTCGTATCTGTCTATATGTATTTTTTTTTTAGATAAAAGTTTTTAGAACATCATTGTTGTATAAGATCATAATTACAAACTAATATACGACGACTACGACTTATAATTGTATTACTTTGACATTTATATTTTCCCGATATTTGACACTTGTATAATTTGTTTTGACATTTGTATAATTTTATTTCTTTGACATTTAATTTTACCTTATATTGACATTTGTATAATTTTTTAATTTGGATAACCTTTTTGGCATTTATAAACTTAAATTGTTTTGACATCTGATTCTGAAAAAACATATCTTATTTTAGATTGGATAATTATTATTGAATTGTGAGATATATATAATTGATTGTTATAGTCGTTTTTATCTCAATAAATAAATATAAATACATGAACATCTTAATCTTAATCAGCGACGTGTTTTCCGTTCATGGTTGTCTGGAATAGATCGCTTGTAGCGATAAGGCCGCCACTTGTGGCACAAGCTTACAAGATTACTTATAATAAAGAGTTTTTATCTATACACCACAATTTTGTAATTACAAGAAAAAAAATGGCGCTATCTACTGCTATAACTGAACCCCATCTAAGTAGACCGAACAGAGATTGTAAGTAAAGGTAAAACATTTACTAGTAGACCGAGCATATTGTAAGTAAAAGAAAAAAAAATTACAAGTAGCCCGAACAGAGATAGGAAGTAAAGGTAAAACATTTACTAGTAGACCGAGCATATTGTAAGTAAAAGTAAAAAAAATTACAAGTAGACCGAACAGAGATTGTAAGTAAAGGTAAAACATTTACTAGTAGACCGAGCATATTGTAAGTAAAAGTAAAAAAAATTACAAGTAGCCCGAACAGAGATTGTAAGTAAAGGTAAAACATTTACTAGTAGACCGAGCATATTGTAAGTAAAAGTAAAAAAAATTACAAGTAGCCCGAACAGAGATTGTAAGTAAAGGTAAAACATTTACTAGTAGACCGAGCATATTGTAAGTAAAAGTAAAAAAAATTACAAGTAGACCGAACAGAGATTGTAAGTAAAGGTAAAACATTTACTAGTAGACCGAGCATATTGTAAGTAAAAGTAAAAAAAATTACAAGTAGCCCGAACAGAGATTGTAAGTAAAGGTAAAACATTTACTAGTAGACCGAGCATATTGTAAGTAAAAGTAAAAAAAATTACAAGTGGACCGAACAGAGATTGTAAATAAAGAATTTTACGTAGATATGGAAAAAATACGGGTAAAACCATAAGTATCTAGATTGGTTTAAAAAATGTTTTGTGCCGATATCTGATATTGTTTTATTCAATTCACAGGTCAAGTGTTACAATAACTATTGTTATCAATTTTAATCGAGAATATTGGTATTTAATATGCGCACAAAACTCACGACTAACTTTTGTGTAAATGGCACATCCTTAGTAGATATTCTGCCGCCAAGCAGTAGTGTGTTCCGGTTTGAAGGGCACTGCAGCGACATGACAGGGCTGTTGAGACTAACCATCGCAAGTCTCAAAGTAATGAGCGCCAAAGCAGCGATGCCTGGACTTTGTGAGTTCTGTGTATCGCTACAATGGTCATGGGCAGGCGTTATCTCTTACCATCAGGCGAGCGTCTCGTTCGTCTCATTACTTTTACATAAAAAAACGGCATCTCAACATTGTAAAGATAACGCTTTTAGAGATGTACCAACGTTACCGATTTGAATAATATTATGTTTTTAATAATTTATTAATATTACCTATTTAAATTTGATATTAATTATTAATTGATGTATTGTATGCTGTCATCACCTGTACAACAATATGACATTTATCTACATTCTTTTTTTTCTTCTTAATTTTGAGTCAATTTTTTTTTTGTTGTTGATAGGCTAGGCGTATGACCACAGCTCACCTGGTGTTAAGCGACAGTGTGGTCAAAGATGGTAAAGCACACATAGCCTGGAATGGAACTGGTTCTCAAGCTCAAGTCAAAGATTTCCAACTCTCGTGTGGTAGCTAGCCAGCCGAGTACTAGAGAGTACGCTACCACCATGCTATGGTTTCCTCACGATGTTTTCCTTCACCGGCAGCTCAAGCTCATTATTGGGGATGGAACCCACGCGCTTCACCATGCAAACCGACCGCGCTAACCACTGAGCTATCATCGCTACAATATTGATGTCCACAAAATAAATAAATTGTTATTATTCTTTTTTTTTTTGAGTTTTGGCGGGAACGCGGGAAGATTCGTGTCGCTCCGTTGTATTTTTTTCCAAAACTAGTGTTTTGTCGAGTGTTTATGCATAAAAATGGTGGTGTTTTATTCATAAAGCGCCGAATCACAAGCGCGAGTGTGGGAAAATGATATAATGTGGTGAAACATGAGTTTTCGTGTTGCATCCAAAACTCCATCGAAACTTTATAGTAAAGTCACCACTACTTTACTAAAGCATGACTGGATTTGACTGACACGGACTGGACTTGACGAAGACTGGACTTTGACTATAACTTTAGCTACGAGGACAATTATTTAACTTTTGAAACTTGAAAATATATAAATACTTGACACTGGCAAATGTTAAAACGCGACGCCAAAACAAAAGAGAAAAAATTTTTTTTTTTTGCGTAGAAAGTTACTAGTTACATTTTTTTTTTTTTTTTTAGTAGATAGGCTTGCGTTTGACCGCCATCTCGCCTGATGTTAAGCGAAGATGCGGTCTACGGTGAAGCACGCTCGCCTAGAAGAAACCGATTCACTCGCGACTTGAAGGTACCCAGACTATATTCATTGGGGAACACCCACTCGGGCAGCTGATTCCAATGTCTAGCGGTACGCATGAAAAAGGTGGAATCAAACCGCTTAGTTCGAGCTTTTGGAACATCAACCATGAAGCGGTGTCGCTTTTTAAAGCTCCTGGCTGTCCGATAGTAGAATGGGCAAGGTGGAATTAGGTCATGCAGATCTGATGCGCACTCTCCAAAATGTATCCGGTAGAAAACCGACAGACAAGCAACTTTGCGTCGATGTTCAAGGCTTTGGAGCCTTTTCTGAACGAGCGAATCGTTGCTTATGAGCCTCTTAGCACGTTTCTCAATGGACTCCAACGCCTCAAGCTGATATTTGGCTGATCCGTCCCAAAGGTGCGTCCCAAACATATATATGAATAGATTAGCTTTCTTGACACTCTCGCGCATAACGTCATCTCAATTACAAATAATAAACAAATGAGGCTAGGTCACTACAATATTAACTTGACGTTTGCGATAGCGTTTTATAACAAGTGATGTGACATGTTTTATCGATAAAATAAATCTAGTTTACTCGGATCACTTCCGTGTTCGAAAAATTGTTAAACGTCGATGTCATCGAATCAATATTATTAAATAGCATCCGAGGGCATTTGGCAGAGCGCCATCTAGCCTCAAACTAAGCATAGCTTGTACTGTGGAGATCAAATAAGTGATAGATTTAATTGTATATTTTTGTAAATACACACAAAGCCTCGAACACGAACGATTTGCGAAAAAGTATTCGTTTCGACATCGACATTTTTTTTTAAGAGATTTGTACAGCTTCGTATGCTATCGAGGACTCGATACCTTTACGATACGAATTTGATAAATTATCGTGATCGAGGCTCAAAACACCTCAGACATAATAAACATGACAGATTTTGAAAAACGCTTCCAGTGTCATGGCGCTGCTAGTGACGTCACGTTTACTTTGTGGTAGATTTCCTTAGCAGGAAGTTGTCTAGGTAGGTGCCACTACAGTACCAGATATTCTGCCGCCAAACAGTAGTTTGTAAACATTACTGTAGCGAAATTACAGGGCTGTTGAGATTAACCATTTCAAAGTAATGAGCGCCAAAGCAGCGATGCCTGGACTTTGTTTTGTTACTCAAAGTTCTGTGTATCGCTGCAATGGTCGTGGGCATGCGTTATATCTTACCATCAGGAGAACGTATCGTTCGTCTCATGTCTTTTACATGAAAAAAAATGGCATACACAATACGTAAACAGTAGACGTCCATTGAATAACTTAGTTATTTTAAAACTGACAAGTTATTTGTTTACGCAAAAGTGACGTCATTCGCTCTGATTGGTTTTCAACATAATTATCATGGCGGACTTTCGTAAAAATGATAGGGGCATAGACTCATTCCCCTCTCCATCTATACTATTGTAGAGAGGAATGATTCGATTGTTTGTTTGTATTGAATAGGCTCCGAAACTACTGGACCGATTTTAAAAATTCTTTCACCGTTGGGAAGCTACACTATCCCCGGGTGACGTAGGTAAATTTTTATCCCTGTATTCCCACGGGAACGGGAACTACGCGGGTGAAACGACGAGGCGTCCGCTTGTCATAAATATTTGTGCAATTTTTTTTGGGTATACGAAACCTCAATTTAGTCAACAATTGAGTAGGTATACACGTAGGGAGGTCTGAGCTGCCTTTGTCCCTATCGCACTCTACGGGGAAAGCCTGGAGGTGAGGGGGTTTCAAAGTAATATGTATATTTATAACTAAAAAAGTAGTATTTTTCAATAATGCTATCGGAAAATACTTGCAAAGTATTCACACACACATAAACAGCTTGTCTGTCTGCTTGTCGGACGCAGCGCGATAACGAGTTTCTTCAATCAAAAATAGCTAGTTTCATAAGGGGTTTTTTCTTTGATTTTGGCGTCGCATTTTGAGCATTTGCCAGTGTCAAGTGTTTTAAGTTTCAAAAGTTAAATAAGTTGCCTCATTGCTATAGTCAAAGTCCAGTCGGTGTCAGTTAAGTCCAGTCATGCTTTAGTAAAGTAGTGGCGACTTTACTTTAAAGCTTCGATGTAGTTTTGGAAGCAACACGAAAAACCATGTTTCCCCACATTATATCATTTTTCCACACTTGTGATTCGACACTTTATGAATAAAACACCACCATTTTTATGCATAAACACTCGACAAAAAACTAGTTTTGGAAAAAAATACAACGGAGCGACACGACTCTTCCCGCATTCCCGCCAAACTTCTTTTTTTCTTATTTTTTTTTATGTGACAAAAGTGGCAAACAAGCGACGGGCCACCTGATGGTAAGTAGTCACCTCCGCCTGTGGACACCTACAATACTCGGGGTATTGCCAGTGCTTTGCCTACCTTTAAGGACTCTATTCATAAGGTGTTTTATGTAAAAGTAATGAGACGATCGAGGCGCTCTCCTGATGTTAAGAGATAACGCCTGTCCATGACCATTGCAGCGCTACACAGAACTTTGAGTAACAAAACAACGTCCAGGGCATCGCTGCTTTGGTGCTCATTACTTTGAGACTAGATGGTTAGTCTCAACAGCCCAGTAATTTCGCTAGCTGCAGTACCCTTCAAACCGGAACACAGTAATGTTTGCACACTACTGCTTGGCGGCAGAATATCTGGTACTGCGGTGGTACCTACCTAGACGACCTCCTGCTAAGGAGATCTACCACCGAGTAAAAGGTTTGGGTTTAAGGTTTGGGATATTTCAATTGCTTTTATTTTATCGACAGTTTCGCATCACTAACGCAGCTAATTAGTTAGAGATAATGGCTAGGATGAGACGAGCCGCCGCCGCCGCCGCCGCCCGCTGGTCTGAGGCTAATTAAAGTTTTATTGCTTTTTGAAATGCCCAATTATTACAAGCTTGAGTTATTTTGGCAATTGTGATTATTTGTTTAGTAAAAGTTATTAATAACACGATCATATTAATATTATTAATAATAATATGAGTACAATCCCCTTACGGCTTAGTATACCTGAAGCTCATAGCCCTCTGAAATATTAACGTAGGATATCTCACACAGCGCCATCTATCCCCAAACTAATGAAAACTTGTGCTATGGGAACCACGACAATTTTTTTTAGGCAATTTCTCCTCAATATTCTGCTAAGCAGTAGTGTGTAAACATTACTGTGTACCTATTTGAAGGTTATTGTAGCTAGCGAAATTACTGGGCTTTTGAGACTAACCGTCGAAAGTCTCAAAGTAATGAGCGCCAAAGAAGCGATGCTGGACTTTGTTTCGTTACTCAAAGTTCTGTGTATCGCTGCAATGGTCATGGGCAGGCGTTATCTCTTACCATCAGGAGAGCGTCTCGTTCGTCTCATTCACCATCATCATCATTTCAGCCGTAGGACGTCCACAAAGACCGGCTGGAAGCGGCTCGCATCCTGCATCTCATTATTTTCATATAAAAAATAACATAGGTACCTACGTAGTCTTTCAAACCCAAACTATGAACTACTAGCGGACGCCTCGCGGTTTCACCCGCGTAGTTCCCGTTCCCGCGGCAATACAGGGATAAACAGTAGCCTATGTCACCCGGGGATAGTGTAGCTTCCCAACGGTGAAAGAATTTTTGAAATCGCTCCAGTAGTTTCGGAGCCTATTCAATACAAACAAACAATCAAATCTTTCCTCTTTATAGGATGTAGATGACAGCTGTAACAGTTAGACATATGATATCGCGGACTTACTCGCAGCTGTCACTTTGCTATAAAACGTCACTTTATTCTATTGTCAATAGTTTTCGCTGCGCGTGCTAAGTAAGGATTGTTTCAAATTTTTCACAGCTTGGGTTACATTATTGAAGTTTACATACGGATCCCAAACTGTTTTTTAAATAAAATATAGCCTATGTCCATCACGGATAATGCAGCATTCTAATAATGAAAGTATTATTAAGATCGGTCCAGTAGTTTCGGAGCCTATTCAATACAAACAAACCTTTCCTCTTCATGATAGTACAGATAGATAGTTGTAGTCTGGTAATATTTACGGCGGGTACACCGTGCCTTTGGGGTGTGGTCGACAATTTCAGTAAAAGCTATGGAGATTGGAGGTTCCCCTCGACGTTTGAGGGCCCCACTCCCGCCGCCTGACGTCATCCTACCACACCACGGTGACGCACCACCAGCGCTATCGGAAATTTTAGCAGAGATTTCCGTTACATAAACAGAGTAGATAATACTGTTTAAAAAAGATAAGATAGATATATGTCATATAATTTAAAAAAAAACCGACCAAATGCGAGTCAGACTCGCGCACGAAGGGTTCCGTACCATCCTACTAATACTATTAAGGTGGTTCGATTTCCATACAAATATTTTTTTTCCATTTATGGACAAACGGAGCATAATTTTACAGTGAAATCACAGCTACTGCCATTTATTTTGCTCTTTATTTGCGGTAAATCACAATTGCTTGAATAAAACAATAGATTATTAGCAAAATCTACTGTTTTATTCAAATATCATTAATTCATAAATCTTTCATGAATTTGATTTTATGTTAATAATCTACTGTTTCATTAAAGCAATTGTGATTTACCGCAAATAAAGATCAAAGTAAATGCCAGTAGCTGTGATTTCACTGTAAAATTATGCTCCATTTGTCCATAAATGGCAAAAAATATTTGTCTGGAAATCGAACCACCTTAATGTGAAAGTTTGAACGGATGTTTGTTACCGTTTCACACAAAAACTACAGAACGGATTTGGATGAAATTTGGTATGGAGGTAGCTGAGATCCCGGATTAACTCATAGAATACTTTTTATCCCGAAAACTTTTTTTTTTTTTTTTAATGGTTGACAGGCCACGTGTTTGACCACAGCTCACCTGATGTTAAGTGAAGGTGTGGTCGAAGTTGGTAAAGCACACCTAGCCTGGAATGGAACTGGCTCTCAAGTGAGGCTGCCGGAACACACCGTTAGATGCTTGGCGGCAGATTTTCAACTTGAGGGTGGTAGCTAGCCAGCCGAGTACTAGAGAGTACGCTACCACCATGCTATGGTTTCCTCACGATGTTTTCCTTCACCGGCAGCTCAAGCTTATTGTTGGGGTTTGAACCCACGCCCTTCGGCATGCGAACCTACCGCGCTAACCACTGAGCTATCATTGCTTTCATATACTCACTGAGCTATCATACTTATAGCGGGTAACACCGCATGGCGCAGCTAGTATTGAATAAAAAAGAAATAAAACGGGGGGAAAAGGTATCAGTTTGTAATGAAAACAAACAAAGTCTGCGCTGCCGTACAACGCAGCGGCGCGTGTTACGTAACTCGCTAACAAAGCACAATGATATCACTGACGCATCCCTCATTAACATGGACACGGTATGACGCGTCACGCCACGTGCTCCCGAAGATACAACACTCTGAATCGACCTTTCATTTCAACTGTACAAGAGTTATAAGCAGATGTAATCTAAACAAATATTATGAAGAGGAAACTTTTGTATGTTTGTAATGAGGAATAAACTCAAAAACTACTGGACCGATTTCAAAAACTCTTTCACCGCTGGGAAGCTACACTATCCCCGGGTGACATAGGCTACTTTTTATCCCTGTATTCCCACGGGGACGGGAACTACGCGGGTGAAACGCGAGGCGTCTGCAAGTCTTATCTATACTATTATAAAGAGGAAAGATTTGATTGTTTGTAATGAATAGGCTCCGAAACTACTGGACCGATTTCAAAAATTCTTTCACCGTTGAAAAGCTACACTATCCCCGGGTGGCATAGGCTACTTTTTATCCCTGTATTCCCACGGGGACGGGAACTACGCGGGTGAAACCGCGAGGCGTCCGCTAGTGTCCATATAATATTTTTTTTGATTTATGTTTTTCGTGATTTTAGTATCATAGTATGATAAATAATGTAATTAGTGCAAGCACACGAAGGGTTCCGTACCATTATCTATAAAAGACGGCAAAAAATCACGTTTGTTGTATGGGAGCTCCCTTAATAATTTTTTTTAGTATTTGTTGTTATAGCGGCGACAGAAATACATCATCTGTGAAAATGTCAACTGTCTAACTATCACGGCTCATGAGATACAGCCTGGTGACAGACGGACAGCGGAGTCTTAGTAATAGGGTCCCGTTTTACCCGTTGGGTACGGAACCCTAAAAACAGTACTGTTACACTCACTTTGAGCCTTTTCAAAAGTATCACTTTGTTTAATACTGACACACTTTTAAAACATTCTGTCATTCAAATGAAAACTTTCACTATGATTTCCAAACAGTTTACTATTTAGACTAAATTGTTTGTAATGGTCACAGAAGATTAACTACGGACGGTCCCATTCTTCGTATGCGTGACCGCGAGTAGCATTTTCAACTGAATGCTACTGGGTGTGATTTTCATACTTGTTATTTTAATGACATACTAAATTTCATATATTTCTATGGGTAGCGATGAAAATAAAATTAAAATAAATATTAGACAATGCAGCGCTATCTAGTTCCGAATTAAGCATGCTTGTACTATGGGAACCAGATATATTTCTTTTTTTAAATTCATTTCCCCTTTTTTTTTTTTAATACATTTAGAATAATTAGCTTAAAACAAACATTGATCAGAAAGACAGAAGAAAGAAAAACATATTTTTTTTATAAGACACTAGATACAACAACGAATAACTACAGACAAAGACACAAATAAAAAGAACAACGAAAACACAAAACAGAAAAACACAGAATTACACAAATGTTTGCCGTTCACACGGTTCAGAAAGCAAAGCTAAGCTAACCTGGCATTCAAATACAAGTGTCCAGTTTTTTTAATAGCTCAGTGTTTGACTACAGCCCACCTGATGTTAAGTGGCGGTGTGGTCGATGATGGTAAACTCTCAATTGGCTCCCAAAATGAGGCTGCCGGAACACACCGTTAGATGCTAGATTTTCAACTCTCGCGTGGTAGCTAGCCAGCCGAGTACTAGAGAGTACGCTACCACCATGCTGTGGTTTCCTCACGATGTTTTCTTCACCAAGTTCAAGCTCTTTGTCGGGGTTTGAACCCACGCCTTTCGGCGTGCGAACCGGCCGCGCTAACCACTGAGCTATCATCGTATTTTTATTACCTTTCATGTAGTTTCACTGTAATCCAATTCCACAATATTTTAACACTATTTCACTTTTAAGTCAAAAGAATTGTATTTTGATTCAATTTTCACTGCAAACATTCAAAATTCACTTTGTAAAACGGTAAGTAGATTTCATAAACTAAAACTCAAATGGTAGTGACCATAGCCATTCAAGTCGCTTACCATCTATGTTTCAAATAGCAGAAACACAAAATGAAGGTACATACATCATTTACAAACATTTTCACTGTCCCAAAATTCGCCGTAATGTACGAAAAACTAGTCCAAAGACAACAAGAAATTTGAAAGTGACCGCTGTTTGCCCAGCAGTGGGTTAAATCTAATGAACATTTAACGTTCCTTTTAAATTATATTTGTGACAATTTTTTCGCTTCAAACGCTCCCCTGATGGCAAGAGATAACGCCTGTCCATGACCATTGCAGCGATACACAGAACTTCGAGTAACAAAACAAAGTATGTACTATTAAAAATACACTACACAAAGCACAGATAGATACCATTTTATGTAGGACATTATAAAAACGATTCAACAATTAACTCAATTACTTTCATCAGTCATTTATACGCGAAACGATTGTATTTTTTAAAATAAGTCGAAGTCGACAAAACATTTCGACTACGAAGCGAGTTCGACACTAAAGCGGAGTAGACAAAATACCTCGAGTACAGAGAGCATTGTCTTACATGGCGCTGCATAAAAAACGTTTTCGCTCTTAGAAAAATTTCAATCAATGCTCAAATAATTTTTTTCCATTTATGGACAAATGCAGCACAATTTTACAGTAAAATCACAGCTACTGGCATTTATTTTGCTCTTTAATTGCGGTAAAACACAAATTCTTGAATAAAACAGTAGATTATGCTAATAATCTACTCAAAAATCATAAATTCCTAAATTTGATTTTATTCAATTTGATTTAATCCGTTCAGTAGTTTTAGCGTGAAAGAGTGACAAGCATCCATCCATCCAAACCTTCACATTTGTAATATTAGTGGGATGAGAAAGTTTGGATGGATGTTTGTTACTCTTTCACTCAAAAACTACTGAACGGATTTGAATGAAATTTGGTACGGAGGTAGCCGAGACCCTGGATTAACACATAGGCTACTTTTTATCTCGAAAACGTGTAGCGGGTAACACCGCCTGGAGCAGCTAGTAAATATACACTTAAGTATTCTATCAGTTATCTGACTTCCATAGCACAAGCTTTGGTGGTAGATTTCCTTAGCAGGAGGTCGTCTAGGTAGGTACCACCGCAGTACCAGTTGTTCTGCCGCTAAACAGTAGTGTGTAAATATTACTGTGTTCCGGTTTGAAGGGTACTGCAGCGAAACTACTGGGCTGTTGAGACTAACCATCGCAAGTCTCCAAGTCATGAGCGCCAAAGCAGTGATACCCTCAACTTTTGTTTTGTTACTCAAAGTTCTGTGTATCGCTGCAATGGTCATGGGCAGGTGTTATCTTTTACTATCAGGAGAGCGTCTCGTTCGTCTCATTACTTTTTGCATAAAAAAAAAAGCTTTGCTCAGTTTGGGGTCAGATGGCGCTGTCCTACGATATTTATTTATTTGTATGATGAACATAGCTGTTTGTTCGACGATGTACGACACGGCCTAGCCCCTTAGTACCCCCGCCACAGTCCGGCCCTACAGCGGCATGTAAACTCAATTTCTTTTCGTGATTCCTCGCTGACTCACCGAGATAATGAAACCTAAATTAGTACGCTGTTCAGTTGATTACGTGACGTCACAATGCAGACTTCTATACTATATATAATAATCGGTTTTTTTGTATAAAACGTACAATGCCGTGACTATTTTACTTTATGGTTGACTTGCACCACATTGCACCCGTGCAAAGGCGGGGCACAAGTCTCTACATTTTTTTTAGTAATGAGACGAACGAGCCGCTCTCCTGATGGTACGAGATAACGCCTGTCCATGACCGTTGCAGCGATACACAGAACTTTGAGTAACAAAACAAAGTCCAGGCATCGCTGCTTTGACGCTCATTACTTTGAGACTTTCGATGGTTAGTCTCAACAGCCCAGTAATGTCGCTGCAGTACCCTTCATAGTAATGTTTACACACTACTGCTTAGCGGCAGAATATCTGGTACTGCGGTGGTACCTAGACGACCTCCTGCTAAGGAGATCTACCAACAAGTATAAAACAAAGTCGCTTCCCGCCGTCTGTACGCTTAGATCTTTTAAACTACGCAACGGATTTTAATGCGGTTTCTATCAATAGACAGAGTGATTCAAGAGGAAGGTTTATATGTATAATACATGCATACGCACTACATTAGTATCTACATTGCACGCGTGCGAAGCCGGGGCGGGTCGCAAGTAAGTATAGCTATAGTTTCAGGTTTCATGTAACGTCCGGCGCCATGTAAGCTTCCGTTCACACAATGGTTTCTTTTTCCTCTATGACTAACAGATATACAACGTACTATGAGTATAATTACAGAAATAACAACAGTTGTAACTAGACCAGCCGTCTCAGAGTAACGAGCGCCAAAGCAGCGATGCCTGGACTTTGTTTTGTTACTCAAAGTTCTGTGTATCGCTTCAATGGTCATGGGCATGCGTTATCTCTTACCATTTGAAGGGAGTCACGTTATAAATATAATAATAATAAATACATATTGAAGGACATTTAACACAGCGCCATCTAGCCCCAAACTAAGCAAAACTTGTACTATGGGAACCAGACAGCTGACAGAATACTTAAATACTTTTTGTTTTGCAAATACATACAGTACACCCAGACACAGAACAAACATCGATGTTAGTCACACAAATGTTAGTCCTGAGTGGGAATCGAACCCACGCCCTTCTGTTCTCGAAGCAGACATACTCCATCCATTCATTCGTTCCATTACTCTTAAATTGTGGGCGACCAAGGGAAAAAAGGCCAGCGCTCAGCAATTGCGCTGGGTTCTGTGGCTGGGTGTTCGGTTCTGTATAATAAAGAGGGAAGATTTGATTGTTTGTTTGTATTGAATAGGCTCCGAAACTACTTGACCGATTTCAAAAACTATTTCACCGTTGGGAAGCTACACTATCCCCGGGTGACATAGGCTACTTTTTATCCCTGCATTCCAACGGGAACGGGAACTATATGGGTGAAACCGCGAAAAACGGCATAAAAATCACGTTTGTTGTATGGGAGCCCCCTTGAATATTTATTTAATTCTGTTTTTTAGTATTTGTTGTTATAGCGGCAACAGAAATACATCATCTGTGAAAATTTCAACTGTCTAACTGTCACGGCTCATGAGATACAGCCTGCTGACAGACGGACAGTGGAGTCTTAGTAATGGGGTCCCGTTTTACCCTTTGGGTACGGAACCCTAAAAATGGAAAATTGAAACTATCTACGCGACTTGTAACAAGTGTTCTGTCTAACGGTACACGAATGTCATTTTCTATTTAAAATAGCATCCGTAGTTAATACAACAGCATTGTTCTAAAAATACATTTCGACATATCTCTGAGATTAAAAAAGCAGAGAGATAAATTGACAATTAAAAAACTACAATACAGATTTACACATCGCTCTCCAAAAGAAAATTTTACTCGTTGGACACTACACACAGCGCCATCTGACCCCGAACTAAGCAAAGCTTGTGCTATGGAAGTCAGATAACTGATAGAATACTTCCTTTTTTTTGTTGTAAGCACAGAATTAAACATTTATTTATACCACACAATGTTTGTCCTGGGTGGGAATAGAACCCACGCCCTACAGCTGTTGAAGCAAACAATGAACCAACAGGGCTGTGTGCCAACTTATTCGCACACTTTTTATTTCCTGCCTCTCAGGTCAAAACAATTTACTATGACCTATACGTGATGCCAAACGTCATTTGAAATCTGAAAATATAGCTGTACTATATGCTCCCCGCGGTGTTACCCGCAACATGTTTTTAATTCAGGGTCTCAGCTACCTTCATACCAAAATTTATCCAAATCCGTTCAGTAGTTTTTGCGTGAAAGAGTAACAAACATCCATCCAAACTTTCACATTTATAATATTAAGTGGGATAGTGGGACTCAATCGCCTATCGTGCCAATCAACGCCGATAAAAACGAAAACTTTTTCTGTAAAGTTCTAAAATAAATAAATAAATATCGTAGGACATTGACACACAGCGCCATCTGATCCCAAAATAAGCAAAGCTTGTGCTGTGGAAGTCTGATGACTGATAGAATACTTAAACACTTTTCTAGAAGTAAACACAGTCTTGTGGAATACAACTCAGGAACTAAATCTAAACAAACGATAAGCACAACTACAAATCGTTCTTATCAACATAATTAATAGTCAATTTGCACAATTATTATCAACTTAAAGGACAAGTTTTTTTTCTCTATTGTAAATATTTTTACGGTCAAGGTGATGAGTAAATTTATAACAACCGCCATCTAACGACAAACTGTGGAACTAAGTCAACGCATCTCGTAACTCATTTGGTATGCAGTTCTAAAAATTAATAACAGATGGCGCTGAGCCATATCCAAAACACAAAGGTTTATTTCACAACAAGCTTTATCGAAACTGAGTCATTTCAGGCTAAAGGCGAACGACATAATTTATCATGTGCCAATTTTAGCAGCACAATGCTATGCATTTCTTCCATGACGTGTCGCAGCTGTCTCACTCGCACCCCTGATTAGAATCCCCCAAGCGTATATATCTCTCTCTATCTATCATTGACGTGTCGCAGCTGTCTCACTCGCATCCCTGATTAGAATCCCCCAAGCGTATATATCTCTCTCTATCTATCATTGACGTGTCGCAGCTGTCTCACTCGCATCCCTGATTAGAATCCCCCAAGCGTATATATCTCTCTCTATCTATCATTGACGTGTCGCAGCTGTCTCACTCGCATCCCTGATTAGAATCCCCCAAGCGTATATATCTCTCTCTATCTATCATTGACGTGTCGCAGCTGTCTCACTCGCATCCCTGATTAGAATCCCCCAAGCGTATATATCTCTCTCTATCTATCATTGACGTGTCGCAGCTGTCTCACTCGCATCCCTGATTAGAATCCCCCAAGCGTATATATCTCTCTCTATCTATCATTGACGTGTCGCAGCTGTCTCACTCGCATCCCTGATTAGAATCCCCCAAGCGTATATATCTCTCTCTATCTATCATTGACGTGTCGCAGCTGTCTCACTCGCATCCCTGATTAGAATCCCCCAAGCGTATATATCTCTCTCTATCTATCATTGACGTGTCGCAGCTGTCTCACTCGCATCCCTGATTAGAATCCCCCAAGCGTATATATCTCTCTCTATCTATCGATATATTTTTCATTTGACGGATGAGATCGCAACAAGTCACTTTTCAAGTTATTTATTTGATTATTATTTAACTTGTTCGTTAATTAGTTTGTTTAGTTCAAATGTAATTATAATTCGTTTTGAATTGCATCATTATTGTATTTACAATTTTGTTTCATCAGCCTGTCCACACGTCCAATGCTGGGCATACTTGTCGCTTCGACCCACCGCTAGCTGTCCTACGTATATCGTCACTCCATCGAGTCCCAGGGCGTCCTACGCTACGTTTGGCAATTCGCGGTTTTCCGTCTAGTAAACGTCTACTTGACGGTTATTTATTGGTTCTACTATTCCGTTGATAACGAAGTATTTTATTTACTTACGATTATTATGTAGCGCTGATAGCTCAGTGGTTAGCGTGGTCGGTTCGCACGCCGAAGGGTGTCGGTTCAAACCCCAACAATAAAATTGAGCTGCCGGTGAAGCCAAATGTGTTCCGGCAGCCTCACTAGAGAGCCAGTTCCATTCCTGGCTAGGTGTGCTTTACCATCTTCGACCACACCTTCACTTAACATCAGGTGAGCTGCGGTCAAACATCTAGCCTATTAACCATAAAAAAAGTAGTAAAAACATAAATAGTACTCACATTTTCTCTATCTACATCAAGTTGCGGGTTCCTCTTTGGGAGGCTGAAACCAACCGATTCCCTCGGCTTGTACCTCTTTACTTCTGTAGCGTACTTCCGTTCTAGACTCTTCTTCTTGAACCTCGTATCTTCAATGTCGGTAGGTTTCGGCGTCAATATCATTGGTTTCGATTTCATATCCGTAATTGGCTGGTTCGACTTCAATTCGTTGAGATTTGATTGGTTGTTCGAATTGGGACGGTTGAATTGGTTCAGGTTGGAATTGGATGGGTTGAAAGTTGTCTGATTGGCTATGTTTGGTTGGTCCGCGCGGTTATGATTGAGGTTGGTTAAATTGGAATTGGATCGGCTGGTTAGGTTGGTTTTGGACCGGTCGAATTGGCTGGTTTTCAGTCCGTTCTCGAAGTTTTCTCGTAGTTTCTGGAAGTCCGTTTTGTTAACGGCTTCGGGAGTGGCTGGCCTAACATCGTTGGGTAGTTCGTAGATTGTTGCATCCTGAAACAAATTAATCCAATTTTAGATTCAAGTCTTATTACTAATATTATAAAGAGGAAATATTTGTATTTTTGTCTGTGACGAATAAACTTAAAAACTACTGGACCGATTTCAAAAATTCTTTCACCGTTGGGAAGCTACCCTATCCCCGGGTAGCATAGGCTACTTTTTATCCCTGTATTCTCACGGGAACGGGAACCTTGAGAGCAAATTCCATTCCAGACTAGGTGTGCTTTACCATCTTCGACCACACCGTCACTTAACATCAGGTGAACTGTGGCCAAACACCTAGCCTGTCAAGCATAAAAAAAACCCCAAATCATTGCAGCGATTGCTGCTTTGGCGCTCATTACTTTGCGACTTGCGATGGTTAGTCTCAACAGCGCAGTAATGTCGCTAGCTGCAGCGCGTGGTTACTTTGTGCGTAGTCGGGTAATACAGCTTCGCAGGTCATTAGACTAACCCGCATAAGAGCATACTCATCAATATTAATATACCACAACTCAGGCGTTCGTACACACGGCGACCAAGTCATTCCTTTCAAATCGGATTCCTACATCCTTTTGTAGCGATGATAGCTCAGTGGTTAGCGCGGTAGTTTCGCATGCCGAAGGGCGTGGGTTCAAACCCCAACAATGAGCTTGAGCTGCCGGTGAAGGAAAACATCGTGAGGAAACCATAGCATGGTGGTAGGGTACTTTCTAGTACTCGGCTGGCTAGCTACCACCCTCAAGTTAAAAATCTGCCGCCAAGCATCTAACGGTGTGTTCCGGCAGCCTCACTTGAGAGCCAGTTCCATTCCAGGCTAGGTGTGCTTTACCATCTTTGACCACACCTTCACTTAACATCAGGTGAGCTGTGGTCAAACACCAAGCCTGTCAGTCATAAAAAAAAAAAAAAAAAAACATCACACCGACCAAATCCATGCTTCAGAACAAAGTGTACAAAAAGAATGAATGAAAATAGTTTTATTTTGCAACACAAGTACAAAAACACAAAAACAAACAGACATTTAAAAAATAAAACTTTTGACTTAGGTGGTTCGATTTTTGCCATTTATGGACAACTGGAGCATAATTGATGCGTAGCGTAGGACGCCCTGAGACTCGATGGAGTGACGATATACGTAGGAGAGCTGGCGGTGGATTGAAGCGAAAAGCCGAAGATCGGGTTGAGTGGCGTTCTTGGGAGAGGCCTATGTCCAGCAGTGGACTTCTATAGGCTGATGATGATGATGATGATGGAGTATAATTTTACAGTGAAATCACAGCTACTGGCATTTATTTTGGTCTTTATTTGCGGTAAATCACAATTGCTTGAATAAAACAGTAGATTATTACCTGCGTCCCGCGGTGTTACCCGCTACGTGTTTTCGGGATAAAAAGTAGCCTATGTGTTAATCCAGGGTGTCAGCTACCTCCATACCAAATTTCATCCAAATCCGTTCAGTAGTTTTTGCGTGAAAGAGTAACAAACATCCATCCAAACTTTCACATGTATGATATTAGTGGGATGGCATAGAACCCTTCGTGCGCGGGTCCGACTCGCACTTGGCCGGTTTTATTTATAGATTCCGAATACAATTAACGTAACGGAAAACGATGTTTTTTTCGTTTTCATAGACAAAACTTTATCCGGGCCCTCTGAGCGAATCTCTATACGGCTATATATTTAGTTTTTTCCTATGACCCCTCGGAATGGGGGCGATGAGTCCTGCACTGGCGTCCCGCTTGTGCAGGACTCATCGCCCCCATTCCGAGGGGGTCATAGGAAAAAAATATTACCCCTCCTCCCCCCCTCCTCCTTATATAAGGTCTATTTCTCTAAGTGAGTTGTAATTTAGCTTTATAGAGTTGTTGTTTAAGGAACCCTTCGTGCGCGAGTCCGACTCGCACTGGGCCGGTTTCTTATTTCCCATTTATTCCGGGACTGCCGACGACGGGTGCTGCCAGCGCTAGTGTACGAACGACAGCATACGGCGACGTATATACGCTTTCTCTAGTATTGTTGCAAGTGGGGTGCCAGATTTACCGATTTGTACAGAGAAAGTACTTTCGAGCCTACCGACCGACGACCGAGGTGACATGCAAAATCACCAATACGCTAAAATATACGATCTATTCCGTTTGTTTGACATCCCTGTTAATTCATTGGAAGAATGTCTGCTTCAAGAACTGAAGGGCGTGGGTTCGATTCCCACCCAGGACAAACTTTGTGTTATAAACAAATGTTTGTTCTGTGTCTGGGTGTACTGTATCTATACTACTATAAAGAGGAAAGATTTGATTGTTTGTTTGTTTGTATTGAATAGGCTCCAAAACTACTGGACCGATTTAAAAAATTCTTTCACCGTTGGGAAGCTACACTGTCCCCGGGTGACATAGGCACTTTTTATCCCTGTATTCCCACGGGAACGGGAACTACGCGGGTGAAACTGCGAGGCGTCCGCTACTGTATTATAAGTACCTATGTATATACAAAAAAAATGTATTCAAATATTCTATCAGTTATCTGACTTCCATAGTACAAGCTTTGCTTAGTTTGGGGTCAGATGGCGCTGTGTGTAATGTGCTGCGATATTTATTTATTTATGCAGGCAGGTGAGGGCCAATTCAAGTATTACTTTATTTTGGTTTTCGTTTTTATCCCGAAAAATGTGTTGTTCGCGAGGTCACAGTGGGTAACACCGCGGGGCGCAGCTAGTAGAAAATGAAAGAATGTTATGCGCTAGTGCCACAAGTGGTAGCCTTATCGGCTCCGGAGCCAAGTGCGCTGCTTGCTGCACGAGCGACATGGTCAAGTGGTACTCGGACGTCGAAACGGTCCCGTGCAGCTGCGGGGCTCCTTTTTTTTATGGTTGACAAGCTAGGTGTTTGACCACAGCTCACCTGATGTTAAGTGAAGGCGTGGTCGAAGATGGTAAAGCACACGTAGCCTAGAATGGAACTGGATCTCGAGTGAGGCTGCCGGAACACACCGTTAGATGCTTGGCGGCAGATTTTCAACTCTCATGTGGTAGCTAGCCAGCCGAGTACTAGAGAGTGCGCTACCACCATGCTATGGTTTTCTCACGATGTTTTCCTTCAGCGGCAGCTCAAGCTCATTGTTGGGGTTTGAACCCCCGCGCTTCGGCATGAGAAACTACCGCGCTAACCACTGAGCTATCATCGCTACAAAAAACCATGCAGCGCCTTCTCTCGTGCCCTCGTTTCCCGGACTCCTCCACCATGGAACACCTCCAAGAGGCCTCCTCCCGCCGTGGCTAATTCATCATGATCGGATAGGGCGTCAACTGCTGGACATTCCATAAAGACCGGTTGGAAGCGGCTTGCATACTCTACTATGAGAGACAGATAACTGATAGAATACTTCAATACTTTTTTTTTTACACAGAACAAACATTTGTTTATATCACAAAGTTTGTCCTGGGTGGGAATCAAACCCACGCCCTTCAGCTCTTGAAGCTAACAATCTACCAATTGACCATCAGGGCTGTCAGGCAGGAAGGTAGGCAGCTCATTGGTACCATTCTTGGTGGTAGATTTCCTTAGCAGGAGGTCGTCTAGGTAGGTACCACCGCAGTACCAGATATTCTGCCGCCAACCAGTAGTGTGCAAACATTACTGTGTTCCGGTTTGAAGGGTACTGCAGCTAGCGAAATTACTGCGCTGTTGAGACTAACCATCTAGTCTCAAAGTAGTGAGTGCCAAAGCAGCGATGCCTGGACTTTGTTTTGTTACTCAAAGTTCTGTGTATCGCTGCAATGGTCATGGACAGGCGTCATCTCTTACCATCAGGGGAGCGCCTCGATCGTCTCATTACTTTTACATTAAAAAAAAAAAAATCTAGTGACCGTATTCAACACTGAAAAATCACATAAAACTACAAAACCGATATTGATGAAATTTCTATGGGACAGACGCGATTGTTCGGGCGGGAACTGAATGCAAAATAAGTCATTTGTTTACTAACGGCTTCACCGTTAGGTATTCCGTACAAACACGCGAGGCTGTTCTACAGTACGTCCTATACGGCGTTGCTAGATTTATTCTATTAAATACGATTTAGGTTTTTTTTTTTTGTTGCGTTGGACGTCAGGTGAGCTGTGGTCGTCATGTAGCCTGAGAAACATTTAAAAAAAAAATTGCCAAGCTGGGATTTTGGAACTTTTTGAGTAAAAAAAAGCGGGATTCTTTCGCCGAAAGCGGGACATAGCCCAACGGATTAGCGAGTTGAAGTGGCAGTGGGCACATGGCATGAAGAACTAATGGCCGATGGGGCTGCACAGTTCTGGAGTGGAGACCACGGACCGGCAAGCGCAGCGCAGGACGTCCCCCCACAAGGTGGACAGACCTCATAAAGTCCGCAGGAACGCGCTGGACGCGAGCCGCTTCCAACCGGGCTTTATGGAAGTCAATGGTGGAGGCCTATGTCCAGCGGTGGACGTCCTACGGCTGAAATGATGATGATGATGATGATGATGATGACAATAATCAGAAGTTTTTAGCACGCACCGATTGCGTGACGCACCCCTCTCTCCCCGCTTCCTCAGCACGCTGCAGCTGCACGCAAGGTCGAGTTATACGCGACAAAAAATCGGTACGTCTCGCAACGCTGGTACGAGTATCTTTTAGTATCTACAGTCACTAGAATAATACATGATGATGGAACCGGAAGGAAGGTCCTTCCGGTTCCATCATCATCTGGTGACACTAATAATAATAAACCAATGTAAAGTAGACGTTTGGGCTTACTGCAATGAAATCGGTTCCTTTTTGTAGAAATTATACTTATTACTGAAAACGACACCAGCGAATGTCTCAAAGTAATGAGCGTCAAAACAGCGATGCGCTGGACTTTGCTTTGTTACTCAAAGTAATGAGCGTCAAAACAGCGATGCGCTGGACTTTGCTTTGTTACTCAAAGTAATAAGCGTCAAAACAGCGATGCGCTGGACTTTGTTTTGTTACTCAAAGTAATGGGCGTCAAAACAGCGATGCGCTGGACTTTGTTTTGTTACTCAAAGTAATGAGCGTCAAAACAGCGATGCGCTGGACTTTGCTTTGTTACTCAAAGTAATGAGCGTCAAAACAGCGATGCGCTGGACTTTACTTTGTTACTCAAAGTAATGAGCGTCAAAACAGCGATGCGCTGGACTTTGCTTTGTTACTCAAAGTAATGAGCGTCAAAACAGCGATGCGCTGGACTTTGCTTTGTTACTCAAAGTAATGAGCGTCAAAACAGCGATGCGCTGGACTTTGTTTTGTTACTCAAAGTAATGAGCGTCAAAACAGCGATGCGCTGGACTTTGCTTTGTTACTCAAAGTAATGAGCGTCAAAACAGCGATGCGCTGGACTTTGCTTTGTTACTCAAAGTAATGAGCGTCAAAACAGCGATGCGCTGGACTTTGCTTTGTTACTCAAAGTAATGAGCGTCAAAACAGCGATGCGCTGGACTTTGCTTTGTTACTCAAAGTAATGAGCGTCAAAACAGCGATGCGCTGGACTTTGCTTTGTTACTCAAAGTAATGAGCGTCAAAACAGCGATGCGCTGGACTTTGCTTTGTTACTCAAAGTAATGAGCGTCAAAACAGCGATGCGCTGGACTTTGCTTTGTTACTCAAAGTAATGAGCGTCAAAACAGCGATGCGCTGGACTTTGCTTTGTTACTCAAAGTAATAAGCGTCAAAACAGCGATGCGCTGGACTTTGTTTTGTTACTCAAAGTAATGAGCGTCAAAACAGCGATGCGCTGGACTTTGCTTTGTTACTCAAAGTAATGAGCGTCAAAACAGCGATGCGCTGGACTTTGTTTTGTTACTCAAAGTTCTGTATACCACCGCAATGGTTATAGGATAGAAGATATAGAAGAGCGTCTAGTTCGTATAGTTTCTTTTACATTAAAAAAAAGTAAAAACGCGATATATCCAGTATTTCAAGCAATTCATAGATCAGTCAAGCACACATTCACTTTCTATGCGCAGGTTGGACTGGCTCGCGGCGGCGGCGGCGGCGCAGGGAAATGACACAACACGGCGCTTGACCAAACTGGTTCTACTTCCGGTTTGGATACTCGTTTCTTGTTTATTTTGGGATCAGGTTGATGTTTTTGAACGCGACGCCCCGGGCCCTGATTCTCTTACTTACACGAGATTACTTACCGAAAACGCATATCGTTTTTAACGTACGCGCTTACACAAGTCTCGCACCGCTCGGTTTGATCGGCTGTTTCTTCCGCGCACCTGTCTTATGTGGACCTGTCCACCTTCGGTTTTTCCGCAGAGTTTCAATCTACATCGTTCCGCGTCGGCTGCCGGAACACACCGTTAGATGCTTGGCGGCAGATGTTCAACTCTCGTGTGGTAGCTAGCCAGCCGAGTACTAGAGAGTACGCTACCATGCTGTGGTTTCCTCACGATGTTTTCCTTCACCGGCAGCTCGAGCTCATTGGTGGGGTTTGAACCTACGCCCTTCGGCATGCGAGTCGACCGCGCTAACCATTAAAAAAGTTTTGAGAACTTCCTCCTTTTTTTGAAGTCAGTTAAAAATACTAAAATCGTAACGCATCATTTTGCGTAGTCGGGTAAAAGGCAGCGCTGCCGCCAATCGATCTCGTGTACGCGATCTGACGCAACTCATCGAGGTTACGGCTTCCGGTTATTTGTTACGGTTAACGTTCTAACTCGTAAGACATGGAAAACAACTCTTGGGCAATATTCGTCTGCGAGCAAAAACACGAGTTTCAAGCAACGGTTCCAAGCGGTGAAGGATGCAACCATTTCTTGACGCTTGGAAAAAAGGAGTGCTTTTTTTTCTTTTTGAGTACCCTGTTGGGTCAATTGGTCTTCTTTTTTTAGGGTTCCGTACACAAAGGGTTAAAAACGGGACCCTATTACTGAGACTTCTGACATCTGTCACCAGGCTGTATCTCAAGCACGGTGATAGTTAGACAGTTAAAATTTTCACAGATGATGTATTTCTATTGCCGCTATAACAACAAATATTAAAAATAAAATAAAATAAATATTTAAGGGGGGCTCCCATACAACAAACTTTATTTTTTTTACGTTTCTTTCTCGATACTAATAACGGTGACAGGTAGACGCTTTAACTATTCACAGAATATTTAGTTTTATTACAGATAATGGTACGGAACCCTACGCGTGTGAGTCCGACTCGCACTTGGCCGGTTTTTTTAGGGTTCCGTACACAAAGGGTAAAACGGGACCCTATTACTAAGACTCCGCTGTCCGTCTGTCAAAATGTCAGTTGAAATTTTCACAGATGACGATTTTTTTTTTAACGAGTCGGAATCGAACCCGCATCCTTCGAAGCAGAACTCGGAAGCACACCGGATGTAGCCGGAAACTATAGTCGAAGTTTCTGATATATTTTTAACCTGAGCGTAGAAGTACACAAAAATATATTGGTTTCAAAATACACCAACAAAACATAATTAAAAAAAAAAACTATTTATAAATAAAAAAACAGTTATATTACTGTAAGGGATATAAAACTATATTTATAAATAAACCGTTTATAAATAGATCTCATTTGTGCTTGCTATTCGGTTTAAGGGCATGCCCTACACATGGCCGTATATCCTATTTGTTTGTCAGAATATATGGATGGATGTTTGTTACTCTTTTACGCAAAAACTACTAAACGGATTTGGATGAAATTTGGTGTGGAGGTAGCTGACACCCAGGATTAACATACAAAAATCCAAAAATACAAATCTTTCCTCTTTATAACATTAGTGTAGATTGTCAAATGGATACGTAGTCCTTGTACTTCGGTTTTTGCAATTTATATCTAACATCTGTAGTTACAGTCAAAATCCAGTCTTAGTCATTCCCAGTCATGTTTAAATAAAGTATTGGCGAATTTACTATAAGCTGAAGTTTTAGAATCAAGACGAAAAATTATTAGTTTTATGAAACGTAATTCGACATTTTATAAAACACCACTATTAAACATCAAATTTAAGGAAAAAAAATACAAGAAAAAAACCACAACACGACCCTTTCCCTGTTCCCGCCAAAACTCCGCCCACTAATAAAAAGAATAGTTATAAGTTGCCATTAAAAAAAAAAAAAAAATTTTATTATTAAATTTTGTAAATTGATAATTTGTTCTGTAAATGTACATTGAACCATATAAAATAAATAAATAAATATCGCAGGACATTACACACAGCGCCATCTGGCCCCAAACTAAGCAGAGCTTGTGTGATGGAAGTCAGATAACTGATAGAATACATCAATACTTTTTTTTTTGTAAATACATACTTATAATACATACAGAACACCCAGATACAGAACAACCATTTGTTTATTCACAAAATGTTTACCCTGAGTAGGAATCGAACCCACGCCCTTCAACTCTCAAGGCAGATATACTACCAATGAGCCAACGGGGCTGTCAAATGCTACAAATAAATGAATCTTGAATCTTATAACATTTTTTTTGCCGCGAACTTTCAGACTTCACTTCCATTAGCAGTTTAGAATTGAAGTTAAAAACTGGTCATGATGTCGCCTTAACTACGAGTTACTCATACTACACGCCATCTGTTGTTAATGTTCCTCTCAGTTATTTTGGTTCGCCTTCCCGCTACTTACTGTTTGAGAGAGCTATTTTTAGCTTCCAGCGAGATACAGATGAAATTAATTCTATTTTAGTTAACTTTATTTATCCTGCTCTTGTAGACGCAAAATTGAGTCATTTGTAGACGAACAGACGTCACTTGTATGACCTCTGAATGAATAGGACTTCCGCATAATACTTAAGTATAGTACACATATACACGTCACGGTCCTCAGCACTGCAGTTACGCCGCCGCATTGTATATCCGATGAGTTTGCCATGAACCTCAGCGGTGCAGTTACGCCACTGCATGATTTATATCCGATGAATTTGCCACGGGCCTCAGCGGTGCAGTTATGCCACTGCGTGTTATAACTTACGAATTTGCCACGGGCCTCAGCGGTGCAGTTATGCCACTGCGTGTTATATCTTACGAATTTGCCACGGGCCTCAGCGGTGCAGTTACGCCACTGCATGATATATCCGATGAATTTGCCACGGGCCTCAGCGGTGCAGTTATGCCACTGCGTGTTATAACTTACGAATTTGCCATGGGCCTCAGCGGTGCAGTTATGCCACTGCGTGTTATAACTTACGAATTTGCCACGGGCCTCAGCGGTGCAGTTACGCCACTGCATGATATATCCGATGAATTTGCCACGGGCCTCAGCGGTGCAGTTATGCCACTGCGTGTTATAACTTACGAATTTGCCACGGGCCTCAGCGGTGCAGTTACGCCACTGCATGATATATCTGATGAGTTTGCCACGGGCCTCAGCGGTGCATTTACGCCACTGCGTGATATATCCAATGAGTTTGCCATGGGCCTCAGCGGTGCAGTATCACGCAGTGGCGTACTGCGTGATATATATCCCATGTATTTGCCACGGGCCTGCACTGATATATACTTACAATAAATGACTAAGGCCTAGAACTATCCTACTATCAGCTGACATTGTGACTAACCCGAGATAAATCGTCAGTACGTCTAGATAAAATGTCATAACAGATATGGATTGTGATCAAGTTCATTGAAATGTTTGTATTCATTAGAAGTAGGTATAGACGTGGATCAGCTAAAATCCTCGCTAGCGAAGGAACGTGAAAATTTAAAGAAATGGGGGACATCTTTTTATTTTAGTTTTGACATACGTAATAAATGTTTTGAAAATGACATAATTACAAAAATTAATATGTAATTGTTATTGTATCCTAGCAGACGCCTCGCGGTTTCACCCGCGTATTTCCCGTTCCCGCGGGAATACAGGGATAAGAAGTAGCCTATGTCACCCGGGGATAGTGTAGCTTCCCAACGGTGAAAGAATTTCTGAAATCGGTTCAGTAGTTTTTGAGTTTATTCGTTACAAACATACTAAAATCCAAAATTACAAATCTTTCCTCCTCGTAGATATGACCTTTGTAGCGATACCGTTTAATTCGTCTAGCAATCAAATTCGATTTCAATGTAGAATTATACTAAAAAAAACCTCTTTTTTATGTTTGACAGGCTAGGTGTTGACCACAGCTCACCTGATGTTAAGTGACGGTGTGGTCGAATGATTAACATTGCACCCGTGCGAAGCCCGCGCGGGTCGCTAGTCTCTACATAGTATAAAACAATGTCGCTTCCCGCCGTCTGTACGCTTAGATCTTTCAAACTACGCAACGGATTTTAATGCGGTTTCCATCAATAGACAGAGTGATTCAAGAGGAAGGTTTGTATGTATAATACATGCATATGCACCACATTATGCCAAACTGAAAAGAAAACTGACGTGTGTTTAGTTGTTGTAGTAAATTTATCTGGTACATGTTTTAAACTGAAAATATTGCTTAGAAAATGTTAATTGTTTTCTTAAAATATATTTTCATGTGACGGCTATTAGAGAATTCGTCGTGCGGCGCGACCACGTGAGGTAAAACTATAAACAATAATATAAGTATGTAAAGAACCATTACAAATTATTTCTAAAAATCCAGACGCTTACAGAATATATTATGACAGAAATTCAGATGTTTCGAGAATATTCCATAACGTGGCTCAATGAGCTCGAGCTGCCGGTGAAGGAAAACATCGTGAGGAAACCATAGCATGGTGGTAGCGTACTCTCTAGTACTCGGCTGGCTAGCTACCACGCGAGAGTTGGAAATCTGTCGCCAAGCATCTAACGGTGTGTTCCGGCAGCCTCACTTGAGAGCCAGTTCCATTCCAGGCTAGGTGTGCTTTACCATCTTCAACCACACCGTCACTTAACATTGAAAAATGTGTATTGTATGATTTATGTTACCTATAGTTGATCATGTATTATAATTATTTTGCTGACCATGAATTTAATGTCATAATTTATTTCTTTTGACTTAATAAGTGTCACAATAAAAGAGGCATTTAATGTCAAAATCAATGATGTACTATATACACTTCATAGGTCAAAATAATGAATTTAATTAATAAGGAATTTTTTTTTTAGTTTGACATAATGGATTATATAATTGACGTTAACATGCATAGCAAAAATATAATTTATTGTATACTTACAATATTGCATTAGGAAAAAACCTGCAACGATAATTGTAAATAGATTTTTTGAATAAAAAAAATAAAACATCAGGTGAGCTGTGGTCAAACACCTAGCCCGTCAGCCATAAAAATAAAGTAAAAAAACCCTTTTTAGGGTTCCGTACCCAAAGAATAAAAACGGGACCCTATTACTGAGACTTCGCTGTCCACCCGTCCGTCTGTCACCAGGCTGTATCTCAAGAACGGTGATAGCTAGACAGTTGAAATTTTCACAGATGATGTATTTCTGTTGCCGCCATAACAACAAATACTAAAAATAAACATTTAACGCGGGCTCCCATACAACAAACTTGATTTTTTTACAGTTTCTTGCTCGACACTAATAACGGTGACAGGTAGACGCTTTAACTATTCACAGAATATTTAGTTTTATTATAGATAATTGTACGGACCCCTACGTGTGTGAGTCCCAACTCGCACTTGGCCGGTTTTTTGGATTCGCCGCAGTAAGGTAAAATGAAAAATTTAACGATAAGCCATTGATTTGTATTCCATGGACATGCGCAGGCGAAAGTGTATCTATTCTATTGTCTTACACAATCGCGTGTGGGCGTCCAGGGAAAGTACAATCCAACGCGGAACATCGTTTCTTGCCGCCTAATTGGCTGTTATTGATTACAGCAACAGAGGTTGGGAATTAATCTAAAAAATATTTCCTCTTCGTAATTAGTATAGACAAGCGGACGCCTCGCTGTTTCACCCGCGTAGTTCCCGTTCCCGTGGGAATACAGGGATAAAAAGTAGCCTATGTCACCCGGGGATAGTGTAGCTTCCCAACGGTGAAAGAATTTTTGAAATCGGTCCAGTAGTTTCGGAGCCTATTCAATACAAACAAACAATCAAATCTTTCCTCTTCATAATTAGTGTAGATGACAGCTGTCACAGTTAGACATATGACATCGCGGACTTACTCGCAGCTGTCACTTTGCTATAAAACGTCACTTTATTCTATTGTCAATAGTTTTCGCAGCGCATGCTAAGCAATGCAGTTTGGGTTACATTATTGAAGTTTCCATGTGGATCCCCAACTGTTTTTTTAATAAAATATAGCCTATGTCCATCACGGATAATGCAGCATTCTAATAATGAAAGAATTATTAAGATCGGCCCAGTAGTTTCGGAGCCTATTCAATACAAACAAACCTTTCCTCTTTACAATTTAGGTAGATAAATAATACCTTTATTTACTACCTACACTCGACAAAAGACATTTAGAATCTTAAATCTTACGCCACATAATGTATAGGGGACTTTTATTCCTAAATAGCATCATGTTAACTGTAACTCACACTAGCTCCAATGAATATGAGAGTTTGTATGTGTGCGCACCCATTAGTCCTCGTCCGTGACATCACTCGGGATATCGAAACAACAATTTGAATGAACGTCTTCCTACGCAGCATTGCAAATTGTACCCTCCTCTACCACGGCACACATTGCACGCCGGCAAACTAGACGTGACCTGTGCTGCCAGCCTCTACAGCTACAACTGTAGATCTACGGTTGCATTACTGTAGATACACGGTTTTACATTCTACAGTTTGACGTCGACTTTTGTCTGTCTCTGTTTGTTTGTTTTTGTGCTTTAGCTGTCGGTGGTTAGGGCTGCAGAGTGAGGAACCTCCTCACAATGCGCGCCGTGTCAAGGATCACTGCCTTTTGAAGCTGACGCTTGACCCAACCGTCTAGCGAGTCTCTTAAGATGTTGGTCGAGACTCTTCGCTATAAGACCGTTTACCGTGACGACTATCGGGACAATGATCGTCGAATCAACATCCCACATGGCGGTTATCTCGTGAGCCAAGTCAAGGTACTTGCTAAGCTTGTCCTTCTCGGCCTTCACGAGATTCTCGTTATTATTATTAAATATTTGTATGTGATTAAAATAAATTGCATTAAACATTAAAAACTTAACGAATTACTATTAAGTAATTATGATTTTTTTGTCATGTCATTTTAATATATTGGCAATTTTTTTTTTGGTATTCGCATATTTTTATGTTGACAGTATTTTTATATTGACATATTTTATATTGACAGTATTTTATATTGACATATTTTATATTGACATGTTTGGATATTGACATACCTTATTTTGACATGTAATCAGTGTTTTAAACCCAATTTAATGACACGTTTAAAATTTTGAAGTGACTTGTAACATTGGTGTTATCAATAAAGTATTTGTATTTGTATTTTTTTTTTGCGTTTGCAGTTATTCTTAAAACGTGACTGGCAATACAACGTGACCGTTATCTGAGGCCTTGTCTATACATACAGCTAGTAATTGTTTCTTCATACATGGTAGAAATAATGAGACAATCTCCTCATGAAAGAAGACGACCATTACAGCCCTGTTGGTTCATTGGTAAAATGTCTGCTTCAAGATTTGAATGGCGTGGGTTCGATTCCCACTCAAGGCAAATATTTTGTGAATTAACAAATGTTTGTTCTGTGTCTGGGTGTTCTGTATGTAAAATACAAAAAAAAAGTATAAAAAAAAAAAATATCGTAGGACTATACATACAGCGCCATCTGGCCATAAACTAAGCTGAGCTTGTGTGATGGAAGTCAGATAACTGACAGAATACATAAATACTTTTTTTTGTAAATACACACTGTATTTATGTATTCTAGGAATGATGGTAAGAAATAACGCATGTCCATGACCATTGCAGCGGTACAGAGAATTTTACTTGGTGGTAGATCTCCTTAGCAGGAGGTCGTCTAGGTAGGTACCATCGCAGTACCAGATATTCTACCGCCAAGCAGTAGTGTGTAAACATTACTGTGTTTCGGTTTGAAGGGTACTTACTGCAGCTAGCGAAATCACTGGGCTGTTGAGACTAACCATCGAAAGTCTCAAAGTAATGAGCGCCAAAGCAGCGATGCCTGGACTTTGTTTCGTAACTCAATGTTCTGTGTATCGCTGCAATGGTCATGGACAGGCGTTATCTCTTAAAAAAGTTTAAGCAACAAAACAAAGTCAAACCCATGCATCGCTGCGTTGGCTCTCATTGTTTTGAGACTTTCGATGGTTAGTTTCAACAGCCCTGTAATTTTGATGCAGTACCCTTCAAACCGGAACACTAATATTTACACACTACTGCAAGGCAGTAGAATATCTGGTACTGCCTACCTAGACGACCTCCTGCTGAGGAGATCTACCACCAAGTACGTAGAGTAACTTTTACATTAAAAAAGTGAAGTCAGGCCAACGTAAGGCTTTAACAACGAACGGTAATTGAACGCGAGCGGTTTATCTCGAGATCTGTTCTGTAAAGTTTATTATATAAGTGGAACTTGTGATTTTAGCGCGCTCGGTAACTGTTTGGCGTAAATAACTCAACCGTGTATTTGGTAATCAGTTTTGACCGAGTCCAAAGAGTTTACAAATCCGAATGTGGGTCAGGCTTTTTCTTGTGAAGACATGTTCAAATTAGCTTCCAGCACTCGCGCTTGTGATTCGACACTTTATGAATAAAACGCCACCATTTTTATGCATAAACACTCGACAAAACACTAGTTTTGGAAAAAAATACAACGGAGCGACACGACTCTTCCCGCGTTCCCGCCAAAACTCCTCACTTATTCAAGGTACTAACACACCCCGCTGTTTTTTTTTCATTTGTGGCATCCCACTTTGTGCATTCGCCAAGTTTTAAGTGTATTGAGACGTTTTTCTTCAATTATGAGGATCGCTTGTCCAGCCTTTGCAGTATCACTGTTTCCACCATATTTATATGATATAGCTGAATATTATGAGAGCCACGTCTAGGTTTCCTGATGTTGTTGCATTCAACGCGCAGCTCTTATCAACTGTGCTAGTGACCGATAATGCGAATTTCTAGAGATAACGTTTGATTCATACTATAGAATAGATGCAGTGGAACTTGGAGTTGATTCGGCAAGAGAGGGAAAGCAGTGCGGAAGGCGATCCACTCCACTAGAGATCCTGGAGTTAGGGTTAAGGGGAACTAAGAGAGAGACGATAATATGGGGGGCTTTTATTTATACTCGAGCATCTTTTGAAGATTAGAAAAAGGCCTAAAAAGTGACTTTTACGGTCAAAGATGAGTTAGGGCGCAGTTGAAAACCAATAATGCTCGTTGCAACCTCCTAGGACCTCAAGGAGTAACCTCATTTATCATCATTTCAGCCGTAGGACGTCCACTGCTAGACATAGGCCTCCCCCATTGACTTCCACAAAGACCGGTTGGTAGCGGCTCGCATCCAGCACGTTCCTACAGTCTTTATTAGGTTGTCTGTCCACCTAGTGGGTGGACGTCCTACGCTTCGCGTGCCGGGTCGTTGTCTCCACTCCAGAACTGTGCAGCCCCATCGGCCATCAGTTCTGCGTGCTATATGCCCACTGCCACTTCAACTTGCTGATCCTCTGGGCTATGTAACGATAATTGTAAATATTTTACTTGATAGTAGATCGCCTTAGTAGGAAGTCATCTAGGTAGGTACCACCGCAGTACCAGTTATTCTGCCGCTAAGCAGTAGTGTGTAAAAATTGCTGTGTTCCGGATTGAAGGGTACTGCAGCTAGCATAATTACAGGGCTGTTGAGACTTACCATCGAAAGTCTCAAAGTAATGAGCGCCAAAGCAGTGATGCCTTGGACTTTGTTTTGCTACTCAAAGTTCTGTGTATCGCTGCAATGATCATGGACAGGCGCGATCTCCTACCATCAGGAGAGCGTCTCGTTCATCTGATTAATATTTACATTAAAAAAAAAAATGAAATGAAATATAAAATTCAGTAGTGTTTAATTTTAATAGTTAAAACAATATAACTGAACAGGATTTCACAGATTAGACAGATGTGCGAGTGAATGACATTAGACTAGTTTCCCAAGGACACCGTGTGCTATGCATTCTAGTTTTCATATCGAAACACGCTTTTATAAAAACACAATTGACTAATCGAGAACAGACTAAACATTTGGGAAGCGTAACATTTAAAATCTTTTTATTGGCAAAGTTGAACCACGATTTTTTTATTTTTTTTTAGGTTGTCAGGCCAGATGTTTGACCACAGCTCACTTGATGTTAAGTGACGGTGTGGTCGAAAATGGTAAAGCACACCTAGCCTGGAATGGAACTAGCTCTCAAGTGAGGCTGCCGGAACACACTGTTAGATGCTTGGCGGCAGATTTTTAACTTGAGGGTGGTAGGGTACTAGTTAGCTCCGTCGACTGCCCCTGCTGATGAGTCAGGTCCAGCTGCCGCCGATGTTTAAGTCTACACGAGATTGTAGCGTAAACATTGCCGTTGTACTAGAGTGCCGTAACAAAGGAAATCCTGTCTGCGATGCACGATACGAAATAGTGACAATCTAAATCAATACTGAGATAATTGAAATTATTTACTTGGTGGTAGATCTCCTTAGCAGGAAGTCATCTAGGTAGGTACCACCGCAGTACCAGATATTCTACAGCCAAGCAGTAGTGTGCAAACATTACTGTGTTCCGGTTTGAAGGGTACTGCAGCTAGCGAAATTACTGGGCTGTTGAGACTAACCATCGAAAGCCTCAAAGTAATGAGCGCCAAAGCAGCGATGCCTGGACTTTGTTTTGTTACTCAAAGTTCTGTGTATCGCTGCGATGGTTATGGGCATGCGTCATCTTTTACCATCAGGAGAGCGTATCGTTGATAATAGCGCACAGAAGTTGGGGCCGCTAAATCGAAACATTGGTAGACAATAGCTAAAATCAGTAGATCACCCAGTAAATTGGGCATCACTGGACATTTTGTAGGATAATCTTGCAAGTAAGCTATCCAGAATGAACGTTCCGAACGTGTCATCTATTACGTAATACATATAGAGCAATGACCGACAAGTTTTTGCATAAACGTCTTTCTTTTTAAACCCTAATTATTATAATTTGTCGTTTATTGAGATTTAATTATATCTGTTCAGTAAAGAATTATAAAATTTAACTATCAAATATATCAATTTCCTCTAACTCCTGCGATGATCTACGAAAAAAAACGGCAAATCTTATAAACCACCTTATAAAATAGCGGGCCGAGCGTATCACCTTGAGGCAGCCGGTTTCACATCCTGCCATACACACGGACTTATCGACCATAATATACAACATGATTCTATTCTAAATATTTCAGATTTCACTACCTACCTACAACTTTACTTGGTGGTAGATCTCCTTAGCAGGAGGTCGTCTAGGTAGGTACCACCACAGTACCAGTTATTCTGCCGCTAAGCAGTAGTGTGCAAACATTACTGTGAAGGGTACTGCAGCGACATTACAGGGCTGTTGAGACTAACCATCGCAAGTCTCAAAGTAATGAGCGCCAAAGCAGCGATGCCTGGACTTTGTTTTGTTACTCAAAGTTCTGTGTATAGCTGCAATGGTCATGGACAGGCGTTATCTCTTACCATCAGGTGAGCGTCTCGTTCGTCTCACTACGTTTAAATTAAATAAAAAATTCATCGTTGGATTTTTTTTCATTTTCAGATCAAATTCGCATATATATCTCACATCCCATGGATGGATGGATGTTGGTACATGTTGCCATTTTTCTCTAAAACTACTAGTCCGATTTTGATGCAGTTTTCAATAATGGATTCGGGTTTGATTGGTGCATGTTTTTAGATAAGTGTTACGGTGACAACTCACCAGGGGGCGCTCCAGAAAACATTTTTAGTGCAAATCCATGTTGCCAATATTCTCCAAGACTACTAGTCCGATTTTGATGCAGTTTTCAATAATGGATTCGGGTTTGATTGGTGCATGTTTTTAGATAAGTGTTACGGTGACAACTCACCAGGGGGCGCTGCAGAAAACATTTTTAGTGCAAATCCATGTTGCCAATATTCTCCAAGACTACTAGTCCGATTTTGATGCAGTTTTCAATAATGGATTCGGGTTTGATTGGTGCATGTTTTTAGATAAGTGTTACGGTGACAACTCACCAGGGGGCGCTGCAGAAAACATTTTTAGTGCAAATCCATGTTGCCAATATTCTCCAAGACTACTAGTCCGATTTTGATGCAGTTTTCAGTTATGGGTTCGGGTTTGGTGCATTATCATAGATAGGTGACAATAACTGTTTAACCGTTGTGGGTTTTTTCAACATTTTTAATTTTGCTTTCTTATGTATTGTTAATTATGTTGGAATATGTTTTACGTCACAAATAAAGTGTTTTATTTTATCTATTGTTAAAAATCCACAGATTACCCCCTACAACCTCACAAACTATAATATTCCAATTATAGTATGGATATATATGGCAAGGGATTTACCCCACAACGGGAAACCTTGCCACTGATGTGCATCATAACAGGAAAGTTAACAAATTACTTTTACACCTGTATTTTGTGGAATGGCCCGAGTTACCCGCTATCGGATTTTCCACCGGATTATATCTTCCTCGCTTTAAACAAACGATGAATTAGGATCCTCAAAGGTAGGCAATGGACTGCCAATGATAGCCCTATTAAATAAATAAGTATCGCAGGACATTACACACAGCGCCATCTGACCGCAAACTAAGCAGAGCGTGTACTATGGAAGTCAGATAACTGATAAAATACTTCAGTTCCATTCCAGACTAGGTGTGCTTTACCATCTTACTTAACATCAGGTGAACTGTGGTCAAACACCTAGCCTGTCAACCATTAAAACATTTTTTTTTTTGTAAATACATACAATACGGTAGCGGACGCCTCGCGGTTTTCCCGCGTAGTTCCCGTTCCCGTGGGAATACAGGGATAAAAAGTAGTCTACGTCACCCGGGGATAGTGTAGCTTCCCAACGGTGAAAGAATTTTTGAAATCGATCCAGTAGTTTCGGAGTTTATTCAATACAAACAAACAATCAAATCTTTTCTCTTTATAAGATGTAGACGACAACTGTAACAGTTAGACATATGACATCGCGGACTTACTCGCAGCTGTCACTTTGCTATAAAACGTCACTTTATTCTATTGTCAATAGTTTTCGCAGCGCGTGCTAAGTAAGGATTGTTTCAAATTTTTCACAGCTTGGGTTACATTATTGAAATTTCCGTACGGATCCCCAATTGTTTTTTAAATAAAATATAGCCTATGTCCATCACGGATAATGTAGCATTCTAATAATGAAAGTATTATTAAGATCGGTCCAGTAGTTTCGGAGCCTATTCAATACAAACAAATCTTTCCTCTTTAATAACAGTATAGATTCAGCTGGACCGCGTTCCGTCTTAACGAGAGATGTGCCGGCCTCAACGAGCGCCTTACGTCAATCGCGGAATACTATCACTCCGGCTGACAGCTCGGCCGTGGGAAAAACGTGCGCTAACGCGAACTGACACATGAACTTGCAATTAATGTGTCATTTGTCACATGTCAAAGCGAATCGCTGCTTTCTCTCGATACTTTTACTTTACTAGATAATTACTAGTAAAAAAAATTACATAAAGAGCTAACGCGGTGCGTATACGGCACCCGATGTTGACAGCCGTGAATGATACCGTCTGTTATGCTTACTTGGTGGTAGATTTCTTTAGCAGGAGGTCGTCTAGGTAGCTACCACCGCTGTACCAGATATTCTTCAAGCAGTAGTGTGTAAACATTACTGTAAAGGGTACTGCACCGATAGGGCTGTTGAGACTAACCATCGCAAGTCTCAAAGTAATGAGCGCCAAAGCAGCGATGCCTGGACTTTGTCTTGTTGCAATGTTCTGTGTATCGCCGCAATGGTCATGGACATGCGTTAGCTCTTACCATCAGGAGAACGTCTCGTTTGTCTCACAACGTTCAAATTAAATAAAAAATGCACCGTTGGTAATTTCAGATCAAATTCGCATATCACACATCCCATGGATGGATGGATGTTTGTTACTCTTTCACTCAAAAATTTATGAACAGATTTGGATGAAATTTGGTATGGAGGTAGCTGACACCCTGGATTAACACATAGGCTACTTTTGATCCCGAAAACATGTAGCGGGTAACACCGCGGGGCGCAGCTAGTACAAGAAGCTGAAGACACGAAATACAGAAACATTGGCAGAATGCACAGAGAACGACGTCAAAAAAGAGAAAAAAAAATTAGACACAATTAGATGAGCCTAGAGCGTTGATCTGTGAGTCATCTTTCCCACGTTTCAGATATTAAAACTATTTCAGTTCATAGAATAAATAACAGTTAATGGGAGTTATTTCGTCAATTTGTGCTAAATACCTAACTGTGCACTCGACGGGCCAATTTGCGTATGACCTGTTTGTTCAAACTGTTTTTTTTTTAATATTCTAAATAGGTTTGCGCCGCTTTTTACTCTGTATTTGAAGACACGTCGCATTTCGCGGGAAACCGATTTTTTGACAGCTCATACAAAGTTGACGACATAACTTTGTACGGCGTCTAGCAGAAAAAATCTCACACAAATAAATACGTTTAATTTAGCATTACCTCCTTACAAAGTTTAATAAAAATTGCTCTCAAGTCAATGCAGCCTATTGAGTTTTAGCGGGAACGTGGAAAGAGTCATCTCGCTTATTGTATTTTTTTTCAAAACTGGTGTTTTGTCTTGTGTTTATGCATAAAAATGGTGGTATTTTATTTATAAAGTGCCGAATCACAAGCGCGAGTGTGGGAAAATGATATAATGTGGTGAAACATTACTTTTCGTGTTGCTTCCAAAACTCGATCGAAGCTTTATAGTAAAGTCACCACTAGTTTACTGCATGACTGGACTTGACTTGACCAAGACTGGACTGTCACTATACAAATATAAAACACTTGACATTGGCAAATGCTCAAAATGCGACGCAAAAACCAAAGAAAAAAAAACGTAACCTTGTAAAGAGGTAATGCTAGATTCAACGTATTTATTTCGCTAGACGCTGTACAAAGTTATGTCGTCAACTTTGTATGAGCCGTCAAAAAGCGGTTAACATAATGGACAGAGTATAAAATACGTATGTAGCGATGACAGCTCAGTGGTTAGCGCGGTAGGTTCGCATGCCGAAGGGCGTGGGTTCAAACCCCAACAATGAGCTTGAGCTGCCGGTGAAGGAAAACATCGTGAGGAAACCAAAGCATGGTGGTAGCGTACTCTCTAGTACTCGGCTGGCTAGCTACCACCCTCAAGTTGAAAATCTCGCTCTGATACTTCAAGGAGCTGGGTTGGCTCGGGTAGATGTTGCTAGGGGGAAATGCACAATACACCCCAAGTGGGGCGTCAATGCAGAACTTATTGGCCACACTTTGAATAAGAATAACTTGTCAGAGAGTTGTGATTAACTTTAAACAAAATTTAAATAAAAAACATCTGTGGAGGCAGTATGGCTTTCCAGCTTTAGCCAGCCCGATGGGGCATTTCTACTCTTAAAAAAACGCATAATTCATATTTGTTGTCTGTAGATATAAATTATGTACTATATCTGGTTTTTTGCGGGAACGCGGGAAGAGTCGTGTCGCTCCGTTGTATTTTTTTCCAAAACTAGAGTTTTGTCGAGTGTTTATGCATAAAAATGGTGGCGTTTTATTCATAAAGTGTCGAATCACAAGCGCGAGTGTGGAAAAATGATATAATGTGGTGAAACATGATTTTTCGTGTTACTTCCAAAACTCCATCGAAGCTTAAAGTAAAGTCGCCACTACTTTACCAAAGCATGACTGGACTTGACCAATACTAGACTTTGACTGTAACTATAGATGTAAGACATGAATTATTGTAAAAACTGAAGACGAGGCAGTATGGCTTTATAGCTTTAGCCTGCCCAATAGGGGAAATTATATAACAAAAAAAAAAGCGTACTATATCTTTTTAGTTTAGTCGGTAGACAACTATAACAATTAGTTGCAGTATTGTTACACATGGAATGAGGTTATTACTCACCAATTCCTTTCTCGTATGCAAGTTCTCCAAACTTTTACTAAAAGCACTGTTTAACTTAACACTGTTCAATGTACCGTATCCACTTTTATCACCTTTTTGCCCATCGATGTAAGGCACATCATAAATATGGTCATCGAGAAACAAATCCGACTTTGCAATGTCACACTTGTCATAACCATGGTCATTTAGGAAGAATTCAGACTTTTCCGCGCGACATTTGCAACTTAAATGACACTTGAATCTGTCATCTTTATCGTCATTTCTGTGACACTTTTTACATTTCTCACTCATAAATGTACGTATGCACATATTTTCAGATTGTGTCGGTGAGTCTTTGTCCAAGCTGTTCTGACTACAAGAACAGACTTTGTGAATGTTATGACCAGAGTCCGAGCCAGAATTCAGCTTTGTATACGGAAGACTTGACATGGAAAGGTTGGCAACGCAATTAAGTTTGTTCAGGCAATTCTTTAAAGGAGATTCATTTTGGTTTTGCAGTAAAGATCTTTGAGTGATATCTAAAATTTCCGTACATAAATAGTGTATTTCTTTTGGTTGTTTCAGACTTAAATTCTCCTCAGCGATATCATAGATATTTTTATCTTTCCCCTCCTTTTTGGCTTCACGTTTTACCAACATTTGCTCCAGTTTTTCTAGTTTCCGTTTAGTATCACTTTTTTCCTTGTCCATGATTTCTGGGCCAAAACTCCGAGGCGGTTTCTTCGGAGGAGGTCCGGGCGGCAAAGGCTGTTTTAAAGCTTTCTTCAGTGTGTCTGTTAGTTTCAGGTGAGGGTTTTTACGTTCCAACTTCATGGTTTCACTCGATCCGGCAAGGTCTTCCATTATATCTAAGTTACTTTTCGTTTCAACATCTTCAGGTACCTTTGGATTCTCAAACTGAGTTGTTATTCTTTTGACTCTACCACTTTTGTCGTCGTCTAAGTTTTCTGTTTCTGAACTGACTCCACTGTCTGTCATGGTATCTAGCTTGTCATCATTTTTCTTAGGTTTTATAACTTGAGCGTACATAGCCAAGATATGGGGAGGAACTTCTTCAGCTGGGTTAGAATCTACTGGACTCGACTCTTTGACAACTCCCACTACAGCTTCCTTGGAATCCATTGCATACGACACAAAATTTTCTTTTTTCATCTGTTGTTCCAGAACATTGCCTAGTCTTTTCAACCTGTCTTTACTCAGCTTTCTTTCCATTTTCAGAAATTCGCTCGTCTCCGATCGTCCGTTGCAACTGCCGTGGCGTTTCGGTGCTTTAGGGCTGGTTAGTTTTTGACTCCGGTCGCAGCGGAACGCGTGAGACCGGTGCAGTTTTTTCCCTGGGTCACTAACTTGGCGGGTTAACGTAGATTTAGAATCACTGACACTTCTCTTCACGTCAATTTTGTATAACGCACTAACGTTAGGTTTCCGCGGGTAATCATCACTGGAATCTGTTTCAACTCTGTTTACCTTATTATAGATTTCGTCATAACCGATATCACGCGGTTTCTCCTTGTTTTCCTGCCTTTCGCACTCATTTCTGAGTTTGTACAGCTGCGAGCGTTGCTTTATCGGTGCGCTTTCTGCGTTTAGATTCTCGAATTTGCTTTTGATTGCTTGCACTCTATTTATTGGATGCGATATCATTCTTCCGTTATATTCTTTAGAACTGGCGGCATTTTAGCACCCGTTTCACACAACACAAGCGGTAAAAGTAAAGTAGCTGTTCAAAACAGTTTACAAACTGTTACTTAGATTACACGCGATAGAAATTCAAACTCGTTTCTTGTTTATTTTTTCTAAGTTCACAAGGGATCACAGCTACTTGTTTTTCCGTTTTTCACTACACTGTCGATACAAGAGACAGTAAAATGTATCGTTGCGAAATTGTAAACTACAGTTTCTGTTTTACACAGCAATTATGTATTTTGAAACTTTGAAACACAATCTTTGCACAAAGTTTACAAAACAGACGGCGGCCGTCCGTCCGTACGTTACGAGGGCATGTTAATATTAGTGTTGCTAGATCTATTGATAAAGTTGTCCTAAATCGGTCTTGAAGGTCGATATTAATAGGATAAAAATCTTATTTGTAATGCTTTAAAATTATATGCACAACTTCATGGTAATATGAATTGTGATATTATTATGTAAAAATGAAACAATGTAAATAGTTTTGTGCAGAAATAGTTTAATATTTTCCGATAAATTTGCAATTAGAATTGCGAAAACGTACTTAGCAGAGAATGCAAAATTATCTAATGTAGTAATTTCTATGTAGGGACGGACAACTTCAGCAATCAATAATCTTTTTTAGCAATATAATCGTGGAGCGTACTAAGCCGAAAAGTTGCTATTGAAGATTATCATATTATATCATCATGAAGAATACATTTTACCACAGGCAAAACACTGAAATCGATTAAAACGAACAGCTGTTCCGTAAAAAAAGTGATAGTTCAAGTTGATTTTCCACAAATTAGGGAGATATTTTTTTATATTGCAGGCATAAGACAGCTGTCAAAGCTGTTTCTGCAATGTTTTTTTTTTATCGCAAGCAGTTTTTGGCACTGCACAAAGATTTGAGCCTCGCGCGATAAATGCATTTAATATATTTTATTGTTTACAGCGCGCATCGCAAAAACTACAAATATATCAAAGATAACATGAATTCTGTTCATTAATATTCTTCATTCGATGACAAGTTCTTAGTAAATGCTAGACACAGACCGGGACAATGAACGCAAACGAATGTAATGCTATCTCGTTTTGTTTTAATTAAAATAAAAGAGACACCACACTTGTTAGCAAACGTTGGATTTAAGAGTCGTTGAGCAACTCGCTTGACATGCCACGCCATCTATTGATGAGTAATTAAAATAATATCATAATGCTGTCTGTTGATGAGTAGCTGTAGTTCAAAACGCAATAAGTTTTTATTTCACATTATAGTTAATACGCATTACAATAGATGGCGCTACCAGTCGAGCAAAAATTTTTCTTATTTTTTGGCAATCACTTATTTCAATGATAGTATTAATTATAATGATTGGTGAAAATCAAATACGTTTTAGTTACAGTTAAAATAAATCACAGTCAAGTCCAGGTAATGCCATTGAAAAGTCACTAAATACTAAAATTCAATTAAGATAATTATAGAGACAGTAGAAAATAAATATTATCGTCTAATTACAAAAAGGTACGTATATGAAAGGCTAACCAATATGAGAGTGTTCTAGGCTAAGTTATTGAAAAGTATTGCCTTGGGCAACGCTGTCTCTATGATAAAATATTATAATTGAATAGATAAGTATTTGAGCGTATTCAAAGCCCAACAATAAGCTAGCGAAATCTGCGAAGAGAAACATCGCGAGGAAACCATAGCGTGGTGGTAGGTTCTTTAGTACTGGGCTGGCTAGTTACTGACAAAGGAATGTCACCTAGCGCCTGACGGTATATTCCGCCTGCCACTTCTGATTCCAGACAATCCCGCGTACTCTAAGTTTCTTGGAGCGATATCTGTTAGGCGCTAACAATAAAGCTGTGCGACTGTGAAATTTACTGTCACTGATAGTTGATAAACCTGGAGCCAGTGGGGACACACCACCTTAGTATGAGACGAATCTGCCAGCGATTACTGTTAGAAAATGTTTATTAATCTACACTATTATAAAGAGGAGAGGAGAAATCATTTATAAATTTGATTTTATGCTAATAATCTACTGTTTTATTCAAGCAATTGTAATTTGCCGCAATTAAAGACCAAAATAAATGCCAGTAGCAGTGATTTCATTGTAAAATTATGTTCCATTGGTCCATAAATGGATAAAAATTGTTTGTATGGAAATCGAACCATCTTAAGTATATATTGTCAAAAGGATATAATCAGCTTTATGCTGTAAGTATTAGCAGGCTAGTCTTGTAAAAAAATAAAGCAATCGATGTGTTTTTGTCATATCTTTTTGTAACGTTATACATTATATGGAAGTTTGAAATTAATTAGTACTATAATACATATCCTGAATTATTATGTTTTAAGAAAAAATAATTTCAAACGGTTTTCGTTTCTTGAAATTATGAAATGTAATATGGCCAAATTATTTTCAACCCGTAATCTTGACATCAAAATATTTATAGGAAAGCCGTAATTTTATAGATTGACGTTAAATTCGTAATATATTTTGTACAATGTCCGATTTGAATAATTCAAAAAGTAATTTCATTTCTCTAGCGATTCAGCGAGGAAATGCCGCCAGTTTTATGGGTACGTTTGCGGCGGGTTCGACCGGAAGACCGAGTTTTTGATTAATTGAAAATAAAAATATTTACAGGTATTGAAACAAACAATAAAATATTTATTTGGATAAAACAAAGGTTTAGGTTAAGTTATAATTTTAGTCAGCATTTCTACCAACTTTTAAAGATTAAAAAAAGTAGTTATTGTGGTGACATAACTACAATAGTTGGACATATGGTATCGCGGACTTTTTTGTAGATATTTATATGAGTTCGAGTTCGAGTTCGTGTTCGAGTTCTCGTTCGAGTACGAGTTCGAGTTCACCTTCCAGTTCGAGTTCGAGTTCACGTTCGAGTTCGAGTTCACGTTTAAGTTCGAGTTTACGTTCGAGTTCGAAATTACGTTGGAGTTCGAGTTCACGTTGGAGTTCGAGTTCACGTTCGAGTTCGAGTTCACGTTCGAGTTCGAGTTCACGTTTGAGTTCGAGTTCACGTTTGAGTTCGAGTTCACGTTTGAGTTCGAGTTCATGTTCGAGTTCGAGTTCACGTTCGAGTTCGAGTTCACGTTTGAGTTCGAGTTCACGTTCGAGTTCGAGTTCGGGAACGCGGAAAGAGTCGTGTCTCCCTGTTGTATTTTTTCTTCGCCAGCATTTTGCCTCCACTCTCGAACTCGGGTGTTTTTCGGATAACTTAGTACCTAAAGCGGGTATTTTTTCTGAAGCTGATGTGATTAGAGCTAATTCGACTTGATTTTTTGATCTTGAGCTGGTTTCTTTTTTATCTAAATATTAAAATTAATATATGTAATCTTCATAAATTAAACAACCATTCTAGTTCTTACTGTATTAGATAAGAAATCAGTATAATTAAAATAAATGTACAATAAGATTGTAATCAAATTGATCTTAAATAACTTGGTTGAAGAATCCGCCCCTCAGCTAGGTTTTAGGTAATTGTGCTTTAAAAAAACAAACTATTCAACCGATTTTTCGTGTAATTTCAATGTTATGTTTAATTTATTATTATTATAATTTTACTTTTAAATTTTTGACATCTTTTATTATTATTTTTTGTCATTTTTTTGTTTTTTGTTTGTATAAATTTTGACATTCTATCTAACTAATTAGCATGCTACCCTATGTTCTTATATTTGACATGATGAATAATTGTGATTGGACGTTTTTTAAATAAATAAATAAATGATAGATACTCTAAGCAAAAGCACATTATTGACTCTTCGTAGCTATGATTATGATAGCTCAGTGGTTTACACTGTCGGTTCACACGCTGAAGGATGTAGGTTCAACTCCCGACAATAAGCTCGAGCTGCCGGTGAAGGAAAGCATCGTGAGGAAACCACAGCATGGTGGTAGCGTACTTTTAACCGATCCAAAAACTGAGAAGGAAGATTTTTTTTATGGTTGACAGGCTATGTGTTGGACCACAGCTCAACTGATGTTAAGTGACGGTGTGGTCAAAGATGGTAAAGCACACCTAGCCTGGAATTGAACTGGTTCTCAAGTGAGGCTACGGTGAGTACCGTTAGATGCTTGGCGGCAGATTTTCAACTCTCATGTGGTAGCTAGCCAGCCGAGTACTAGAGAGTGCGCTACCACCATGCTGTGGTTTCCTCACGATGTTTTCCTTCACCGGCAGCTCAAGCTCATTGTTGAGGTTTGAACCCACGTCTTCGGCGTGCGAACCGACCGCGCTAACCACCGAGCTATCATCGCTACAAAAATATGTTAGGTGCACGTAGGTATATAATTATGTCACGCGATCATTCCGCTAATTATGAATCGATTTTGATGATTCTGTTTTTGCTCGGTAGATCATACTTCAGAGGTGGTCCCATATTAATTTTATCGAAATCGATCAAGCGGATTTTATAAAATCTAAAAATTGTTTATTTATCTATTAGAAACAATTAATTCGTTCGGTTCAGGGGAACAGAATTCCATGTCCGAATTCTTGTCTAAAATTAAATTGAATTTAATACAAATACAAATACAAATACAAATCATTTATTAATAACACCAAAGTTACAGGTCATTTTTCCATTCATATTTAAAAATTATTATCAAAATCATTACATATGTCAAAACAATGAAAATGAAAATGTCAATAAAGTAATATGTCACATGTAAAATGTCAATAAAATTATGTCAATATAATTAAATGTCCATAAAAACAAAAATATTATAATTACTTACTAGTAATTCAATAATCTCTTAGTTTTAAATAATCGTCAAAGTCATAGAACAAGGTCTCTTGAAGCCAAGATCTTAGTTTGCTTCTGAAGCACGCGATGGAAGGTGCATCCCGGATGGAAGCGGGTACGCGATTATGGATTGATATAAGGATATAATATGATGATATATGGATATATGGATATAAGGATTGATTGAGATGATATATGGATATAAGGATTGATTCGATAGCATAAGTTATCCGCAATGACTTTCTCGCCGTTCCGCGTAACCTTATACCATTGTTTGCAGATAAAGGAACAGAAGAAAGGTGTGGCAGTACGTGGTGATTCCCAATAACCGGCCGGAAACCACCTATCGCGCATTTTATTGGACACGTAATATTTGAAGTTAATAATTTTACGTTTTTTATTTATATAAACATAAAGTAATACAGAGTCGTGCTATCACATAAATAATTAATAACATACTTCCTCGTTCACATTTCTCATTTATATTATTTTATAATTATACATATGGACAGACCTTGGTGTATATATATACAAATTCGGATATAAAGAATTTTTCAATAAGAACTTTGTTGAAAGAAAATGTAGGAATATCTAAAGTCAGTTGTATTTGAATATTTATGTCTTTATTTTTTTAATTTTAGCGCGAAATATCTACTAAATACTAATAGTAATACGTTAATTTTTATTCAAATTTAAAAATGTCAAAATCATATTATACAAATATAATTAGGTGTCACTTAAAACTATTTTAAGTCTCCCCGCGCATCGAGCCCCGGCCGAACGTTCCTGCAATACTGGCCGCGTTTCCCCGTTGGATCGCCAGGGAGATCCGTTGGGCCAGAAACCAGCCCGAACGGGGATCCCGCCCCTTCTCCTTCAGGCGAATCCCCAAATCATGCACAATCCTCCGAGCCTCGGCACACCACGAACCCGCAGTCTCGACGGCAAACGGGACAAATTCGTACGTTGCCCCCAAACAAGCATATTTGAGGTGCTTGCCTCTGGCAGCCGCTTCCGCTCCCGCACCAGCAGACTGCTGGGTGGCGGGGAGATGGCAGGAGGCGAACGTACTAACGCACGTTGCATCCCACACGAGGCAGCGGCCTCTCCGCCATGGGACCAGCGTAAGGCCATCAGGTCGCTTGCCGTCCAACCGCGACACACCTGGGGGCTCCAAGACACTCGGCACCTCCGCAGACACAAGCGCACGCTTTAAGATGTCATTGATGGCGTGATGTCGGGGTCTTCGGCCGGCACAACGAGTGCAGCCGAGGCTATGATGACCGTTCGCCTCAACTTGCGCCCCGCAAGTTCAGTTTATAAGTTATATATATGTTTGTTATTTCTTTTTGTAGGTGTCGGCGTTTAGCGCCATCTACCGTAATTTTGGTGGACTAGAGGTGGAGTGGCGCCACCTCTGACGTCACACTGGTTCCGTGCGCTGCTTGTTAATCGTGTGACGTATTTTGACTTCAACCAATGAGAGCGCGGTGGAAGTTGCGGATGTCGGCCGGTAGGGGCGCTGTGGGAAGCGAGCCGGCCGTGCGTTGAATGTTGAGGTGGAGAGATATCATTGATTCTTTGAGGAGAGATTAAGTTGGTCGGTTGCAGAGTGCGAAGCGGCACGTCTTGTCCCCAAGCTATGTAATAGTGACTATACTGTTCGAATCATTCTTAAACTAAAGTCGTTGTGAAGTTCTGATTAAACTTTGTACAAAAGAACTGAATTGTATGGTTTGTCTCCTCGCCCAGTAGCCCAGTAGCCCAGTAGCCCAGTAACCATGTATGGTTCGAATATCAGCCATACCACCATACCAACTATCCCTTCTGACGTCGTTCTTCGTTCACTCTCCGATATATGTATTTTAAATTGTATTGATATTTGTTTTATGTCATAAATAAAGCATTGTTTTGTAAATTAAAATAAACAATAAATTTAGATGACAATTATTAAAAAAAAAATTGTATTAAATAAATAAATAAATATCGCAGGACATTACACACAGCGCCATCTGAAAAAATAGGGTTTAGTATTTATGAATGACTAGCGACCCGCCCCGGCTTCGCACGGGTGCAAAATTCGAAAAAAAGTAGTCGCGTTTTCAAGGTGTACAATACTTAGTACATTATTTTTATAAATCCTGTAAGGTTAAGCCTGCGTACGCAATGTAAGCGGCAAGAAATGTAAGAATTTACGACACCACATTAGAAACCCTGAAAATAACAGTATTTCTCCATTATTTAATAGATGTTATTATACATAAAAACCTTCCTCTTGAATCACTCTACCTATTACAAAAAACCGCATCAAAATCCGTTGCGTAATTTTAAAGATTTAAGCATACAGACAAACAAACAGACAAAAATAGCGACTTTGTTTTATACTATGTAGTGACTAGCAGCTCGGCCCGGCTTTGCACGGCAAAACAATACTCGATTATCATTATAAATATAGAAAGAAAGGCAAGAATAGTTATTTGTAATACAAAGTTGCTTTTTAACCGCGCGCTCAATGTTGACGAGCGAGCGAGCGAAGGATTCTAAAATTACAATCCTGAGCGTTAGCGAGGGAATCCAAAGAGCACGAGGTGACAACTCTTTGCACTCGAGTGCAGCACGTAACTTGTCTCCCGCCTCAGCGAGGAAATGACTCAATGCAAAAAAACGTACACCGAGGAGGTTCCGAGTCTGAGTTAAAACAAATTAAAAAAAGTCGTATGATAAATTCGTCACATGGAGGTAGAAGTGAATAGGTTTAATGATGTTCTAAATTCAAATTTACTTTATCCTCTAGCGGATAAAAACGGCTTTTGCACTCAGATATCGAAGAGCAAAAATACTCTTTCCGAGATGGGGGGATTAAAAATGATTATATATTTATATTGTTAATCGAGTTTTGTTGTCGCGTGCGACGCCGGGGCGAGCCGCTAGTTACATGTACACAAAAGTACCTCAGTGAACAAATCAATTTGCAGTTCAGAGGTCACAGCGCGATGGCTAATTGCGATAACTTAGTGTCAGTTTGTCATTGTTTACAGATACTAACGACGCCGCGACAGGTTTCCTCGGAAAATGACAATGTCAGTATTCGATAATTGAAATGTGACGTCTGCGGTACTTCGCGGGCAGGGCTGGCGCGCGGTTCCCGCCGTCTTTATTTCATAGTAACAAATACATTTTTGGTTTTCGTTCTAATTTATAGATAAGACTTTATTTGTAACACTAGCTGCGTCCCGCGGTGTTGCCCGCTACATGTTTTCGGTATAAAAGTAGCCTATATGTTAATCCAGGATTTAAGCTACCTCCATACCAAATTTCATCCAAATCCGTTCAGTAGTTTTTGCGTGAAAGAGTAACAAACATACTCGCAAACTTTTGCATTAGTAGGAAGTATGATAGTAGGATTAGTGTAATAGATAGATAGAAACTATTGTTTTAAGCAACAATGTGGTCTAGGATGGAACACACTTACCTAGAAGACACCAGTTTATTCTTGCGTGTTTGAAGGCACTCATATTAAAACAAAGAGTTTCTATCAAGATATAAACTCTTGATTGTGCATATCAAAAATAGGAAAAAAAAGTTGAGAAAACAAAAGGACTAGCTGAATGCCACAAGTGGCGGCCTTATCGCTAAGAGCGATCTCTTCCAGGCAACCAAGAATGAAAAACGTGATACATCCTAAGAACAGACGGGAAATGTTGTAATTTAAACTAGTAAAAGTAATATTTATGTTTGAGGCCAGCGTTTTGAGAAATATTTCCCTACATACCTAATTTGATTGGTGATAGATCTTCTTGGCAAGAGGCTGTTTATCACCGCAGTACCAGATAACAGTTACTCAAAGTTCTGTGCATCGCTGCAATGGTCGTGGACACGCGTTATCTCTTACCATCAGGAGAACGGCTCGTTCGCCTCATTACTTTGACATAAAAAAGTAGTTAATTTTAATGTAGTATGTATCGTTATTATTTATATTATATTGTGTATTGTAATATTAATACTATTCTGATCTTTAAAAGTATTTTTGGCTACTTAATTATTTATAAAAATAGATTAACATTCGACGCATTTGGTTTAGTTTACGCAAGAATTTTTAGTACTTTTACAAGGTTAGGCGGAACGGTACTTTTAAGTTGAAGGGTATTAATTGTACTGATTGCTGACAATCGTAAAGGGTTAACCTTGAAATCGCAATCAATTAGTTGTAATTTTTTAGCGATGATAGCTCAGTGGTTAGCGGTGCACACGCCGTAGGTTCAAACCCCAACAATGAGCTCGAGCACGAGCGAGTCGGTGAAGGAAAACATCTTGAGGAAACCACAGCATGATGGTAGCGTACTCTCTAGTACTCGGCTGGCTAGCTACCACACGAGAGTTGAAAATCTGCCGCCAAGCATCTAACGGTGTGTTCCGGCAGTCCTACTTGAGAGCCAGTTTCATTCCAGGCTAGGTGTGTTTACCATCTTTGACCACACGGTCACTTAAAATCAGGTGAGCTGTAGTCAAAACATATTTTAGTGTCGGTTTCATTAGAACGTGATTCGAAATTAGGAGTATAATGAGCTCCTTTGAGCAGTGCTACCGTTCCGCATAGCCTCATATACTTGTCTGAGAAGTCAAAAATAAAAAAAATGTTGTAGGTACGTAATATAATTCGTGAATTATAATTATTTGACAGTAATTTAAATATTTAGTATCCGTATATTAGTTAAGTATTAATTATTTATTATAAGTATGTATAATATTTAAATAAGGAATAGCGTAATATTTTCATTGTCCATTTAATTTTCATGCATTTTAAATATCAGCGCATCTTTTCCGAGACATTGTTTCCAGTTTAATATATTAAAACAAGTGCTGCCAAGTTTACTTCGGTAAACAAAAAATATGTTTTAAGCATTAATAAAGTGGATCTCTTTATTAACAAAACCTGCGACCCGCCCCGACTTTGCACGGCTACAATGTAGATACTAATGTGGTGGTGGTTCCTTCTGAATCGCTCTGTCTATTGATGGAAACCGCATTAAAATCCGTTGCGTAGTTTGAAATATCTAAGCGTACAGACGGCGGGAAGCGACTTTGTTTTATACTATGTAGAGACTAGCGACCCGCCCCGGCTTCGCACGGATGCAATGTGGATACTAATGTGGTGCATGTGCATGTATACAAACAAATCTTCCTCTTGAATCACTCTGTCTATTGATGGAAACCGCATTAAAATCCGTTGCGTAGTTTGAAAGATCTAAGCGTACAGACGGCGGGAAGCGACTTTGACTATCATTCGTTACTTTGAAATATTTGATCTTTTTGTATTCACTGGTGAGGCTCTTTCCGGCGAATTTGGTGTTTTGTTCATGAAGTGCTAAATTCACATTTTTGTGTGCAAAAGATATAATCCGAAAGTCACAATTACTTTACAAGAGACTTTATTGTTACTTATTGTAACTTGTTTTTGTGACTTTGAAATGCACGTTAAAGTAGCGATGCCTGGACTTTGTTTTGTTACTCAAAGTTCTGTGTATCGCTGCAATGGTCATGGGCAGGCGTCATCTCTGACCATCAGGAGAGCGTCTCGTTCGTCTCATAACTTTTACATATTTAAAAGTATAAAAAGCGATGTAAAAAATGAAAAACCAAATTCTTTTTAAAGTAGGTATTACTTAAATTGGGACACAATTTACCGTTCAACAAATGTTTAGCTTTTTTAATAAAAAGTATTTGCACACTACTCAGCGGCAGAATAATTAAACTGTTAATATGCCTACTTAGACGACCTCCTGGTAAAGAAATCTACTTAATTTTTAGATAAACCTACAGTTCTAGACGGATGCTTAGCTGTCCTATAATTTTGTATTATTGAAGGAATCATCACGGCATCAATCTAATGCTATGTAATCTTTAAATAAAAACCGGCCAAGTGCGAGTCCGAGACGCGCACGAAGGGTTCCGTACCATTATCAATAAAAACTGCAAAAAAATCCCGTTTGTTGTGTGGGAGCCCCCCTTAAATATTTATTTTGTTTTATTTTTAGTATTTGTTGTTATAGCGGCAACAGAAATACATCATCTGTGAAAATTTCAACTGTCTAACTATCACCGTTCTTGAGATACAGCCTGCTGACAGACGGACAGCGGAGTCTTAGTGATAGGGTCCCGTTTTGCCATTTGGGTGCAGAAAATGTGTCGAGAAAGGAGAGTATAGTAGATATTTCTTAAGCTTCTACGATAAAACATTTACGCTTTTCAACCATTAGAATAACATATTTTTTTATGTGTAACTTCTATTGATACTTGACAGTAAAACTGAATATGCCGTGACGGCAAACGGCGTGACGCTCTCTTCTCTCTCTTCGGTCCCCATCTACGCCACTTCTATAGATTTCCTTGTGTGTGTACGCACGTATACTATAGTACGTGTAGTTGTAGTGTTGGCTCATTGGTAGCATGTCTGCTTCAAGAGCTGTGGGGCGTGGGTTCGATTCCCACCTAGGACAAGCATTTTGTGATATAAAACCAAATGTTTGTTCTGTGTCTGGGTGTACTGTATGTATTATAAGTATATATTTACAAAAAAAAAATATATTTAAGTATTCTATCAGTTATCTGACTTCCATAGTACAAGCTTTGCTTAGTTTGGGGTCAGATGGCGCTGTGTGTAATGTCCTGCGATATTTATTTATTTATTTATTTATCTGTTTCTGTTTCGTTCCGTGGCGGACATTTGGCATACCCATTTTGCTTGATGTTAAACGGAGATGCGGTCGGCGATAAACGTCGAAAAAAGACACCCAGATTGTATCTTTACTTATGATTATCTCATCATTCATCATCATCACCATTTCAGCCGTAGGACGTCCACTGCTGGACATAGGCCTTCCCCATTGACTTCCACAAAGCCCGGTTGGTAGCGGCTCGCATCCAGCGCGTTCCTGCTACTTTATGAGGTCATCTGTCCACCTTGTGGGTGGACGTCCTACGATGACCTCATTGTAGGTAAAACACATTCCTTCCGTTACATGAAATTATTTAAAAAAAAATGTCAATAAGTAGATAGTTTCTTGCATCTTTTTCCGCAGTTGAGCAAGCGGCGCGTCCGCGACAGCCCTGGCGGCGAATGCTTTGCAGTGCTTATTCACAATTCTGGCATTACAGTCGGGCTTGACTGCCCGATTTGACAACGCGTGCCGAGCGGCCATTGTGAAACACGAAACTGAAACCGCGGGAAAGTGAAAAAAGTTTCGCGCGCTTTTTGACAGTTCGACAGTGACAGCTAGTGGCCAGTGCTTTTATTTTTTTTAAGTGCATGTGAGTGTTTGCGAAGACTTTGCAGTGATAATTCTCGGATCGGCCGAAGGTAGGTTATGTAGTATTATGTCATTTTCGCTAATTTTGCTTTCACTGCAGTCAGGTGGGGATTTGGGGCAGTGGGGCACTGGAAAGTCAAGAGGCGGAGGCTGTGAGCCTAAAATTATTGGTCGCTTGCGTCTCGACAATTTTAATTTCACTTTTTCAAGACATTGAAGAATTTACTTGCACTTTTATTTAATAGCGAAGATGACACTACCGGCTTTTTAAATGCGGCAACTTTTTGGCTTGTAAATTGACGCATTTTTCTTACTTTATAATTACGTTAAGCTTATCTTGATAAAATAATGAGGAACCTGTTATCTTTCATGACAACTTTATATAAATACGCAAGATAATTGCTTGGAACTTAATTTTTAATTTTAACGACTGTTATTTTCAAGACGTTTTTTTTAATTGTATATAATTATTTCAAATTGAAAAATTACCAGGTTTAATTAATTATTTGTTTATTAAAACTTACTAATTTAGCCGTAATAAAGTATTGAGTATTATTTATTATGACTTTGTTTTTTTTAGTGTAAATTCGTTTATAAATCTCTTAAAAGGAAATTTGTGCGATAGACGATAAAATATCGAATCAATAGATATAGCGCGATATTCGTTGCAATTATGGATCAGTGGTTAACGAGGTCGGTTCATACGTTGAAGGGCGTAGGTACAAATCCTAACTATTAACTTGAGCTGGCGGTGAAGGAAAACGTCGTGAGGAAACCACAGCTTGGTGGTAGAGTACTTGGCTGGATCTTTAAGTTGAAAATATAGATGAACATGGTGGTGTACCGCCGCCGCCGGTGATATAAGGCAGATCTGAATCTGGGTCATGTATAAACATTTCATTATAACTGCTACATTTAGTTCTGCGACAAGTTTATTCCTCACGTATAAATACATAATAATGTGGATAAAATTATCCTAGCTCTACGTATTGCATATTTACATACACTACTCGCATCCCGTGGGTTTCTTCGCTACGAACCGTTGGATTTGTGAGCATTACCAACTGTACAGCCAAAATTAACAAGTGGATACTAATGTGTCGAATCTCGCTTACTTTTGGTATGTCTCAAAGTAATAAGCGCCAAAGCAGCGATGTTACTCAAAGACTTTGTATTGGTACTCAAAGTTTTGGGTACCGCTGCAATGAACACTACTGCTTGGCGGCATCTTATCTGGTACTGCGGTGGTACCTATCTAGACGACCGCTAAGAATACCTATTTTTATAAATTTTCAGTTATCTATATATATCTATACTATTATGAAGAGTAAAGATTTGATTGTTTGTTTGTATTGAATAGGCTCCGAAACTACATTCCAAAAATTCTTTCACCGTTGGGAAGCTACACTGTCCCCGGGTGACATAGGCTACTTTTTATCCCTGTATTCCCACGGGAACGGGAGCTACGCGGGCCTCGCTAGCCAGCCGAGTACTTGAATATACGCTACCACCATGCTATGGTTTTCTCACGATGTTTTCCTTAATCGACAGCTCAAGCTCTTTATTAAGGCTTGAACCCACGCCTTTCGGCGTGAGAACCAACCTCGCTAACCACTAAACTATCATCGCTGACAAACAACTAGACAAAATCTAATGATATGATAATACGGAGAAAGATATATGATTGACAACGTATAAGAAAGTTAAGAATACTTGGGATGTGTCGTGGGATGACATCTGACAGATGAAACGTTAATAATATGTAGAGATTTACATCACATGCTGTAGTGCCCAGTTACCACTCTCAAGTTAAAAATCTGCCACTAAAAATATAACATTGTGCACCGGCAGCCTCACTTAAAAGCTAGTTTCAAATACAAATCTTTTATTAATAACACCAAAGTTAGTCATTTTTCCATTCATATTTAAAAATATCAAAATCATAACATAATTATGTCAATACAATGAAATAATATGTCACATATGAAATAATTATGTCAATAAAAATAAAAACATCATAATTACTTACTAGTAATTCAATAATCACTTTTTTTTTCATTCCAGTATAGATGTGTTTACCGTCTTCGACCATCACCACTTAATATCGGGTGAGCTGTGGTCAAACACTTAGCCTATCAACCGTTAAAAAAGATGTCGCGACATCCACATTTTTATAATTTGAACACACATACACCCAACTTTTGGCAAAAAAACTTCATTAAAATCAGTCATCGTAAATAGAGTCAGAGGGGCAAACCGTCTAAGAATTAAATAAGTAAAATTCATTTTATAATAGGATAAAAATAATTCCACGTACCAAGTGATATATTACTAACTACCTACAATACCTACATATAAGTTTTTTGTTATGAGACTAACCATTGAATGTCTCAAAGTAATGAGCGCCAAAGGAGCGATGCCTGGACTTTGTTTTGTTACTCAAAGTAATGAGCGCCAAAGCAGCGACGCGCTGCACTTCGTTTTGTTTCAAAGTATTCATCATCAAAGCAGCGACGCGCTGTACATTTTTCTATTACTCAAAGTTTTGGGTACAGTTGCAATGTTTATATATTATTCCTTACCTTCAGAAGAGCGTGTTGTATTTAAATTTAAGAGTTAAAAATATTACCCGCCTTCGTAAGCAGTAGTTTCCAAAAAACAATTACGCTCCCCTTTTTCATCTTACTACGAAAAAGAAAAAACAAACACTCTTTCGAATCTAATATCAGCAACTATTTACCCGCCCTGCTTCACACGGACATACAAAGCTTCCAGAAGAACATTTCTAAATCCAAGTGAACACCGCATCAAAAACCGTTGTGTACTTTAGAAGAAATAAGTGAACAAACAGACAAGCACGAGAGCTGATTCCATTTTATGTTATTTAATGAAGTGTATTTAAGGTAATGTAAATATTTTTAAACAAACAATTAAGTAACTACCTATGTGTTTAAGTTATTTACCTATGTACTCGGCGGTGAAGGGTTTATTCGCAAGGTCAAAGAAATACATGCATAATAAAATAAGTTATATTATATTAAAATAAGTATATAATTATGTTCTGGTGGTGGGTCCATCGCGTTCTAAGACCTGTAACTAAAGGGATTTGCGGAAAATTCGTCGAAAACAATTCGTCGAAAAAACATTTCGTCGAGGACACAATTCGTCGAATCACAATAATAAAAATGTCAATATAATGATATGTCAAATATATGGTAAGAGATAACGCACGTCGTAACCATTGCAGCGATACACAGAACTTTGAGTATTAAAACAGAGTCCAGGCATCGCTGCTTTGGCGCTCATTACTTTGAGTAACAAAACAAAGTCCAGGCATCGCTGCTTTGGCGCTCATTACTTTGAGTAACAAAACAAAGTCCAGGCATCGCTGCTTTGGCGCTCATTACTTTGAGTAACAAAACAAAGTCCAGGCATCGCTCCTTTAGCGCTCATTACTTTGAGACTTGCGATGGTTAGTCTCAACAGCCCTGTAATGTCGCTACAGTATCCTCCACAGTAATGTTTACAAACTACTACTACTTAGCAGAATATCTGGACTGCTGTGGTACCTACCTAGACATTTGACCACAGCTCACCTGATGTTAATTGACGGTGTGGTCGAAGATGGTAAAGCACACCGGAAAATACCGTCAGATTTAGGATTTTCAACTTGAGGTTGGTAGCTAGCCAGCCGAGTACTAGAGAGTACGTTACCACCACGCTATGGTTTCCTTTATCGGCAGTTCAAGCTCATTGTTGGGGTTTGAACCCACGCTCTTCGGCGTGCGAACCGGCCGCGCTAATCAATGAGCTATCTTACTACTGAGCTACTTGGCTTATCGAGCAGGCATTCTACAGGTTTGATGACGTGATTTTACTAAAAACTATATAATTTTTGTGTATTAAATTAATTCATTAATCGTTATTATTTTATGTACATTTTTTTCATTGTAATTTAATTTATTTTTTTTAATTGCGAATTGACCTGTGAAATTTAAGCCTTTTTTTTAAATTTAATATTTTTTATTATTATTTGACTTGTAACGTATTTTATCAATAAAATACTATGACTATGACTACCATCGCTACATATTAATTATAGTTTTACATACTATTTAATGAGCATGATTAATTTAAACTTACATAAGCAGATCATATTCCGTTGCTTAGTGTTAAATATGTCAAAGTATATTTATGTGGTAATTAATATTTTAATGCTTCGTAATGATAACATGTGTGAGGTTTGCTGATTGTTAAATATTAGTACTTATTGCAAACAGTAGGCACTTTGTGTTTTGCAATAAAATTGTGCTTGTGCGTGTAAAAATGGGTTATGAGCGAATCAGACTCGCGTGGCAAGGATTCCGTATATTACCCATAAATATCGCTATTGTAGCCATGATGGCTCAGTGGTTAGCGCGGTTGCTTCGCATGCCGACAATGAGCTTGAGCTACCGGGAGCGTACTCTCTAGTACTTGGCTGGCTAGCTACCACACGAGAGTTGAAAATCCGCCGCCAAGCATCTAACGGTGTGTTCCGGCAGCCTCACTTGAAAGCCATTTCCAATCCAGGCTAGGTGTGTTCACCATCTTCAACCATACCATCACTTAACATCAGGTGAGCTGTAGTCAAACACATAGCCTGTCAACCATAAAAAAATAATTAAAAGTTGAATTTTATTATTAACTTGCGGACGTCTCGCGGTTTCACTCGCGTAGTTCCCGTTCCCGTAAAAATACAGGGATAAAAAGTAGCCTATGTCACCCGGGGATAGCGTAGCTTCCCAACGGTGAAAGAATTTTTGAGATCGGTCCAGTTGTTTCGGAGCCTATTCAATACAAACATTCAAATCTTTCCTCTTATAATATTATAGATATAAATAGATAGATGTCTGAAAATTTATAAAAATAGATATTCTTAGCGGTCGTCTAGGTAGGTACCACCGCAGTACCAGATATGCTGCCGCCAAGCAGTAGTGTATAGTCATTGCAGCGGTACCCAAAACTTTGAGTACCAATACAAAGTCTTTGAGTAACATCGCTGCTTTGGCGCTCATTACTTTGACACATACAGAATCAGAATAACCTTTTTCGTATCACTATGTGTAGTCAATGGTTAACCTCAATAGCCCAATAGTTAATGTGATTATGAAAACACATTATTTATAACGAAATCCTTAGTTTGTGTATGTTCAACTAATTTTATTTAAATACATAAACTATCCCACAAATATTATAAATGTGAAAGTTTGGATGGATGTTTGTTACTCTTTCACGCAAAAACTACTGAACCGATTTAAATGAAATTCGGTATGGAGGTAGCTGAAACCCTAGATTAACATATAAATTACTTTTTATCCTGATATGTGGCGGGTAACACCGCGGAGCGCAGCTAGTACAAAAAATTGTGGGAAAAATCTAGAAAAGTTTAGTCTAGAAACAATTCAAATATTTGAACCCAGAACTAGTCGTCTAATGGCAATTGCTTATCTATGCGCTGGAACAAATAAACTAGCGTTTTGTTCACGCGTCGTCGGTTTAGTACTTGGTGGTGTCCTGTACAAGTCGCCGTGGCGGTAACCGCAGTATCAAATATTCACTAAGTAGGTACTCTTGTAGCGATGATAGCTCAGTGGTTAGTGCGGTCGGTTCACACACCAAAGGTAATGAGTTCATGAAAACATCGTGAGGAAACCATAGCATGGTGGTAGCGTACTCTCTAGTACTCGGCTGGCTAGCTACCATACGAGAGTTGGAAATCTGCCGGTGTGTTCCGGCAGCATTAGCCATTCCAGGCTAGGTGTGTTAACCATCTTCGATCACATCGTCATTTAACATCAAGTGAGCTGTGGTCAAATACCTAGCCTGTACATTATATACATTTAAAAAAACCGACTCCTTAGGCCATATGAACACACTGCTCCAATGAAACCGCGAGGTTTCCGACCAAACGGAAATATCAGCGATGTATACAACTTTTTTACATTTTTGTAGATATTTTAAAAACCGCTCGATCGATTTCGATAAAATTGATATGGGACCACCTCTGAAGTGTGATCTACCAACCAAAAAAAAAATATTATCGCGAAACAAACATACAAAAACATACATCTTGTTCTGTATGGATGCAATAAACATCTTGAATCTTAAAAAAAAACAGTCGATTTGAGAACCTCCTCCTTTTTTGAGTCTGTTAAAAATGCACCAATATTACTCGGCTGTTGAGACTGACCATCAAACCATTTTCATTGTATTGACATAATTAAGTTGACTTTGGTGTCAATCAAAGATTTGTATTTGTATTTGAAAGTCTTAAAGTAATGAGCGCCAAAGCGGCGATTACCTAGACTTGGGTTTGTTACTAAGTTGCGGCGACGTACCGCTGCGACGGTCGCGGCGAGCGTTTTCGCTTCGAAGATGTTTCCGTTGAAGCCAGTATTGAGTATGAAAGGGTTCCACAACCATCACCAGACATAATAAATACCGATGTGTTACGAAATGAAGACATCATAACCGGCTGACCTTAGCGTAACCGGCCGGTTCTTAGTCAAACGAACACAGGTTCGATTCCAGTTTGATGATCATTTATTGTTTTACTATTCTGTGTGGTAGCTATTGTTAAATTACTGGGCTTGACAGCCCTGTTGGTTCATTGGTAGTATGTCTGCTCCAAGAGCGTGGGTTCGATTCCCATCCAGGATAAGCATTGTGTTGTATAAAAAAATGTTTGTTCTGTGGCTGGGTGTACTGTATGTATTTCCAAAAAAAAAGTACTTAAGTATTATATCAGTTCTCTGACTTCCACAGTACAAGCTTTGCTTAGTTTGGGGCCAGATGGCGCTGTGTGTAATATCCTACGATATTTGTTTATTTACTTACGTTGGATTTGTTAGAGTAATGAGCGCCAAAACAGCGATGTTACTCAAAGACTTTGTATTGTTACTCAAAGTTTTGGGTACCGCTGCAGCGGTTATGACAATTTGTGTGTGTATGTATGCATGTATTATTATATATATTATAGTATATTAATACATATAAAATGGTCATAAAATGTTACAATGAAATGCTGTACGTGTCGAATAATAAGTAGCGATACATGTATATTTCTAATTTTGCTACATTAAGCGTTGTTCACATATTTTGTCTATAAATATCGTGACTCACGTGACTCTTGTTGTAAAGGCAGCTAAAGCTAAAGGTTCTAAATAGTTCCACAGTATAATTAGGAAGAATTCTCCCGTTTACAATGAGATTTTTCGACGAATTTGTAATTCAAATTATTTTATTGACATAAAAACGTTGTAGGTACATATACAATTATGTGACAAAAAAAAATCAAAAAAATATACATTAAAAAAAATCACATTAAAAGAAAAAAAAAATAGTAACAATAATAATCATTCCATCAGTAAAAAACATCGGCAAGAGTAATAGAGCTATTACACTTATCCCATTGATCGATCACATTTTCACAATAAGTCAAAATGTATCTAATGTCTTTGTATCTTCTAAGTTCTGGGTTCCATTGCAATGCATTTACGAGTACTGCTCGCACGTTTGGGATGAATCCGCCAAAGCTACTGGCTCTGGAGTCTGCGTCTTACAAAGCCTAGAACATTTTTTTTAGGTTTGACAAGCTAGGTGTTTGACCACAGCTCACCTGATGTTAAGTGAAGGTGTGGTCGGAGATGGTAAAGCATACCAAGCCTGGAATGAAACTGGCTCTCTAGTGAGGCTGCCGGAACACACCGTTAGATTTTCAACTCTCGCGTCGTAGCTAGCCAGCCGAGTACTAGAGAGTGCGCTACCACCATGCTGTGGTTTCCTCACGATGTTTTCCTTCACCGGTAGTTCAAGGTCATTGTTGGGGGTTAATTCTTCATGCGAACCGAGCCCGCTAACCATTGAGCTATCATCGCTACAATGACAATGGAATGCGCTGCCTGAGTAGGTGTTCCCCGAGGGATATAATCTGGGTGTCTTCAAGTCGAGAGTGATTCGGTATCTTCTAGGCGAGCGTGCTTCATCTTAGACCGCATCATCACTTAACATCAAGTCAAATTGCGGACAAACGTAAGCCTATTTCTTATTAAAACATTTGGTACCTTGAACTTTGAGTAACATCACAAAGTCTTTGAGTAACATCGCTGCTTTGGTACTCATTACTTTGGCATATTTGACGTCGAGTCTCGACAGCCTTAAAACCTATACACAGTAATGTTTGTACACTACTACTTTGTTGCAGAATATTTAACAAGGCAGTAAATCATTTTTTTTAACTATTTATTTGCCTGCTTTTGGGTTACAAAGGTCTAAGTGCGAATTAAGTTATATAGCCAATAACATCCTCACATCAGGAGTCAAATTATATAATACTAGCGGCGCCCCGCGGTGTTACCCGCTACGTGATTTCGCGATAAAAAGTAGCCTATGTGTTAATCCAGGGTCTCAGTTAGTTACCTCCATACCAAATTTCATGCAAATCCGTTTAGTAGTTTTTGCGTGAAAGAGTAACAAACATCCATCCAAACTTTCACATTTATAATATTAGTAGGAAGTAAGATATATACATAGACCTAATATTTGTCGGCACATGAATACTTATCCTGATGAGAATCGAACCCACACCGCAGCTCTTGAAGCAAACCTAACAAGACAAAGCGATAACTTGGCACAAAGCGTTTCGATTATTACTTCAAAAAATATTTCCATCTTCGTGTTCGAGTGAGGTTACCGGCGGCGGCCGCGCGTTGTGCCACAAACCAGTGGCTTGCAACATTATTGCACACTACTGACGCCGGCCTACTACTCCGGAACGGAACTGCTTCGACGTGCGGCTAGGTAAACAGATCTAGTCACTTCGTCCAACCCACTTGTTATGGCATCCATTTGAAATTTTACAAATGCTTATAACCTTGGAACTTACAAGTTGAAATGGGGGCATTGCACTCGTAAGTATAAACAACTTTTACTTTGACCATAACGCTGAAATTACAATTTTTTTTAATTTAAAAGTAATGAGACAAAGGAGGCGCTCTCCTGATGGTAAGAGATATGCCCATGACCATCGCAGCGATACACAGAACTTTGTGTAACGAAACAAAGCCCAGGCATCGTGGCGCTCGTTACTTTGAGACTTTCGATGGTTAGTCTCAACAGCCCAGTAATGTCGCTGCAGTACCCTTACAGTAAAGTTTACACACTACTGCTTGGCTACAGTTTCGTTTCAAAGCAAGTAAATATGATTTTTTGATATTGAAAAACAAATTGATCTAATTAATAATAGATTAAAATCCCACTTAATATTTTAAATGTGCAAGTTTGGATGGATGTTTGTCACTCTTTCACGCAAAAACTACTTAACGGTTTTGGATGAAATTTGGTATGGAGATAGCTGAGATCTTGGATTAATACCTAGGCTACTTTTTATCTCGAAAACATGTAGCGTGTAACACCGCAGGTCGCAGCTAATCCCACTAATATTATAAATGTGAAAGTTTGGATTTATGTTTGTTACTCTTTCACGCAAAAACTACTGAACAGATTTGGGTGAAATTTGGTATGGAAGTAGCTGAGATCTTAAATTAAGACATATGCTACTTTTTATCTCGAAAACATGTAGCGGGTAACACCGCAGGGCGCAGCTAGTAAGATATAAAGCTAACCGCTACAGCGTTCTATTCCTAGAACACCAATGAGATTTGCTAAAGAAACCATTGACCTTGCAAACGATGTTGGTTGTTGACCACAATCTCATGTTAACTGACGATGCGGTCGAAAATGTTTTCGCTATTAAAACGTACTCAAGGTCTATTATTCTCATGGAGTGGTGAAAGTACGTGGCGTGATGTAAGGCTCCAGCCACACGAGCTGAGGCGTAACGTGGCTCTACAATTTGTCCAAACCCCGTTATGTGTCATTACTCTGGTACGATTAAATAAATAAATTAGTAGCGATGATAGCTCAGTGAATAGCGCGGTAGGTTCGCATGCCGAAGGGCGTGGGTTCAAACCCAACAATGAGCTTGAGCTGCCGGTGAAGGAAAACATCGTGAGGAAACCACAGCATGGTGGTAGCGCACTCTCTAGTACTCGGCTGGCTAGCTACCACACGAGAGTTGAAAATCTGCCGCCAAGCATCGAACGGTGTGTTCCGGCAGCCTCACTTGACAATTTAAATATATCTTTTCATCCCCCCATCTCGGAAAGAGTATTTTTGCTCTTCGATATCTGAGTGCAAAAGTCGTTTTTATCCGCTAGAGGAAATCTGAAATCTGAGTAAATCTGAATTTAGAACATCGCGTGCGCTAAGTTTGTGAATTCAAAACATTATTAAACCTATTCACTTCTACCTCCATGTGACGAATTTATCATACGACTTTTTTTAATTTGTTAAAAACTCAGACTCGGAACCTCCTCGGTGTACGTTATTTTGCATTGAGTCATTTCCTCGCTGAGGCGGGATGACAAGTTACGTGCTGCACTCGAGTGCAAAGAGTTGTCACCTCGTGCTCTTTGGATTCCCTCGCTAACGCTCAGGATTGTAATTTTAGAATCCTTCGCTCGCTCGCTCGTCAACATTGAGCGCGCGGTTAAAAAGCAACTTAGCACTCTTGTATAACAAATATTTATTAAAATCAATTACTTGTAGATACGCTACAAAGAACGCGCCAATTTGACCTCACCCTAATTTGACGTAAAATGAAAATTGTAATGTACAGTTGGTCGCTAACTCCCAAATAAGTGGCACAGATGTTATGAAGGTGAGTCGGCGATAAAAACTAGACCCATATTCATAAAAAAGCTGGCAATCATCGAACCGCGACTTCTCCGCGGGACGGATTTGATTATTTGTTCAAGTGATTGATTGTTTATTTTCTTGTCGCATTGAAAATTTCATCAGTAATTCACTTGTTCAATTTAACTTTTTTAAATATGATTACTTATTTATGAAAGTGTTACGCCATGCAAAGTTCTTAATTATTCCTTTTGTTTTTAAGTTATTGCATAGCTTCTATCGCGGGCCTTGAGCGTGGAGACCGAATCCAGAAATTCCGTAACGAAAATAACCTAACACCCCCCACTCCCACCGGCACAGCGGTGATACTTTTTAGTTTTGCCATCTATCGATGAATAGCAGAACTTTTAATGCAATAGCTTTACCGCGGCAGTCCCCGAGTGTCACACGTCTTTTTTTTTTTAGTACTAACTAGCTGACGTGCGTGACGTCACCTGCCGGCTTCGACGGAAGACCAGCGCCCCGGCTGGCTTCAGTCGGCATTATGCTGAGTCGAGGCCGGTTTGTGACATAAAATATATTTCAAACTTTTTGTTTTTTTGTTTAATTTTTATTTATTGTATACTATACCTACTACCTTTAAGTTTTTTTCTATGTTTTATGTTTATTGTTTATTTTTTTTTGTATGTATGTATTGTAAATTATGTTGAAATGTGTTTTATGTCATAAATAAAGTGTTGTCTATTGTCTATTGTCTAGCTGCGCCTTGCGGTGTTGCCTGAAAAAATAACTCGTAGGACTATACACACAGCGCCATCTGGCCCCAAACTAAGCAGAGCTTGTGTGATGGAAGTCAGTTAACTGATAGAATACATCAATACTTTTTTTTTTGTAAATACATACTTATAACACTAAAAGTAGCCCATGTGTTAATCCAGGGTGTCAGCTACCTCCATACCAAATTTCATCCAAATCAATTCAGTAGTTTTCGCGTGAAAGAGTAACAAACATCCATCCAAACTTTCACATTTATAATGTTAGTGGGATTAGGATTGCGTTTGACCACCACATTTTTTTAAAATGTAAAAGTTATGATACGAACTAGACGCTTTCCTGATGGTAAATATATGTCCATGACCAATTGACCATTGCAGCGATACACAGAACTTTGAGTAACAAAACAAAGTGCAGGCATCGCTGCTTTGGCGCTCATTACTTTGAGACTTGCGATGGTTAGTCTCACTACTGCTTGGCAGCAAAATACCTCAAGATGGGTACCTACACACATGATGCTGCTTTATAATTGGCAGATTTTAATCTAAAAACCTTTAAGCAAGTACGGATGTCCCGGGGCAACGCCCTTGAAGGATTCACTAAAGACTTCAATAACAAAAATCTTTGATGTAATCTGTGTAATTATGTGCGTATAGGACCTTTCTTGTAATTAAAATGTACCTTTGTTTTTCCGACACCGGAAATTTTAAAAGAATAATACCTATTTTACTAAAGATTGCAGCGATGATAGCTCAGTGGTTAGCGCGGGCGGTCGCACGCCGAAGAGCATGGGTTCAAGCTTGAGCTGCCGGTGAAGGAAAACATCGTGAGGAAACCACAGCACGGTGGTAGCGTACTCTCTAGTACTCGGCTGGCTAGCTACCACGCGAGAGTTGAAAAGCCTCACTTGAAAGCTAGTTATATCCAGGCTAGGTAACGTTACCACTTAACATCAGATAAGCTGTGGTCCAACGCCCATCATGTAAAAAAAAGTCGTGTTCGTTTCACAAATGCTAGTTTTGAGTGGGAATCGAACCCACGCCCTTCAGCCGAAGAACTTTACCAATTAAGCTAATATAGCTCTAATAGTGTAGTTTTAATTGAAACCAAGTAATGTCCGTTTTAATCGCTTTGACAAGTATTTCTTAAGAAGCCATTTCAAAGAGAATAATAATTATGAAGTTATTAAATATATTTTATTGTACAGTCCATTAAATGTGTATCTACAATAAATGAATAACGTCACGGACAGAGAACATGGCCCGCCAATTATAAAAAGAATAAATTGAAGTATTTTATATATAAATCATTTTATCATCAATAATCATCTGACTATGATGAAGGTGAGGAAGGTATTTATAAATGTTTAGGTTTTTGTCTCTATACTAATATTATAAAGAGGAAAGATTTGCATTTTTGTTTGTAACGAATAAACTAAAAACTACTGGACCGATTTCGAAAATTCTTTCACTGTTGAGAAGCTACACTATCCGCGGGTGACATAGGCTACTTTTTATCTCTGTATTCCCACGGGAACGGAAAATACGCGGGTGAAACCGCGAGGCATCCCGCCGTCTGTACGCGTAGATCTTTTAAACTACGCAACGGATTTTAATGCGGTTTCCATCAATAGACAGAGAGATTCAAGAGGAAGGTTTATATGTATAATACATACATATGCACCACATTAGTATCTAAATTGCACCCGTGCGAAGCCGGGGCGGGTCGCTAGTATGCGATAAAAACAAACAATTTAATTCTTTCGTGTTATATTAGGTATATTTTTTATTCAGGCTGTACGCTTTCAAGCCACGTCGATGTTCACAAGTGTTGTTCTAATGCATATCTTAAGTTATTGGTTGGGACGTGGAACCAAAATAGCAGAGGTTAGATTGTCGCTAGTGGGTCGAGATTCTTGCCGAATTAATAATGATTGACAGGCTAGGTTTTTGACCACAGCTCATCTGATGTTAAGTGACGGTGTTGTCAAAGACACCAAGCCTGGAATAAAACTGGCTTTCAAGTGAGGCTGTCGGAACACACCGTTAGATGCTTGGCGGCAGATTTTTAACTCTCGTGTGGCAGCTAGCCAGCCGCGTACTAGAGAGTTCGCTACCACCATGCTGTGGTTTCCTTCACCGGCAGCTCAAGTTCATTGTTGGGGTTTGAGCCCACGCCCTTCGGCGTGCGAACCGACCGTGCTAACCACTGAGCTATCATCGCTACAAATTACCGATCGTCATTATTGTTAGCGTGAGGTAACTAGGGACCGTTTTAGGTATAGTACTTGTATTCAGTAATGATATCACTCTATATAAAAAATCCGGCCAAGTGCGAGTCGGACTCGCGCACGAAGGGCTCCCGAAAAAAACTCGACTCCACGACCCTCAGGGCAACTAAACGCGCTGCTCCAATGAAACAGCGAGGTTTCCGACCAAACGAAAATATCATCCCTGTATACAAGTTTTACATTTTTGTTGATTATTTAAAAACCACTCGACCGATTTCGACAAAATTTATATGAGACTACCTCTGAAGTGTGATCTATCTATCAAAAGAAGAATCATCAAAATCGATTTATAATTGGCGGAATGATCGCGTAACACACATCCCACAAATATTATGAATTTGAAAGTTTGAATGGATGTTTGTTACTCTTTCACGCAAAAACTACTGAACGGATTTGAATGAAATTTAGTAAGAGGTAGCTGAGACCTTGGATTAATACACAGGCTACTTTAATCCCGAACACACGTAGCGGGTAACACCGCGGGACGCAGCTAATCACTACATAGTATAAAACAAAGTCGCCCCCCTCTGTCCCTATGTATGCTTAGATATTTAAAACTACGCATAGATAGATAGAGCAATTCAAGAGTAAGGTTTATGTGTATAATACATGCATATGCACCAGATTAGTATCTACACTGCAGCCGTGTGAATCCGGGGCGGGTCGCTAGTACAAAATAAGACATACAGTCGAATTGAGAACCTCCTCCTTTTTTAAGTTTGCTAAACAGAGTTCCACAAACACCTACTAAATATTACTATAAGAATATAAAACAGATGTAGGTTACTGGTAAACTTCGACCAATTAATATCGATTGGAAATCGAGCAAATAATTGAACCCGAACATTTCGGTCGTTGGACTCGAAGGAAATTGGCAAAACACACGCCATTCCCAACTCTAACCCATTGTGATAAGAATTATCGAATATCACACATTTTTTCATAATAGGTGTGACTAATTTTATAACGTTTACATTTTTTAATCGGCATAGAATCGGTTTGTTTTGGCTTCTGATCTTAAAATATGTTTTTCTTAAATTTTTCAATATTTTTTTTTAAAGAACAGCTTCCGTTTTTGTACCATGACCTCATACCAGTTTTATACGCCAGTTTAAGACCCTCTATAAAATCAAAAACAATATAAAAAAAAATACTAGCGTGTTCATTATCATCATTTGTAGCGATGATAGCTCAGTGGTTAGCGCGGTAGGTTCGCATGCCGAAGGGCGTGGGTTCAACCCCCAACAATGAGCTTGAGCTGCCGGTGAAGGAAAACATCGTGAGGAAACCACAGCACGCCATTTTGCCACGTGATCATTCCGCCAATTATGAATCGATTTTGATGATTCTTTTTTTGATAGGTAGATCATACTTCAAAGGTCCCATATAAATTTTTATCAAAATCGATTGAGCGGTCTTAAAACAATCAACAAAAATGTAAAGATGGTATATTATACATATTTATTTATTTTGTTTTTTTTATGAATTGGTCAGTGCTGAAAATCAGCGCTGTGGAGTAATCCCCAGCACAATTGCTGAGCACTGACCTTTTTTTTCTCCTAGTTGATGCACCAGCCACTGCAGCGATAACCCGCTTATTGTCTTGTGAAATTTGTTGTCTTTTTGTTAACATGTATCTTTTTATTTGTGTGTTTTGTTTGTACTTATCTGTTGTTGTGTCTGGTGTATTGTTGGGAAAAAAATAAATGTTTTTCTTTCTTTCTTTCTTTCTTTTTGTATACATGGATGATATTTTCGTTTGGTCGGAAACCTCGTTGTTTCATTGGAGCAGCGCGTTTAGTTGCCCTGAGGGGCGTGAAGTCGGTATTTTTAAATATATTATGAGTAGAAATTAACATGAGGAATTTTCAATACACTGGTGTTGAGACTAACCATCGCAAGTCGCAAAGTAATGAGCGCCAAAGCAGCGATGCCTGGACTTTTTTTGCTACTCAAAGTTCTGTGTATCGCTGTAATGGTCATTGACGTTATCTCTTACCATCAGGGGAACGTCTCGTTCGTCTAGTTAGCCTGTCAACCACAAAGAAAACAAAGTAAAATTAAAAAAAGAATACGGCCCAATAGCCTTTTAAAAGTACAGTCGCGATCACAAGCCCTGCAATGGCATATTTAAAGCTGGTACAACATATTTGTTACGCGGAAAATTCCGTCGTTTCTTTTCGCTGCGTGTTAGAGCATCGTGACGTCACATCCTCGCCTCGGCGACCTTAGAGCGTCATTATATCTCAACACAGTCGTTACCGTCAATGGGTTTTCCATATTATTATAATGCATCCATTATGTGGTTCTTCGTGCATCCATCGATTTCCGGCCAAGACATCTCCTATACAATATAAACACTAATTATAAAGAGGAAAGATTTGGTTTGTTTGTTTGTATTGAATAGGCTCCGAAACTACTGGAGCGATCTTAATAATTCTTTCATTATTAGAATGCTACATTATCCGTGATGGACATAGGCTATATTTTATTTAAACAATAGTTGGGGATCCGCATGGAAATTTCAATAATGTAACCCAAGCTGTGAAAAATTTACCAAAGAAACCCTTACTTAGCATGCGCAGCGAAAACTATTGACAATAGAATAAAGTGACGTTTTATAGCAAAGTGACAGCTGCGAGTAAGTCCGCGATATCATATGTCTAACTGTTACAGCTGTCATCTACATCCTATAAAGAGGAAAGATTTGATTGTTTGTTTGTATTGAATAAGCTCCGAAACTATTGGAGCGATTTCAAAAATTGTTTCACCGTTTGGAAGCTACACTATCCCCGGGTGACACAGGCTACTTTTTATCCCTGTATTCCCACGGGAACGGGAACTAAGCGGGTGAAACCGCGAAGCAACCGCTAGTGACATGTATTTTGAGACTATTGTAATTGGCGATTGTCGTATTAGTCTAAATAAATAATACATTAATAATTCTTTCGACTTTAATAAAGTATTACCTTAGACATTTAATATGAAGTTTAAAATTTAATTTAACATCAACGATTTGGATGAAATTTGGTATGGAGGTAGCTGAGACCCTGGATTAACACATGGGTTACTGTTTTTCCCGAAAACATGTAGCGAGTAACACCGCGCGCAGCTAGTATCACTACATCACTACATAACATAACAAAACAAAGTCGCTATTTTTGTCTGTTTGTTTGTCTGTATGCTTAAATCTTTGAAATTACGCAACGGATTTTGATGCGGTTTTTTGTAATAGGTAGAGTGATTCAAGAGGAAGGTTTTTATGTATAATAACATCTATTAAATGGAGAAACACTGTTATTTTCAGGGTTTCTAATGTGGTGTCGTAAATTCTTACATTTCTTGCCGCTTACATTGCGTACGCAGGCTTAACCTTACAGGATTTATAAAAATAATGTACTAAGTATTGTACGCCTTGAAAACGCGACTACTTTTTTTCGAATTTTACACCCGTGCGAAGCCGGGGCGGGTCGCTAGTTTAATACAAAACGTGCTAAATATTGTACGCCCAAAAGAGTAGCTCCTGATACCTTACTGACCAATACCAACATATGATAAAATATTCTGAGTTTTTGAAAGATAAATATACTGGAAATGATAGCCCGCAAACCCGAGCCACAAGACCGACCGCTACAGGGCCCGTACAGGCAGCTACGTCACTGGTTTAGAGACGATGCAAGCAGCGCTGTGTTGACTGCAGTTGGGTAATTTTACCAGTGAAAGGTGGAACCTGCAATTTGAAAAGCTCGGTTGCCTTTTTAGTTCAAACTGTAATTGTAGATACATACTATAACTAAATCTTGTACATTTTTTTTGACAGCCCCGTTGGCTCATTGGTAGTATATCTGCCTTGAGAGCTGTAGGGCGTGGGTTCGATTCCCACTCAGCGCAAACATTTCGTGAATAAACAAATGTTTGTTCTGTGTCTGTGTGTACTGTATGTATTTACAAAAAAAAAGTATTGATGTATTCTATCAGTTATCTGACTTCCAGCACACAAGCTTCGCTTAGTTTGGGGCCAGATGGCGCTGTGTGTAGCCCTACGATATTTATTTATAATTATTTAGTACGACTCGGCATGCGTCTGATGGAAAGCGACGTCGTCGAAGACGGAGAACGCTTGCCGAGGAAATACGGTTTCCGGCCGCCCTGTTGGTGCATTGGTAGTATGTCTGCTTCAAGAGCGTGGGCGTGGGTTTGATTCCCATCCAGGACAAGCATTGTGTTGTCCAAATAAATGTTTGTTCTGTGTCTGGGTGTTCTGTATGTATTTATAACAAAGACGTATTTAAGTGTGTTATCTGACTTCCATAGTACAACCTTTGGTCAGTTTGGGGCCAGATGGCGCTGTGTGTATAGCCCCACGATATTTATTTTATATACATTGAACACTCAAAACGAATTACAGCAAAGTAACACCTGAAAAGTGTTAAAAAAACTTGTATTTTTTTGGTTAAAAAACTTATGTAATATTTAGTGTTCTGCACCCAAAGGGTAAAACGGGACCCTATTACTAAGACTCCGCTGTCCGTCCGTCGCCAGGCTGTATCTCACGAACCGTGACAGTTAGACAGTTGGAATGTTCACAGATTATGTATTTCTGTTGCCGCTTTAATAACAAATAGTAAAAAACAGAATTTAATGGGGCTCCCATACAACAAACGTGATTTTTTGCCGTTTTTACAGATAATGTATTAACTATAAAACTATTTTGTAACTTTTGTCTGTCTCTGTTTGTTTGTTTTTGTGCTTGTTACAGAATTAAACGTTTTTCTTCTTCTAATAGTACGGAACCCTCCGTGCGCGAGTCCTACTGGCACTTGGCCGGTTTATTTTTGTTAAAAACTTACTTTTGAAAGTCGTAGAAGGGTTGCAAGGGGGTCTAAATCCGTGACATTGGGGGCGGCGAGTGTGCGCGGCGCGCAGGCCCGCCGCGCACACAAGGAAGCGCGTATCTGTGCCGGTGTGTCAGTGGGCGCGTTACACAACCCGGCTTGCGCCACCGCGCGCGCGGCAGCTTTATGCACGCGGAAACTTCTTCAAGGAATCTGACGCGAGCGGCGGTATTCTCGCATTTTCCACTTACTCTTAAAACGTAGTAGCGAACACCTCGCGGTTTCACCCGCGTAGTTCCCGTTCTCGTAGGAATATAGGGATAAAAAGTAGCCTATGTCACCCGGGGATAGTGTAGTTTCCCAACGGTGAAAGAATTTTTGAAATCGGCCCAGCATAAAAATGGTGGTGTTTTATTCATAAAGTGCCGAATCACGAGCGCGAGTGTGGGAAAATTATATAATGTGGGGAAACATGACTTTTCGTGTTGCTTCCAAAACTCCATCGAAGCTTTATAGTAAAGTCGCCACTACTTTACTAAAGCATGACTGGACTGTACTTGAACAAGACTTTGACTGTAACTATAGCTACGAGGCAACTTATTTAACTTTTGAATCTTGAAAATGTTAAACACTTGACACTGGCAAATGAACAAAATGCGACGCCAAAACCAAAGAAAAAAAAAGATTAAACTATGGTTTTCCTTAAACTTCAACTTTTTTCTCGTTGGCTTGTAAGGCGCTGCCACAATTTTGCCAATGTCTTATTTTCCTTAAAACCCAGACTTTTTGATTATAATTCTTATCGCAAATGTCAGAATGATCTGACATTTGCGATAAGAATTACGTGATGAAAATGACTGCTTAGCCATTTTGCTAACAATGCTAATTGCTAACTGCGCTATTTTATCTCAGTATCTGTAAATAGCTTAATTTACTATTTATTCGCTGCTATAATTTATATTTCAAGTAGCATTTTATCATGATGAAAACAATCGTAACTTATAGGGTTCCGTTTTAGAAAAATTAAAATTCTTACATCGCCTGTCTGCTTAACTGTCCTACCTTAAAAGTAGCTTTTGTAATTTCAAGGACGCGCCATGTTTAGTCACGTCTCGTTACACGAGAGAGAAGGCAGACTTAACGTAGCGACGATAGCTTAGTGGTTAGCGCGGTCGGTTCGCACGCCGCAGGGCGTGAGTTCAAGCCCCCAACAATGAGCTCGAGCTGCCGGTGAAGGAAAACATCGTGAGGAAACCACAGCATGGTGGTAGCGTACTCTCTAGTAGGTACTCGGCTGGCTAGCTTCCACACGAGAGTTGGAAATCTGTCCGTCAAGCATCTAACAGTGTATTCCGGCAGCCTCACCTAAGAGCCAGTTCCATTCCAGGCTAGGTGTGCTTTACCATCTCCGACCACACCTTCACTTAACATCAGGTGCGCTGTGGTCAAACACCTAGCCTGTCAACCATAAAAACAAAAAAAAACAAAAATAAAAACCAACGAGTAGGTGAGCGACCGCGCGGTCTTTTCCCGTCGACCTGACCAATTACTATGAGCTTTACGACACGACAACGAAGAATGCCAATTTAGAAAAAAAAGTATCCGACTAACTTTCTCATCGGTTGCTGGGATAAACTCCCTGGATGTCGGGCGGGAAAGGAACCCAGAAGACATGTTCTCGTCAAAATGACAGCCGCGTAACATATGAGAGCACAGCGACAGTGTAGCGCGTCAAGTGGAGAGATCGCGCGGAATTTGGGCCAACGCGCCGCTTTAGATACTGTTTTGGTCAAAAACAAAATGCAGTGCAGTTCAGCCCTTTGCCCCGTTACAATCTAGCCGCGAGATAGCGCGACTTAGTGGCACACTTCCACAGGTCGCACCGGCCGGAGCCCGGACACTTCGCTGCGATGCGGCATTCAAAAGAAAGGAACAAATTGTCATTTTCATCCCCCCCATCTCGGAAAGAGTATTTTTGCTCTACGATATCTGAGTGCAAAAGTCGTTTTTATCCGCTAGAGGATAAAGTAAATTTAGAACATCGCGTGCGCTAAGTTTGTGAATTCAAAACATCATTAAACCTATTCACTTCTACCTCCATGTGACGAATTTATCATACGACATTTTTTAATTTGTTAAAAACTTAGACTCGGAACCTCCTCGGTGTACGTTTTTTTTTTAATTCGCTTTACTGTAGTAGTTAATACCTAAACTGAAAATTAGAATCCTGAGCGTTAGCGAGGGAATCAAAAGAGTACGAGGTGAAAAATCTTTGCACTCGAGTGCAACACGTAACTTTTCATCCCACCTCAGCGAGGAAATGACTCAATGCAAAAAAAAATTACAATCACAAGATAGTTTTATTTCAGTTAATACATAGAAATAGAAGAATATTTAGAAATAGATTTTATTTTGCAACAAATACAACAGAAACAAACACGTACAAACAGTTACAAAATAAGGGCTCACCTCAGCGTACTTCAAGTGAGCCCCTGTATTTGAAAACCAAAGTGTGTATGTGTGTGTGTGTTTGTGTGTATGTGTGTTTACCCCACTTGTAGTACTTATTCCATATTATTGTACTTGCGTCGATAATGTGATATCCCAAAAACCAGAATTTTACAGAAAACTGCTTTTGAGCATAACTCTTAAATTGTTGTCAAGATAGCTTTATTAAGTACTAGCGCATGCCTCACGGTTTTTTTAATGCAAAAAGTAATGAGACGAACGAGACGCTCTCCTGATGGTAAGAGATAACGCCTGTCCATGACCATTGCAGCGATACACAGAACTTTGAGTAACAAAACAAAAATCGAGGGTATCACTGCTTTGGCTTTCGATGGTTAGTCTTAACGGCCCAGTAATTTCGCTGCAGTACCCTTCAAACCGGAACACAGTAATGTTTACACACTACTGCTTAGCGGCAGAACCACTGGTACTGCGGTGCTACCTACCTAGACGATCTCCTACTAAGGAAATCTACCACCAAGTAGTCATAATTTTGTAACTGTTTGTCTCTGTTAGGTTTTGTTTCTGTGTTTTTATGTTGCAAAATAAAATCTTTTTCTTTCTTTCTTTCTCGAAAACATGAACTGTATGGCACGGCGGCATATCTCGCGTATACCGCATCCATTCGTATTATTTTCGGACATCTTGTACAATCGAGAGTTCAAGGTGACTTGAACTATCTGAACAGAAATGTTTCACTTGAAACCAGATACGATAAATGCGTAACAATTAATCTATTATTTAATCAATAGTTGTTACCAGCGGACGAAACGGCGGTAACAAACAAAAACTTTTGCTTTTTCAATTTATTTTCTAGTAGCGGACGCCTCGCAGTTCCACCCGCGTAGTTCCCGTTCCCGTGGGAATACAGGGATAAAAGTAGCCTATGTCACCCGGGGATAGTGTAGCTTCCCAACGGTGAAAGAATTTTTGAAATCGCTCCAGTAGTTTTTAAGTTACATACGAAAATACAAAACTTTCCTCTTTCTAATTTGTGTAGACTAGCGGATGCCTCGCGGTTTATCTTTCAACTTATTCTTTAACTATACTGATGGACGAGTCGTATTGTGGCAGACTGTTAAGTCGCCGTTACTTTTTTGGCGGGAACGCGGAAAGAGTCGTGTCGCCCCGTTGTATTTTTGTCCAAAACTAGTGTTTTGTCGCGTGTTTATGCATAAAAATGGCGGTGTTTTATTCATAAAACGCCGAATTACAAGCGCGAGTGTGGGAAAATGATAAAATGTGGAGAAACATGACTTTTCGTGTTGCTTCCAAAACTCCATCGAAGCTTTATAGTAAAGTCGCCACTACTTTACTAAAGCATGACTGGATTTGAAGACTTGACCAAGACTGGACTTTGACTATAACTACGAGGTAACTTATTTAAGTTATGAAACACTTGACACTAGCAAATGCTCAAGATGCGACGCCAATACTAAAGAAAAAAACAGTCGCCGTTGGTTACCAAAGCCGTGTCTATGACGGCATAGCTTCAGGACAATTTTTTACAAAAAAAAAGCGAACCAATGTTAACGGTGTCCCGTTATAAAGCTGCCAGCACACTGCTATAACAAAGACAGATAAATAACAAGTCATTAGATTACAAACGATTGGCTTCCGATCTGTAGATCTGGGTTTGAATGCCACGGAATCTAAAAGCTCTCCTGATGGTAAAAGACAACGCCTGCCCATGACCATTGCAGCGATACACAGAACTTTGCAACAAAACGAAGTCCGGGCATCGCTGCTTCGGCGCTCATTACTTTGAGACTTACGATGGTTAGTCTCAACAGCCCTGTAATCTCGCTGCACTAATGTGTACACACTACTGCTTGGCGGCAAAATATCTGGTGGGTTCGATTCCCACTCTGGACAAACATTTTGTGGTATAAACAAAAATTTTTGTTCTGTCTGGGTGTTCTGTATGTATTTACAAAAAAAAAAGTATTTAAGTATTCTATCAGTTATCTGACTTCCATAGCACAAGCTTTGCTTAGTTTGGAGTGAGATGGCGCTGTGTGTAAAAGTTAATTTTATTTATTTATTTACTAGCTGTTACCCGCGTCTTCGTCCGCGTGGAATTCACAGCTTGGCTTACATTATTGAAGTTTCCATACGGATCCCTAGTTGTTATTTAAATAAAATATAACCTACTAGCGGACGCCTTGCGGTTTTACCCGCGTAGTTCCCGTTCCCGTGGGAATACAGATATAAAAAGTAGTCTATGTCACCCGGGGATAGTGCAGCTTCCCAACGGTGAAAGAATTTTTGAAATCGGTCCAGTAGTTTTTAAGTTTATTCGTTGCATACAAAAATACAAATCTTTCCTCTTTATAGCATTAGTGTAGACATATCTACCTAGCTAGACGACCTCCAGCTAAGGAGAACTACCACCAAGTATTCTTGTAGGCAAGCGTGCTGCATCGTAGACCGCACAGGCGAGGTATACATGTGGAAGTAACCAAATAATATGTTGACGATATACGAGTTTTTTTTTTACAATTTTAATGATATTTGTTCAGATGATTTATTTCTCGTGGCCATTAAAAATTTAACACTCGTACCTCATTCTTCTTTACGTGTGTAGTTGCAATTTAATTTTATTATCAGCCAATAAAAAATCCGTTTTAGCATGTGTTACTTAAAAACTATTATAACGGCATATTAACCATAAAAAAAAAATCAAAATTTCTAAAAAAAGGTTCGCACACCGAAGTGTCTGGCTTCAAACCCCAACAATAAGCTTGAGCTGCTGAAGGAAAACATCGCGAGGAAACCACATCATGGTGGTAGCGTACTCTCTAGTACTCGGCTGGCTAGCTACCACGCGAGAGTTGAACATCTGCCGCCAAGCAGAAGCAGTTGCATTCCAGGCTAGGTGTGCTTTACCATCTTTGATCACACCTTCACTTATGACCTGTGGTCAAACACCTAGCCTCATCATCATCATCATTATTTCAGCCGTAGGACGTCCACTGCTGGACATAGGCCTCCCTCAATGACTTCCGCAAAGCCCGGTTGTTAGCGGCTCGCGTCCAGCGCGTTCCTGCTACTTTATGAGGTCGTCTGTCCACCTTGTGGGGGGACGTGCTACGCTGCGCTTGTCGGGCCGTGGTCTCCACTGCAGAACTGTGCAGCCCCATCGGCCATCAGTTCTGCTGCTAGCCTATAAACCATAAAAATCATCATCATCATCAGCATTATCAGCCTATATTAGTCCACTGCTGGACATAGGCCTCTCCCAAGACACGCCACTCAGCCCGATCTTCGGCTTTTCGCTTCCATCCACCGCCAGCTGTCCTGCGTATATCGTCACTCCACCGAGTCACAGGGCGTCCTACTTTTGCCATCACGCTGTCTCTACTCTAGAACACGTCTACCCCAGCGGTTATCGGTTCTGCGACAGTCCAGTACTGCCACGTCAGCTTGCTAATACGCACCATAAAAATAAGTGAGTACTGTTGTGGTGCGAGCGTCACCACGGGCCGCGGAAACGGCGACTAGCCCGCCTGGTCACGTGCAGCTGCAGGCGACCTACTAAACTTCTGCTGAATCATTTCTAACTTACGCGAAATAGAAAGCTGACATCTCGGTTTTGCTACAACTAGCTGCTTGCCTTTAGGTAGGAAAACTTTGCATAATTAAGTTATGAAACGTTTTTGATTGCAACTTGTACACATTTTGAAATGTGCTTGTTGTGCCCTTTCTTTTGATACCAAACAGAATATGTTTTGTTTGAATTCCTTTAGGTTAAAAAATCCCCCCCATATTGCACTTTCGTGATCCCATCGCTGGCTAGCCACATTTGATATGACGTTTGGAGGTGATAGAGACAATTGAGAAACGTGCTTTTACTTTTACTTTTTTTTATGTGAAAGTAAGACGAACGATACGCTCTCCTGATTGTAACAGAAAACGGATGCCCATGACCATTGCAGAGATATACAAAACCTTGAGTAGCTAAACGCAAAACAAAGTCCAGGCATCGCTGCTTTGGCGCTCATTACTTTGAGACTTACGATAATTAGTCTCAACATCCCTGTAATGTCGCTGCAGTACCTACCCATAACAGTAATGTTTACACACTACTGCTTAGCGGCAGAATATCTGGTACTGCGGTTCAAGTTTTTAACTTAAAAAACCACTACTTTACTTAAGCATGACTGGATTTAACTGACACTGACTGGACTTGACCACGACTGGACTTTGACTACTTTTTTAACTTGTAAATCTTGAAATAATCATTACACTTGACAAAACTCCATCGAAGCTTTATAGTAAAGTCGCCACTACCTTACTAAAGCATGACTGGACTTGACTGACACGGACTGTACTTGACCAAGACTGGACTGTGACTATAGCTATAGCTACGAGACAACTTATTAAACTTGAATATATAAAACACTTGACACGGGCAAATGCACGAAACGCGATGCCAAAATCAAAGAAAAAGAAGAAGGTGCACACAGACACACAAAACCTAACCGTTTTATAGTAATTTACACATTTGTAGTTTTGACGTAACTCTTTCATAAGAAGAAACCAGCCGCCGTAGGAGGGGCCGCTCGCCTTTCCCGCCCTTCGCGACCTTGACGCTCCTCACCCACTGACCATGCCTCCTTGGAGATTAGCATCTACACCCGAACCGTGACCACCACTCTATCACGGGGTTCCGTACATAAATACCATTTTTATACAAAGTAATGAGATGATCTAATGGTAAGAAATAATTTCGTTTATACCGCTGCGGTATCAGATATTCTGCCGCCAAGCAGTAGTGTGCAAACAATACCCTATTCTGGTTTGAAGGGTACTGCAGTAACGAGCAAAGTCGCAAGTCTCAAAGTAATGAGGGCCAAAGCAGCGATGCCTGGACTCTGTTTTGCTACACAAAGTTTTGTGTATCGCTGCAATGGTCATGGACATATCTCTTACCATCAGGAGAGCGTCTCGCTCGTCTCATTACTATTACATTAAAAAAATTGTATTATTTAATTTGATTTTTTTCTAAGCCACCGCAACGAATTTTGATGCAGTTTTCACTGATATTTTTACGAGCAGTTTCTATATACAATAAACATCTTAATTAAAATTTTATATAAGTCGAGAAATTGAACGTTTTGTCATCAAAATTGCCAAAATAAACTACATGCATGCAAAGTCCATTCCAGACTAGGTGTGTTTACCATCTTCGACCGCACCGTCACTTAACATCAGGTGTGTTGTAATCAAACACCTAGCCTGTCAACCATAAAAAAAAAGTCAGGGCGAAATTTTTAATAATGATTTTATTTTTTCTTGCCACGGAACCCTAAATAATGAAGAATTTCCGCTCCAGTTGCATTTGGAAGTGTTAACAATAACTTTAATGATTACAGCTGTTGTAAAAATGCTATTTGCATAAAATTAAAATTATCATATTTTTTACTCGCGAATGGGTCGGGTCGTGCTGTGCCCGCGTGGTGACTTAATCCGTTACTAATAAAGCTAAAACTCTTCTGGAAACTAGGTCGCCTGACAGCCGGGTCAGCAGAACGGCAGAGCTAAGCCGACAGGAGGTTACCTGCGTCATTATTATGAATATTTCTTAAAGTTCTGCACCCAAAGGGTAAAACGACTCCGCTGTCCGTCCGTCACCAGGCAATCATGTATCTCATGAACCGTGATAATTAGACAGTTGAAATTTTCACAGATGATGTATTTCTTTTGCCTCTTAAAAATTAACCTCATAAATGGAGTTTCAAAGCCTGGACTTTGTTTTGTTACTCAAAGTTCTGTGTATCGCTGCAATGGTCATGGACAGGCGTTATCTCTTACCATCAGCATCTCGTTATCTTCTTTCTTTTATGTTGAAAAAAAAAACAATAAAAGAGTTGTTCTTTTTTTTTCTTTGGTTTTGGCGTCGTTTTTTCAGCATTGTGTGTCAAGTGTTTTATATTTTCAAGTTTCAAAAGTCCAGTCTTCGTCAAGTCTAGCCCGTGTCAGGCAAGTCCAGTCATGTAAAGTAGTGGCGACTTTATTATAAAGCTTTGCGGGAGTTTTGGAAGCAACACGAAAACTCATGTTTCGCCACATTATATCATTTCCCCACACTCGCGCTTGTGATTCGGCACTTTATGAATAAAACACCACCATTTTTATGCATAAACACGCGACAAAAGACTAGTTTTGGAAAAAATACAACGGAGCAACACGACTCTTTCCACGTTCCCGCCAAAACTCAATTTGTTGTTATAAGTTACGGACATCATACGTATTACTCATGTTATTACAAATAAATATCTCTCTATCTCTCTATCTCTCTATCTCTCTATCTCTCTATCTCTCTATCTCTCTATCTCTCTATCTCTCTATCTCTCTATCTCTCTCGTCATGACGTAAAATAAAGTGCGTATCAAAGTTATTAAGCAATACGAACATCTTGAATCGAAACATATGAGTTATATATCATTTGCAATTCAAATGAGATAAACTCATCTTGTTCAGATTATTATGAAATCTACTGTTAAATCATACTTTAATGCGTTTTATCTCACTAATTTATAAGTTCACGCTAATATTATAAAGGCAAAGGTTTGTGTGTTAGTGTGTTACAACACACACTAACACACAAACCAGACAAAGAAAGAAAGAAATTCATTTTTAGTTTGTAACATAAAACACAAAAACAATTACAAAATAGTTTGTACGTTTGTCACTTTTTCACGCTGAAACGGCTAAACCAATTTGGATGAAATTTGCTATAGATGTAGCTGATATCATAGATAAAGACGTGGGTTTTTTTTTATTTCGAAAAAAGTAGTGTTCACGTGGAAACATCGGACAACACCGCGGTGAGCAACTAGTAATATTATAAATTTATGTGAAAACTAGCTGCGCCCCGCGGTGTTACCCGCTAAGTGTTTTCAGAATAAAAAGTAACCTATGTGTTAATCCAAGGCCTTAGCTACCTCCGTATCAAATTTCATTCAAATCTGCTTAGTAGTTTTTATGTGAAAGAGTAACAAACATGCATCCAAAATTTCACATTTATAATTTTCGTGGGATGTGAAAATTCGTATGTTTGGATGTTTATTACTAAGTCACGCAGAAACGGTTGAACAGATTTCGATGAAATTTGACACAAATATAGATTATTATCTGGATTAACTTTAAGGATACTTTTTATATTCAAAAAATGTTAGGTTTCTGTAGGATTAGCAAAAAACGAACTACAGGACGTATCCACTTGAAATTTTGTATAGACGCGTCGTATGATACATTATTTCGGGATAAAAGGTATCCTTTATCAACTTTGAGCATCGTTTATCCACAGAGGCAAACGATGCGCTCTCCTGATGGTAAGAGCTAACGCATGTCCATGACCATTGCAGCGATGCACAGAACTTTGAGTAACAAAACAAAGTCCAGGCATCGCTGCTTTGGCGCTCATTACTTTGAGACTTGCGATGGTTAGTCTCAACAGCCCTGTAATTCTCTCTTCTAAACGTTGCCGTGCCCGACGAGGCCCATATTTGACTAGGTACCTAGGTGTGTATTTACAACACCTTGTACTGTATGGAAGCAATAAATTTCTTGAATGTTGAAGGCACGATCGCATGTATGTGTGCAACCAACAATTATTTGAAAAAATCGGAAAAGCCGTTAGGGCTCGAATATGGAACGATCGTCGGCCAATCAGCGGCCGCGCGGCCTTGACCAATATGCGCGCGATTTCCACGCAATCTTCCACGCAGCGCAGCGCGCTGTTGTAAGCGAGCTCCAAATGACGTGCTCAAGAAAATTGTGCTAATTGCAAATGAATTAATCCAAATGAATATTCATTATACATCATAGTTCATTTATTTCTTGCAAAATTGGTAAACAAAATTGTTGTCTTAAATCAATTAAATTACTAATAGTAAAGAATCAAAATGAATATTGCGATAAATGTAAATAAATGAATCAAAATGAATATTGCGATAAATCTATATGAAAGTAAAGAATCCAAATGAATATTGCGATAAATGTAAATGAAAGTAAAGAATCAAAATGAATATTGCGATAAATGTAAATGAAAGTAAAAAATCAAAATGAATATTGCGATAAATGTAAATGAAAGTAAAGAATCAAAATGAATATTGCGATAAATGTAAATGAAAGTAAAGAATCAAAATGAATATTGCGATAAATGTAAATGAAAGTAAAGAATCAAAATGAATATTGCGATAAATGTAAATGAAAGTAAAGAATCAAAATGAATATTGCGCTAATAGTAACATCTAATGAACAGCAATATAAGTAAGTAAGTAAGCCTTCAATAGGTGTGAAGTACCAAGTTAGACTCAAGTAACACTAGAACATAAAACTTATCCGTTTGTTGAGGATAAATTTACTAACAATGGTATCGAAGGCTGTTCGTGTTCAGTGGCGATGGTTTCACAATCATTTCCTTTGTAATCGCAATAACTGCAAATAATAATTTTACTTAATAATTATGCATGATGGCAGTTGACAATTTATGATTTTTATAAAATGGTAGATAGTGCTCTTACCGTCGGGATAGCGTCTCGTTCGTTTCATTTCTTTTTATATTGTACTAGCAGACGCCTCGCGGTTTCCCGCGTAGTTCCCGTCCCCGTGGGAATACAGGGATAAAAAGTAGCCTATGTCACCCGGGGATAGTGTAGCTTCCCGACGGTAAAAGAATTTTTGGAATCGGTCCAGTAGTTTCGGAGCCTATTCAATACAAACAAACAAATCTTTTCTCTTTATAATAGTAGGTATAGATGTGAAAAATGTAGTTGATTAAAAAGCGGGAATAGGACGGAAGTACCAACAACCCTGATTTTTTTTTTATTTGCCTTCAATCTATAAAATAAACGTCTCCTGACTTCCGTTCGGCGAGATGTATAAAAACATACACAAATCCGCTTTTTTGTTCATGTTGAGACTAGACTGTTTTTGTCGTTATTCTGTGAGTCTCTCAAGGTATTTGAGGAATTATATTTAGTGGCGCATCAAATACAATTAACGTATTACATAATTATGTAAATTCGACAGCCCTGTTGGTTCATTGGTAGTGTGTCTGCTTCGAGAGCTGAAGGGCGTGGGTTCGATTCCCGCTCAGGACTAACATTTGTGTGACTAACATCGATGTTTGTTCTGTGTCTGGGTGTACTGTATGTATTATAAGTATGTATTTACAAAAAAAAAAAGTATTTAAGTATTCTATCAGTTATCTGTCTTCCATAGCACAAGCTCTGCTTAGTTTGGGGTCAGATGGCGCTGTGTGTAATGTCCTGTGATATTTATTATTATTATTATTATATTATATATTATTAAATTTACAATTCAAAACAACCGACTCCATGACCAACTAAACGCGCTGCTCCAATGAAACAGCGAGGTTTCCGACCAAACGGAAATATCATTCATGTATACAACTTTTTACATTTTTGTTAATTTTTTTAAAACTGCTGAAACGATTTTGATAAAACTTATATGGGACCACCTCTGAAGTATGATCTACCAAGAAAAAAAAAATCATCGAATCAGTAGTTTTTGCGTGAAAGATTAACAAACATACATCTATCCAAACTTTCACATTTACAATACTAGCTGCGCCGGTGTTACCCTCCACATGTTTTCGGGATAAAAAGTAGCCTATATGTTAATCTAGAGTCTCGGCTACGTCTGTATCAAATTTTATCCAAATCTGTTCAGTAGTTTTTGCGTGAAAGAGTAACAAACATCCGTCCATCCTTTCACATTTATAACATTAGTGAGATTTAATTTAATTTGTTGCATAGTAATATTTTGATACGCAATTAAATAGCGTCCGTGCTGAGGTCATTGTTTTGGAAGTAGCGAATCTAATTGCATGTCCTCAGCAGTGACCTGTCCTACCTGCAGTGCAGCCGGGACTCGTTTTAACTATTTTCTTGTTTGTTGTTGGACGACCGTAATGTCCTCCAGCATCTTGTGTGCACTCGAAAGAAAAAGGTGTGAATTTCAGACACGAATTAGAAAAAAAAGCCTAATCGTTTTAAGGGCCATCCATTTTTTTTTTATGTAAAAAGTATTGAGACGAACGAGACGCTCTCCTGATGGTAAGAGACAGTGCCGGCCTTAGGGGGTGGCAAGCAGGGCAACCGCCCGGGGCCTCGCTCTTGCAGGGGCCGCGTCCTCGTAGGATAGGAAAAAGTCTTTACCCCCCTGAACGCACGGTTTCATTATTAGTGCAAACATGTTACGGCCATTCGAGCACTCGAACTCATTTTTTAGTAAAACGGACTCAAAGAAAAAGGACCTTACAATGATCTGTCGCTAAGGTCGCCGCTGGTAAGAGATAATACCCGTCCATGACCAATTGACCATTGCAGCGATACACAGAACTTTGAGTAACGAAACAAAGTCCAGGCATCGCTGCTTTGGCGCTCATTACTTTGAGACTTTCGATGGTTAGTCTCAACAGCCAATAATGTCGCTGCAGTACCCTTTACAGTAATGTTTACACACTACTGCTTGGCGGCAGAATATCTGGTACTGCGGTGGTACCTACCTAGATGACCTCCTGCTAAGGAGATGTACCACCAAGTGTATTCAAAACCATTAATCACGTGATGTTTTTAGCAACTTTTTAACCCCCTCGACCCCCCTGGTTTTAGTAAAATAAATAAAATAAATAAATATCGTAGGACTATACACACAGCGCCATCTGGTCCCAAACTAAGCAGAGCTTGCGTGCTGGGAGTCAGATAACTGATAGAATACATAAATACTTTTTTTTTTGTAAATACATACTTATAATACATACAGAACACCCAGACACAGAACAAACATTTGTTTATTCACAAAATGTTTGCCCTGAGTGGGAATCGAACCCACGCCCTACCGCTCTCAAAGCAGATATACTACCAATGAGCCAACGGGGCTGTCAGTGTGTGTGTAGTCTCCGCCACACACACTTTGGTTTTCCACAAACATTTTTGGTTTTCAACTACAAGAGCCTCACCGAAAGACCAGCGCTGGTCATACTAAGTATGACCGCAAAACCTGGCAAAAACGTAACGTAACGTAAACCTGCAAAATTATTATTCATTTATTTTCTAACCATTTGTTTGTTTTTGTGTTTGTTGCAAAATAAAATCATTTTCTTTCTTTCAAAATTTACGTGTATTTTTTTGTACGAAGTATATTCTACTAGTCAAACGCTTTCATTCGATACTCATATTGAGGAAGTTGTGACAAAATATGTAATCCGCCATTTTGTGGCGGCGGCCATGTTGGATATGAAATATATCATAGTGTTCTACTAGTCAAGCGCTTTCATTTGATACTCATATTGAGGAAGTTGTGACAAAATATGTAATCCGCCATTTTGTGGCGGCGGCCATGTTGGATATGAAATGTATCATAGTGTTCTACTAGCCAAGCGCTTTCATTTGATACTCATATTGAGGGAGTTGTGACAAAATATTTAATCCGCCATTTTGTGGCGGCGGCCATGTTGGATATGAAATGTATCATAGTGTTCTACTAGTCAAGCGCTTTCATTTGATACTCATATTGAGGGAGTTGTGACAAAATATTTAATCCGCCATTTTGTGGCGGCGGCCATGTTGGATATGAAATGTATCATAGTGTTCTACTAGTCAAGCGCTTTCATTTGATACTCATATTGAGGGAGTTGTGACAAAATACGTAATCCGCCATTTTGTGGCGGCGGCCATCTCGGACCGATTTTCATCAAACATAGCTAAGAACACTCCCGACTCACCAAGATTCACTTTTCAAACTGAAAACAACAAAATCACGATACCACACACAGACACGTCAAACCTGTAACACTCCGGCGTTTTTGCATCGGGGGTTAAAAATAACTTATTTATGTATTCTATCAGCTATCCACTATAATCTACCAAATAATTTATTATCAGTTTCCATAATAAAAGACAGAAATACTTTTTATAACTTGCTGTAATTGGAGGTTTATAAATTAAAAATATGTTTTGCGCTTTTCGAAGCCAACTTTAATGATCATATTCAATGCATTCATTTCATCGTTTGAAGGGGATTTTTTGTGTGTATTTCCAAATAATGTACTAGGATTTGTATGTAATTATTTTTTACTTATAAACTAGTAATGTAAAACTCTATAAATATTTTTTTAGTTATATCGATAAAGTTATTACGATGTTGCTGAAATGCGGATGTGACATTTCGGTTAAAAAAATCAGCTTTAATTATTATATGTAGGCAGGTATTTTGGCTGTTGGCTCATTGGCAGCTTTTTTTTTATGTAAAAAGTAATGAGACGAACGAGACGCTCTCCTGATGGTAAGAGATAACGCCTGTCCATGACCATCGCAGCGATACACAGAACTTCAAGTAACAAAACAAAGTCCAGGCATCGCTGCTTTGGCGCTCATTACTTTGAGGCTTGCGATGGTTAGTTTTAGCCCAGTACTGTCGCTGCAGTACCCTTCAAAGTAATGCTTACAAACTACTGCTTGGTGGCAGAAAATCTGGTACTACGGACATGCTTTTTTGCGAATTCGGCGTCGTTCTGGTCTCTAAGTAAAAGTTGTTCACAGTAACTAGTATGGAAAACATACTGTACCATTGATTCCGGCTTAGTGCGCCCGTTCCGCGTAACCCCGTATATTTGCGTTTACAACAAAGTATTCCATTCGCAAACCAGACTCCAACTAGATCATTTTTTTAATGTTTTTAGCTAAAAATTAAAGAACTGTAGGGCGTGGGTTCGATTCCCACTCGGGGCTAACATTTGTGTGACTAACATCGATGTTTGTTCTGTGTCTGGGTGTACTGTATGTATTTGCAAAACAAAAAGTATTTAAGTATTCTGTCAGCTGTCTGGTTCCCATAGTACAAGCTTTGCTTAGTTTGGGGCTAGATGGCGCTGTGTTAAATGTCCTCCAATATTTATTTATTTATTTAAATAATTGGTTGTAAAATAGTTAGGTATAGGTATGGTTCTAACATCAGGTGAGCTGTGGACAAACACCTAGCCTGTTCAAAATTAAAAAAAAGGTATTTAAAAATATATATAATTCTATCGCAGGACATTACACACAGCGCCACCTGACCCCAAACTAAACAAAGCTTGTGTGATGGAAGTCAGATAACTGACAGAATACTTCAATACTTTTTTATTGTAAATACATACAGAATACCCAGACACAGTTTATACCACATAATGTTTGTCCTGGGTGGAAATCGAACCCACACCCTACAGTTCTTTAAATGCTACTTGGTGGTAGAGTCCTTAGCAGGAGGTCGTCTAGGTAGGCACCACCGCAGTGCCAGTTATTCTGCCGCCATGCAGTAGTGTGTAAACATTACTGTGTTCCGGTTTGAAGGGTACTGCAGCGACATTACCGGGCTGTTGAGACTAACCATCGCAAGTCTCAAAGTAATGAGCGCCGAAGCAGCGATGCCTGGACTTTGTTTTGTTGCAAAGTTCCGTGTATCGCTGCGATGGTCATGGACAGGCGTTACCTCTTACCATCAGGAGAACGAAACGTTCGTCTCAATACTTTTACATAAAAAAAAAAAATTACGACCGATAGGGAATCAAAGAATTTAAACCTGTACCAAATTTTCGTGGTCAACGAACCGTTAGTTCGACCTCATACTGTGCCAGGCGTGAGGCGTGCGGCGTGAGGCGTGAGGCGTGAGGCGTGAGCCGTGAGGCGTGTTCGGCCCCGTGTCCCGTGTGGCGGGAACGTGCCGTCGCATCTCTACTTAGAGAACATAATCTGCGTACAAGGTCGGTAATCACTTATCAAGTATCTCCGACGGCAGAAACGAAGCGACGTCCGCGCGTGATGTTTCGTTTTTAACTTTTTCTAAACTACGATATAGAATTTCGCTGAGATAATATCTTTAGAATGTGAGAAATCGAGGCAGATCGATTTTGAAATCAATACGTGCTTTCAGAGTAGGCAAGATGATAACGCAGCGGTTAGCGCGGTCGGTTCGCATACCGAAGGTCGTGGCTTCAAACTCCAACAAGGAGCTTGGGGAAACCATAACGTGATAGCGTACTCTCTAGTACTCGGCTGGCTAGCTTTTTTTTTAAATTGTTGACAGGCTAGGTGTTTGACCACAGCTCACCTGATGTTAAGTGACGGTGTGGCCGAAGATGGTAAAGCACGCCTAGCCTGGAATGGAACTGGCTCTCGAGTGGGGCTGCCGGAACACACCGTGAGATGCTTGGCGGCGGATGTTCAACTCTCGTGTGGTAGCTAGCCAGCCGAGTACTAGAGAGTACGCTGCCACCGTGCTGTGGTTTCCTTCAGCGGCAGCTCAAGCTCATTGTTGGGGTTTGAACCCACGCCCTTCGGTGTGCGAACCTACCGCGCTAACCACTGAGCCATCATCGCTACACACGAGAGTTGAAAATCTGCCGCCAAGCATCTAACGGTGTGTTCCGGCAGCCTCACTTGAAAGCCAGTTCCATTCCAGGCTAGGCGTGCTTTACCATCTTCGACCACACCTTCACTTAACATCAGGTGAGCTGTGGTCAAACGCCTAGCCTGTCAAACCGCTCGGTTTAATCTACCGTTTCTTCCTGTCTTATTTGGAATGGCTTACCACTTTCTTTTCCACCGAATTTTGATCTAGCTCACTTCCTATAACGTGCTGACAACCCCTCGGGTATTGTAGGTGCTCATAGGCATCGATGATTACTTACCATCAGGTGGTCGTTTGCTTGCCACTTTTTAACCGACTCAAAAAAAGAGGTTCTCAAGTCGACTGTATTTTTTGAAATGTTTGTCACGCGATCATTCCGCCAAAATTATAAATCGATTTTTTAGATTTCACAGTTCAGAAGTGATCCCATATAAATTTTATCGAAATCGATCGAGCTGTTTTTCAAAAATTAACAAAAATCAAAAAAGTTGTACACATCGATGATATTTTCGTTTTTTTCCGAAACCTCGCTGTTTCATTGGAGCAGTGCGTTTAGTTGGCCTGAGGGTCGTGGAGTCGGTTCTTTTAACTGTAAATTTTGTATTATTATACATTATACATTAAAAAAAGATAGAAATACGCAAACAACCAAACCATTAGAAATATATAATTCACGCAAATGTTTTTTTTTTTATTCGAAATCGGTTTGCGTTTGACCACATCCTGCCTGGTTTTAAGCAGGGTGCAGTCTAAGACGAAGCACGCTTACCTAGACAGAACCTGTTTACTCTGTATTTGAAGACACAAGAAAGACTTCGCGGATAATGTTTTTGTGTGGGAATCGAACTCACGCCCAACCAACAAAGCAGAACTACTGCCGATTGGACTACAAAGCAGTAAAAACGTTATAAATAAACATTAGATAATAATTAATTAGTATGCATCAGAATATATACCATATTATTATAATATTGTTGATTGTAATTCTTAAAACCAATTAAATTGTATAAAAATGAAAATGAATTCTAATTTGGGATGCATTCAATGGAAGGTGTAATAATTCTTCTCACGGCTGGTGTAGGCATGGTACGTGTAGCAGCTTCCCAAAGTACCGAACAGCGCTGCGGCTCCGCCCGCGGCGCGGACTCTCATTCAGACTTATTCCTTGAATTTCAGTTATCCTTCCTATTTATATGACTAGCTGCGCCCCGCGGTGTTACCCCCTATATGTTTTCAGGATGTTTTATGATTTTGTTTAAATTGTTTGTCACAAAAAACATCTATGTATACTTAGTAAAAAAAAGTAACAAAATACAGTATTAACCAAAAAAAAAAAGCTACATGATATTTTCATAGCCTATGTGTTAATCCAAGCTCTCAGCTACCTCCATACTAAATTTAATCCAAATCCGTTCAGTAGTTTTTGCGTGAAAGAGTAACAAACATACTCGCAAAATTTCGCATTTATAATATTAGTAAGAAGGATATTATAAAGTTGAAAATTTGTGAGTGCGTTTGTTACCTAATCGCGCAAAAACGGCTGAATGGATTTGGAAGAAATTTGACACACGTATAGTTTATTATCTGGATGTGGGATACTTTTTTATCTGAATAAAAAAGACTGGACTTGACAGGGTCTACTCTATTTTAACTTGACTGAGCTGTCGAGACTAACCATCGCAAGTCTCCAAAGTAATGCGCGCCAAAGCAGCGATGCCTGGACTTTGTTTTGTTGCAAAGTTCTGTGTATCGCTGCAATGGTCATGGACAGGCGTTATCTCTTACCATCAGGAGAGCGTCTCGTTCCTCTCATTACTTATTACATAAAAAAAAATAAGGTATTCGATAAAATTGAAAATATTAACGACTTGCCACTGGCAATGTATAGAGACGCGACGCCAAAAACAAAGTTTAAAAAAAATTGACATTCGTCAACTTCAGAAGCCGGCTTGCAAAATATTTCAATTCTATTTTGTTTTTATTTAAATGTATAATAAATGTTTTTACATGGAAGTTAAAGTCAAAGTATAAAAAAAATCCCAACATTAAACTTGAATACTTACGTAACAACTTGTCTGCTCCCCGCGACGGACAGACAGGACGTGTCTATTGTGTTTTCATATAATACGACATGTTGTTCTCGTGTCAGTTCACATGATATTGTTTTTAATAAAATGTCAAAACAGCTTTTTGCGCTGGATTTTTTTTAGGTAAATGTAAAATTTTGATATTCACGTCAACTTTGTATCGACCGCCATTAGTTATATTATAACTATGTAGTGCGGTTTTTTTAATTAATTTAAATAAATACAAACTGCACAAAAACAATTCTGTTTCAGTTTTAACTTAGATTTCTATACATGACTTGGTGGTAGATCTCCTTAGCAGGAGGTCGTCTAGGTAGGTACCACCGCAGTACCAGATATTCTGCCGCCAAGCAGTAGTGTGTAAACATTACTGTGAAGAGTACTGCAGTGTTGACAGGGCTGTTGAGACTAACCATCGCAAGTCTCAAAGTAATGAGCGCCAAAGCAGCGATTTGTAGCGATGATAGCTCAGTGGTTAGCACGGTAGGTTCGCACGCCGAAGGGCGTGAGTTCAAACCCCAACAATAAGCTTGAGCTGCTGAAGGAAAACATCGTGAGGAAACCACAGCGTGGTGGTAGCGTACTCTCTAGTACTCGGCTGGCTAGCTACCACGCGAGAGTTGAACATCTGCCGCCAAGCGTCTAACGGTGTGTTCCGACAGCCTCACTGGAGAGCCAGTTCCATTCCAGGCTGGGTGTGCTTTACCATCTTCGACCGCACCTGCACTTAACATCAGGTGAGCTGTGGTCAAACAACCAGCCTGTCAACACTAAAAAAAATAAAAGATTCCCCGGACTTTGTTTTGCTACTTTAAGTTCTGTGTATCGCTGCAATGGTCATGGACAGGCATCATCTCTTACCATCACGAGAGCGCATCGTTCGCCTTATTCCATTTATTTAAAAAAAACCATGAAAAGATTATAACCATAAATCTATTTCCGATCTACATACTTGTATTGTCTATCCCACTAACATTATGAATGTGAAAGTTTGGATGGATGTTTGTTACTCTTTCAGGCAAAAACTACTGAACAGATTTGGATGTAATTTGGTGTGGAGGTAGCTGACACCCTGGATTAACATATATATATATATACTTTTATTCCGAAAACATGTAGCGGGTAACACCGCGGGGCGCAGCTAATTTATTATAAGCAAGTATGTATTCACAAAAAAAGTATATAAGTATCCTATCAGTTACCTGACTGCCATAGTACAAGCTTTGCTTAGTTAGGCTCAGATGGCGCTGCTACATCCTGTGATATTTATTACTTTATTTATTGAGAATCAGTTTTGTGGGCGCAGGTCCCGGATGCAGCATCCCGGGCGGCGCTGAGAGCACCACACATGGGGCACGGCCCGTACGCGGCGGTGCGGCAGTCGGCGCGCAGCCGGCTGCTGGACCTGGCCCCCCGGATCTCCGGCGAGCGCCGGCTGCCGCTCAACCTGCTCATCTCGCAGCAGGGGAAGCTCAACCATGGTCAGTACCATCACTACACAAATTTATATTATTTTTCACAAGGTGGGCACGACCTAAAGACCGCAGGAACGCGCTGGATGCGAGCCGCTTCCAACCGGTCTTTGTGGAAGTCAATGGGGCTATGCCCAGCTGTGGACGTCTTACGGCTGAAATGATGATGTTACAAAACAAGAAACATAAATAATATAAAAAACTTTGAAAACTAGGGTGCCGCCGGCAGCGGGGCAGGGCTCCAGCTGCCGGAGGTCAGGGCTGCAGAGTGAGGAACCTCCTCACAATGCGCGACGTGTCAAGGATCACTGCCTTTTGAAGCTGCCCCTTGACCCAACCGTCTAGCGAGTCTCTTAAGATGTGCATTATTATTTAAAAAAGTATATTTTCGACTATTTGATTATTAATTGATTTTTTGTTATTTTAAAGTTTTATAAATTGATAAAATTAGTACGAATATTCAAGGTATAAATTTCCGTTTAAAAGTCCAGTTACAACAGTATTGAGGGCTTAAATTTAACTAATTTGACAACAACTTATTAATTAAAAACATAATCTTACTTAATATCCAGAACTAATTGACATAAACGTAAAAATATAACAAAAATCTAATTTAAATAAGCACAAGTCTTAATATCCTCTTCTCGCTGCAGTAACTACTTGCCGACGCGTGTGTCGCCTCTACTCGAGGCGTCCTCAGGACGTGTTGACTCTTCGAGCGCTCGGCCGAGCTCGAGACTGAAAAAAACACACACACACTATCCCTGAGTGACATAGGCTACTTTTTATCTTCTCGCGGGAACGGGAACTACGCGGGTGAAAACGTGTGGCGTCCGCTAGTAAAAAATAAAATAAACTTACAACGTAGCTACTTAGACCAAAAACGGTACGCGGTAATTGTAACACGTTGTTTAGACGGGGAGATGTAACCGGAAACACTTTCAACGGATTGCATTTCGGCGCTAATCGTGCATTTGCACATGTTACGTGGCGTGCAATGGCCATGACCAAGACACAGGCGGCGGATTATTGTTCTATATTGGAAAAACTGCACAGAAAATTGGTATTCGAGATTGTTGAAAATGTTGTTTTTCGAGTAGAGGGGCTCCCCGGCTCCCCGGCTCCGCGGCTCCCCGGCTCCGCGGCAGAGCAGCGCTGGTCACACTCAGTGCGCCCAGCATGACGCCGAGGTCAGCCCCTAACTTGTAACTGTTGTCTCTGTTTGTTCGTGTCTTTATGTTACACAATCAAATCTTTAATTATATTATAAATGTGAAAGTTTGCATGGATGTTTGTTACTTTTTCACGCAAAAACTACTGAACGGATTTGGATGAAATTTGATATGAAGGTAGCTGACACCCTGAATTATAACACATGGGCTACTTTTTATCTCTAAAACAAAGAGCGGGTAACACCGCGGGGCGCAGTTAGTAGAATCATAAAAATGATATTATTGGATTCCGAAACTGTCTGTCGTTTTTTTTGTGTAAAATTTGTTAATAAATGTTGTTTTTGGTGTCTTGGTGCGATAATTTCATTATAGTACTGCTAAAACATTGTCTAGACGTTTTGTCATAACTTTATTTTGTGTTTAGTTATAGCCTATGTGTTAATCCAGGGTGTCCAGGGTGTCCAGGGTGTCCAGCTACGTCCATACCAAATTCCAAAATCCAAATTCGTTCAGTCGTTTTTGAGTTTATTCGTTACAAACATACAAATTTTTATTCTTTATAATATTAGTGCAGATGTTACTCAGGGATAATATAGCATTCTAATGGTGAAAGAATTATCGAAATCTGTCCAGTAGTTTTTGAGTTTATTCGTTACAAACATACACAAATCCAAAAATACAAATCTTTCCTCGTTATAATATTAGTGTAGATAAATTCGATGGAAAACCTGCCATAAATCACAGAATTTAATGTGCGACATTGTTTACAAAGGAAATTATACAATTTGATTAGAAAACGGAAAAAATGACATCCGTCCGCGAGATAACTATGAGATAACTGTATGATAACTATTACCGTAGTCATTGAACTTCGTGAAAGCTGCAAAGTCCGCGCGCACGCGCCGCCGCGTGCGTCAGGTGAGCTGTGGTCGAACACAGCCAGGCGCCATCCAAAAAACATATTTAAAAAAGTTGAAGTTTATCCAAAACATTTAATTTAATTTATCAAAGTCGAGTTCTACGATTATTTACGGTTACTTTTTACGTTGTACGATTTTTTTTTATTGTAATTTTATTTATTTTGACATTTTGATTTTGACTTTTATTTAGTTTTTAATTAAACATTTACTTGATTTCTTTACAGGATAATTTGTTCGTAGTTTTACAATAAATAGACAACACTTTATTTGGGACATAAAACACATTTCAACATAATTAACAATGCATACATACAAAAAAAATAAACAATAAACGTAAAACAAAGAAAAAACTTATAGGTGTATAGTATAGTATATAGTGTATTTTAATATTATAATTAGTGTAATTCGTTAAGTACGCGGCACTAATTAATTGATTTTTGTTTTAATAATTATAAAATTGACATTGACATTTTTTAAATTTAATTGACTTGTAACTGATGTTATCAATAAAGAACTATGACTATCATAGGAGTTTTGGCGGGAACGCGGAAAGAGTCGTGTCGCTCCGTTGTATTTTTTTCCAAAACTAGTGTTTTGTCGAGTGTTTATGCATAAAAATGGTGGTGTTTTATTCATAAAGTGCCGAATTACAAGCGCGAGTGTGGGAAAATTATATAATGTGGTGAAACATGACTTTTCGTGGTGCTTCCAAAACTCCATCGAAGCTTTATAGTAAAGTCGCCACTACTTTACTAAAGCATGACTGGACTTGACTGACACAGACTGGACTTGACTAAGACTGGACTTTGACTATAACTAGCTACGAGGACACTTATTTAACTTTTGAAACTTGAAAATATATAAATACTTGACACTGGCAAATGCTAAAACGCGATGCCAAAAACACAGAAAAAAAAAAAACTATGACTATGATTATTTAATAAGTTTATGAAAATAAAGAAACAAACTTGACGTACGGTTACGTGTCATGTATGCTGGGATAGCAATGATAGCTCAGTGGTTAGCGCGGTCGGTTCACACGCCGAAGGCCAGCAATGAGCTTGAGCTGCCGGTGATGGGAACCATAGCATGGTAGTATGATACTCTCTAGTACTCGGCTGGCTCGCTACTACCCTCAAGTTGAAATCTGTTCTATGAATTCCAGCTGTGGCCAAACACCTAAACTGTCAACTACAAAATTTAAAAAAAACCCCAAATAATGACGTATGACGTGTCACACGCCGGTAAGGTCGGTAGGGCTAAGAAAGTTGTAAAGCGGCATTCTTATATTCCACGCTGCCCCGAACCTACGCCGCGCGTCACAAGGTGACACAACCTTGCGTCAAAACTGACGGCTGAGATATTACAATATTTGAGTTACTGTTACTGCAGTAGATTAACAATCTAATGTTGTGTTAAATATGGTCTCATTTAGCGGAGCAAACATTTGTAATAAATGAACATCGCAGGGCATTACACACAGCGCCATCTGACCCCAAACTAAGCAAAGCTTGTGCTATGGAAGTCAGATAACTGATTGAATGCTTAAATAGTTTTTTTTTTGTAAATACATACTTATGATAAACTAGCAGCCTGTCCCGGCGTCGCACGGGATATTTATTTATTAATTAAATTCTAGTAACAAATATAGCCTATGTTACTCAGGACAAATGATCATTCTAATGGTGAAAGAATTTTCGAAATCGGTCCAGTAGTTTTTGAGTTTATTTATTACAAACATACAAAAATTCAAAAATACAAATCTTTACTCTTTGTAATGTTAGTGTAGATGGGCAAAAGTGTAGACAGACGACAGCAAAAGGTGCTCATTTTTTTTAAATCTCAAATATTTCTTTAGCTTTTACAACTTTAGTAGACACATGAAGTTAGCTTCCGTTCCAGCATGCATGCACCACCGTGATGCAATCTGTCCTAGTTTTTCTCTTCCGCGATTAAACCAACATTTAAATATTTACAAGTGTCTTATAAATCAAGTCAAATAAATCTTAGAGCGGTCAAAGTCACAAAAAGTAAGTCACGGTCACCAATTGTAGTACGCGTGCGGCGCGACGCGAAGCGATGCGACTGGCGCAGCAGAGTCAAGATAAAGTAACATACGACATTCGACAACGCTAATTCAAATACAAAATCCATTTATTTTATCCATAAGTCATATATACAATTCAACAAAATTAAAAACAATACACAATTAATTACTTTAAATTTTGTGATTGGTTATTTATCTATTTATTTGGTGGTAGATTCCCTTAGCAGGAAGTCGTCTAGGTAGGTGCCACCGCAGTACTAAATATTCTGCCGCCAAGCAGTAGTGTGTAAACATTACAGTGAAGGGTACTACTAGGGTACTGCAGCGACATTACTGGGCTGTTGAGACTAACCATCGAAAGTCTCAAAGTAATGAGCGCCAAAGCAGCGATGCCCTGGACTTTGTTTTGTTACTCAAAGTTCTGTGTATCGCTGCAATGGTCATTTACAGTCATCTTTTATGATCACTAAAGCGTTTTTTGTTCATCTCTTTAGGAATAACAGTTTGTTTTCAATAACTTTTTTCGATGAGTCGGATAGACGTGTTCAAGTACCATAGACGTATTCAAACAAACACACAAACTTTCCAATTTACAGCGCTGTGAATGATGAACTTTCTTTTATCGATTATTTCGCACGTTTATCTGTAGACGGTAGGGCTGGGCTGCCCATAATGTTTTATGCCATATTTTATAGTATTTTTAGAAACACGCTGCAAATATATAGTAATTTTATTAATATAGTACTTTTTAGAAACTCGCTGCAAATATATAGTAATTTTATTAATATAGTACTTTTTAGAAACTCGCTGCAAATATATAGTAATTTTATTAATATAGTACTTTTTAGAAACATGCTGCAAATATATAGTCATTTAATTAATATAGTACTTTTTAGAAACTCGCTGCAAATATATAGTAATTTTATTAATATAGTACTTTTTAGAAACATGCTGCAAATATATAGTCATTTAATTAATATAGTACTTTTTAGAAACACGCTGCAAATATATGCAAATATAATGCTCCTAGACATGCATAGTCTTGGAATGCAATACAGATCAAAATTGTGTAGGTATTTGAATTGTTGTAAATGTTATTGCATTCTGTTTTGTATGTTATGTAATAAATAAATAAATAAAAAGAGTAATTTAATTAATATAGATAGGCAGGTCTCTGGTGTGGGATGCTACTTGCGTTAACACTGTAGCCGCCAGCCACCTGAGTCGTTCCATCCTTTCTCCGGCTACAGCTGCGGAGGACTCGTCCTGCCGAAAGCGACTTAAATACACAGCCTTGGAGCCCCAATACTACTCTGTGCCTATTGCTGGAGACACTCGGCAGCTGGGGTGTGGGTGCTCGGGTGTTGGTGCGTGATTTGGGGCGACGCATAAGAGAGCAATGTGGTGACCCTCGCTCCGGCTCGTACTTGGTGCAAAGGCTGGCTATTGCTATCCAGCGCGGTGATGCTGCCAGCCTCATGGGTTCCTTTGCACCAGGCTCAGTCAGGGGCGGGGTATTTTTTGACTGAATGTTTACTTTAATTTTGATTTTATTTTATTAATATTTAAGTATGTGACATTTAATTTGTAATCCTAATTAAATTATTAATATAGTATTTTTAGAAACACGCTGCAAATATATAGTAAATTAATTAATATAGTACTTTTTAGAAACTCCCTGCAAATACATAAACACATAAACCACAACATACAATCTCCATACATCAACACTCGAAAACCACAAGTTTTGGAAAAAACATCACGGGGCCCCACGACTCTTTCCGCGTTCCTGCCAAAACTTCCAACTCTTAGATTCTAAAACAGTGAATCTAATTATATAATTATTGAATCTAATTATCTATTAGTGAATCCAATTATATAATTATTATCTATACCATTATAACGAGGAAAGATTTGATTGTTTGTTTGCATTGAATAGGCTCTGAAACTGCTGGACAGATGTCAAAAATTCTTTCACCGTTGGGAAGCTGCACTATCCCCGGGTGACATAGGCTACTGTTATCCCTGTATTCCCGCGGGAACGGGAACTACGCGGGTGAAACGCGAGGCGTCCGCTAGTGTGCAATACAGTAAAGTGTGTGTGCCAGCCCTGGCTGTCAGTTGCATTGAACTTGTACGGTTATCGCCTGTCCGGCTTTTATCTAGCGGCCGCGCTTCTACAACTACGTACTGTCACTGTTTATGAGTACAACTATTAAATGCCGTTTTTGACTACGAAAAAATAAACAAATTTATGAATTCCAGGTTCTTAATACAAAAAAAATTTTTTTATGAAAAATAAATGAATAATATCGCTGGACATTACACACAGCGCCATCTGAGCCCAAACTAAGCAAAGCTTGTACTATGGAAGGCAGATAACTGATAGAATACTTAAATACTTTTTTTTTTGTAAATACATACAGAACACCCAGACACAGAACAAACATTTGTTTATATCACAAAATGTTTGTCCTGGGTGGGAGTCGAACCCACTCCCTACAGCTACCAATGAACCAACCGGGCTGTCAAAAAGTTTTTAGTATGTTTTTTTTTTTTTTTTAAGTGACAAATAATGAGACGAACGAGACGCTCTCCTGATGGTAAGAGATAACGCCTGTCCATGACCATTACAGCGATACACAGAACTTTGAGTAACAATAGACAATAGACAACAATAGACAACACTTTATTTATGACATAAAACACATTTCAACATAATTTACAATACATACGTATACAAAAAAAAAAAAAAAACAATAAACATAAAACATAGAAACATAGAAAACATAGAAAAAAACTTAAAGGTATATAAATTAAACAAAAAAAAAAAACAAAAAAGCAAAAAGTTTGAAATATATTTTATGTCACAAACCGGCCTCGACTCAGCATAATGCCGACTGAAGCCAGCCGGCGCTGGTCTTCCGTCGAAGCCGGCAGGTGACAAAACAAAGTCCAGGCATCGCTGCTTTGGAGCTCATTACTTTGAGACTTTCGATGGTTAGTCTCAACAGCCCAGTAATGTTTACACACTACTGCTTGGCGGCAGAATAACTGGTACTGCGGTGGTACCTACCTAGATGACCTCCTGCTAAGGAGATCTACCACCAAGTAAAGTGACGTGAGTGTAGTATGTTAAGTGACGGTGTGGTCGAAGATGGTAAACACACCTAGCCTGGAATGGAACTGGCTCTCAAGTGAGGCTGCCGGAACACACCGTTAGTTGCTTGGCGGCAGATTTCCAACTCTCGTGTGGTAGCTAGCCAGCCGAGTACTACTAGGGAGTGCGCTACCACCATGCTGTGGTTTCCATCACCAGCAGCTCAAGCTTATTGTCAGGATTTGAATTTACGACCTTCGGCATGCGAACCGACCGCGCCAACCACTGAGCTATGATCGCTACAAAGTTCAGTATTTAGTAAATAAATACATACTTTTATCACAAACATAACTAATGATAGATTTAGTGCGAAATGTGATAAAATACACAGAACACCACCCCTTTTCTCGGTCAGTCGGGCAATGCAACTCGTTTACGTGAAACGGCCCGCGGCTCGTGAGCAATCGATATAAACAAACAGTATTACCAAACATTCGACCGCGTCGAGGCTTTACGTAACAGAACGGCTATAAAAACTAACTGAATAAATTACAAGCCGAAGCGGTCTAGTCTAGGGTTCCGCGCGAGGAGCGCGAGACGCTAATGCTGAGACAACGCTCACCCCCCAGCTGCCGGCTGTTCCGCACGCTTTCTCAGCAAACATTTTTTTTTATTATTTTTTTAATGGTTGACAGCCTAGTTGTTTGACCACAGCTCACCTGATGTTAAGTGACGGTGTGGTCGAAGATGGTAAAGCACGCCTAGCCTGCAATGGAACTGGCTCTCCAGTGAGGCTGCCGGAACACACCGTTAGATGCTTGCCGGCAGATTTTCAACTCGCGTGTGGTAGCTAGCCAGCCGAGTACTAGAAAGTACCCATATAAAGAAAGAAAACATTTATTTTGTCACACACAACACTACAACAACAAAAAACACACTACAAATAAAAGATTAGAAAAATATAAAAGTAACAATAATAATGAGTGGAAAGTTGTTGTTGTTGTTGTCATATAAGTAAACATATTTATTTATTAGCGAACAAGACACTTTTCTACCCTGTTAGATCATTTGGTAAAAGTTCTAAAGGGCGTGGGTTCGATTCCCACTCAGGGCTAACATTTGTGTGACTGATATAGATGTCTGTTCTGCATCTGGGTGTATTGTATGTATTACTGCGCCCCGCGGTGTTGCTCACTACATGTTTTCGAGATAAAAAGTAACCTATGTGTTAATTCAAGGTGTCAGCTATCTCCATACCAAATTTCATCCAAATCCGTTCAGTAGTTTTTGCGTGAAAGAGTAACAAACATCCATCCAAACTTTCACATTTATAATGTTAGTGGGATAAGTATTTAATAAAAAAATAGTATTTATGTATTCTGTCAGCTGTATGGTCCCCATTGTACAAGCTTTGCTTAGTTTGGGCATAGATGGCGCTGTGTGTAATATCCTCATATATTTAATATTTCTGATGGTAAGAGATGACGCATGCCCATGACCATTGCAGCGATACACAGAACTTTAAGCAGCAAAACATAGTCCAGGGCATCGCTGCTTTGGTGCTCATGGGCTGTTGAGACTAACCATAATAATAATATAACTCTTTATTGTATACACCAAATTACAAAAAAATATAAAAATAAAGACTTAATACTAATGTAACAGTTGGCGGCCTTATCGCTAAAAGCGATCTCTTCCAGGCAACCTTAACACGGAAAATATTCTAAACTAAGGAACCATCGCAAGTCTCAAAGTAATGAGCGCCAAAGCAGCGATGCCTGGACTTTGTTTTGTTACTCAAAGTTCTGTGTATCGCTGCAATGGTCATGGACAGGCGTTATCTCTTACCATCAAGAGAGCGTCTCGTTCGTTTCATCACATTTACATTTTAAAAAAGTCTTTCCTCTTTTTAATAGTATAGATAATTTAAAACTTAAATTCTGGTGCGGCAAATGTATTTTAATTATTTCTGCTTTACGGATGGACTTATTTGGCGAGTTTCCGTTGATTTCAGACCACAGGAACCAATATACCAGTGTTTGCCATTTAACTATGCAAATATTTGTCTAAAACTGTTCTGAATTGAATTTGAAATCTCAAAACAGTTTTTTCTTTCAAACAGGGGGTCAATTTATTTATTAACAATTTTGTTTATTGTAGGCTTGGTATCTGTTTTTGTAATTTGTTTTTGTTGTTGGTGATTTGTTACGTTTGCTTCGTGTGACCGACGAGGGCTCGCCGGAAGACCAGCGCTGGTCATGCCACCTAGTATGACCAGTATTATGCTGAGGAGGGCTCTTATTTTGTAACTAGTTATGTACCCCTTAGGTCTTCAATTCTCGATTAATGTATATTATATATTAATGTCTATTAACTTAAATGTCTACTCAGCATACCGCTGAGTAGACAGTCCCGGCGGCTGGACCACCGGCGCAGCATGGTCTTCATGCAAGCTCTGTACTAGTTTTTAATCATTAATATTGTGCAATTTCCATATAAATATTTTTTCCCCATTTATGGCCAAATGGAGCATAATTTTACAGTGAAATCACAGCTACTGGCATTTATTTTGCTCTTTATTTGCGGTAAATTACAATTGCTTGAATAAAACAGTAGATTATTAGCATAAAATCAAATTTATCAATGATTGATGAATTTATGATTTTTTAATAAAACAGTAGGTTATGCTTATAATCTACTGTTTTATTCAAGTAGTTATAATTTACCGCAAATAAAGAGCAAAATAAATGCCAGTAGTTTTGATTTCACTGTAAAATTATGCTCCATTTGTCCATAAATGGCAGAAATTTATTTGTAATTTTTTTTTTTTTTATGGTTGACAAGCTAGTTGTTTTGACCACAGCTCACCTGATGTTAAGTGAAGGTGTGGTCGAAGATGGCAAAGCACACCTAGCCTGGAATCTCAAGTGAGGCTGCCGGGACACACCGTTAGATGCTTGGCGGCAGATTTCCAACTCTCGTGTGGTAGCTAGCCAGCCGAGTACTAGAAAGTACCCAACCACCATGCATTGTATGGAAATCGAACCACCTTAAAGCCTTTAAATCGGCAACATCTAGTTTTATTTTAGTTTTTAAAAAGTTAAACTAACTGTTTGTCTCTGTTTGCTGTTTTTGTATGTTCTGTGGAGTTACAAAATAAAAAATATTTTTTATTCTTTCTAATTATTTATTATTATGAACAACTCTCACTATGCGCATAATTTAAATATCCGCCGCGGATTTTTCTGTAATTCCAGTTTTGTACCCAAACAAGAGCGGCTGATAAAGGCGATAATAACAACCCCTTCTTGGCTTCGCAAGCTTTGTCTTGCTTTTTGCTTTTTTTATTAAAATTAAAAAAAGTGTTTACAAGAAATATCTGCGATTAATCTATTTATCAAATATATTTCGCCACACGTGAACAAAACGCTGGCCTTTTTTTCTTTGGTTTTGGCGTCGCATTTTGAGCATTTGCCAGTGAGTGTTTTATATTTTTAAGTATCAAAAGTTAAATAAGTTGCCTCGTAGCTATAGTTATAGTCAAAGTCCAGTCTTGGACAAGACAGTCCACGTGAGTCAAGTCCAGTCATGCTTTAGTAAAGTAGTGGCGACTTTACTACAAAGCTTCGATGGAGTTTTGGAAGCAACACGAAAACTCATGTTTCGCCACATTATATCATTTTCCGACACTCGCGCTCGTGATTCGACACTTTATGAATAAAACACCGCCATTTTTATGCATAAACACTCGACAAAACACTAGTTTTGGAAAAGGTATTTATTTATTTATGCTACTTGTAGGTTATAGAACATTTGATACGAAATAAAACTATTATTTAAGGATTTCAATTAATATGATAGCACTATATCATCCTTGTCTGTTATCTGTTTGGAAGCAATGCGAAACGAGTGTGTGTGAGAGAAAATCTAGGATGGCGGTTGACAGTTCTAATCAATCAATTTACTTTTATGAGTAACTTTTGTACAAATGAACTAATAATTTCAACACTACTTAGGTGTTAAATCTTTTTAGAATAAATCTCAAATTTCATTGCAAAATTAACGATACGGAACCGTCAGCGCGAGGCGGTGTTCGCGCTCCTTGAATTATTTTTTTATGCAAAAAATTCACATTCGGTGAAAGATGTAGTCCGACCGACTGGCACGGATTACATAATTATAATTTTTTAATTATATAAACTTATATTATTTTATTGAAATATTTTTTTTCTTCTAGACCTATGCCAACTAGGCGCTTGTTGCGACAACATTATATTGATCCAAGGTTAAGTTTACTTGTAAAATCTATTATTAATTAATTACATTTACTCAGGTCGCGAGTGCATCCGTTTATTCTAGGCGAGCGTGCTGCATCGTAGACCGCATCTTCGGTTAACGTCAGGCGAAATGGCCTACCCCACTAATATTATAAATGTGAAGTTTGGATGGATGTTTGTTACTCTTTCACGCAAAAACTACTGAACGGTTTTTTTGATGAAATTTGGTATGGAAGTAGCTAACACCCAGGATTAACACATAGGCTACTTTTTATCCCAAAAACATGTAGCGGGTTTATGCAAATAAAAAAAATAATTTAAACCGCTCAAGTCAAACTCTCAAAATTAAGATTTCTTATTTACTTTTGGCATTACACTTTCTGTATGTACGAATTACAAAATTTTCACAAAGTAAGTCACGGTCAAGTCCGGTCATGCCCTGTAAAGTAGCAGCAACTTTGTTAGAATGTACTGTACTCACATAATATTTCTTGGAACGGGGAGTTTTGAAAGCAACACGAAAAATCATGTTTCATCATAATTGTATAATTTTCATTTTAATATAGGCTCCGAAACTACTAGACCGATCTCAAAAATTCTTTCACCATTGGGAAGCTACGCTATCGCCGGGTGACATAGGCCACTTTTTATCCCTGTATCCCTACGGGAACGGAAACTACGCGGGTCAAACCGCGACGCGTCCGCTTGTCTACACTAATTATAAAGAGGAAAGATTAGATTTTTATTTGTTTTGTATTGAACAGGCTCCGAAACTACTGGACCGATCTGAATAATTCCTTCATCAGTAGAATGCTACATGATCGCTGAGTGGCACAGCCTATATTTATATTGTTAATCGAGTTTTGTTGTCGCGTGCGGAGCCGGCGCGAGCGGCTAGTATGCTATAAGACTGCTGTACACTTGTATACAATGAGCATCAAATAGATGAATCAAGTGAACTGGCTTGGCTCACTTATCTGTCATAATACCTACCTAGTTATGCAGGGTTACAAGTTTAGGTAACTACGCCGAGAGGGGGTAATTTTTTTGACTGGCCTGTTAATGGTAGAATATCGTCATGGAAACCACAGCATGGTGGTAGCGTACTCTCTAGTACTCGGCTGGCTAGCTACCACGCGAGAGTTGAACATCTGCCGCCAAGCATCTAACGGTGTGTTCCGGCAGCCTCATCTGAGAGCCAGTTCCATTCCAGGCTAGGCGTGCTTTACCATCTTCCACCACACCGTCAAAACATCACTGTGGACAAACCCTAGCCTGTCAGTCATAAATAAAATAAAATAAATAGATACCGAATTCTTGTCTTGGGTGGGAATCGAATCCACGCCCTTCAGTTCTTGAAGCAGACATACTAACAATGAACCAACAGGGCTGTTGACAATTTTGGTCATAATACTGAGTGCAACGGCCCCCTTTCCGCTTAGCACACGAAAGCTTGTACCCCTGAGTACGTCTATGACGAGCAGCGCTTGACGGGCATGTAGTCAAACGGGTTTTAATTCGTATTTATTTGGTTGAAAGTAGGTTAAACGGCCGCGAGCGCGCGTAGCTCGCCTCATGACACGCAATACGGTTTTCTTTCAACTTTTGGCTCAAATTACTGCAACAAACGCGGTTTGCAAGCGATGCCCCACGCATATGCAACTATCCTGCCCAACAAACCACTAGCGATACGGCGGCCTTATCGCTTAAAGCGATCTCCTCCAGGCGACGCTAGCACGGACACGACGCTGCTGAGGCGTCAATTCTACTATGCAAGGGGGTGCGTTGACTAAATTGGCATCATGTGTATTTTATTTTGGTGTGTAGAATTGATTATTTTCGTTCAATATTTTTGTAGAATTCAATTTGTTTATCAATAAATTAAAAAAAAAATGAAATAAATCATTTTTACTTTTTTTTTACTAACTAGCAGCTCGTCCCGGCTTCGCACGGGAAAACAGAACTCGATTAACAATACAAAATCGGTCCAGTAGTTTCGGAGCCTATTCAATACAAACAAACCTTTCCTGTTTGTGATAGTACAGATAGATAGAGAGAATGATTTTCCCCCCTTCAAATAAGACAGCGGTGAGTGGCGGCCACTTCCGCTGATTCATCATTTCTCCGCATCATCGGAAGGCCAGGCGCGCGAGAAATCATCACCGACCACGACCGATCGTCCTTAGTGAGAACTTGAGACAAAATCACTGATATTATAAAGACGAAAGCGAGAATACACACCAAACATACTAATATGAAACAAGCATATAACAAAACAAAACAAAACAATAATTATGTGGAGTACAACGGCGGTCTTATCGCGTAGAGCGATTTCTTCCAGACAAACTTTCGATGAAAAGAAACAGATATGAGGCGAGTGTAGTAAGTTTTGTTACTTCACGCTCAAACGGCTGGACCAATTTTGATGAAATTTGGTATGAAGTTAGCTAATATTTTGAATTAAAACATAGGCTACTTATATTCTGAAAAAGTTTAGTGTTCACGTGAGAACAGCGGGTAACACCGCGGGGCGCAGCTAATGTTAAAATTAATCAAAACAGTTTTCACATGATATAGCTTGGCTGCTTACTTTACTGACTGTTGACTGTTTACAGAGCTGTAGGTTCGATTCCCATTCTGTGACAAGGTTTGTTCTGTGTCTGGGTGTTCTGTATGTATTATTCTGCCGCCAAGCAGTAGTGTGTAAACATTGCAGGGCTGTTGAGACTAACCATCGCAAGTCTCAAAGTAACGAGCGCCAAAGCAGCGATGCCTGGACTTTGTTTTGTTACTCAAAGTTCTGTGTATCGCTGCAATGGTCATGGACAGGCGTTCTCTTGCAAGTGAACCCGCGCGGAGTACCTAGAGAAGGTTTACTCATAAAGTTGGCAGCTCCACACTCCCGGCTCGCATTGTTCTTTTGTATCGAAGTTACACTACTGATACTTTGAACTCAACTCAGCATCGTGTTCCGGCGGCCTCACTCGAGAGCCAGTTCCATTCCAGGCTAGGTGTGCTTTACCATCCTCGACCATACCGACACTTAACATCAGGCGAGCTGTGTGTCAAACACTTACCCTGTCAACTATAAAAAAAAACATATCTGACACTAGGACTGGCCACTGAGCGCATTAGTCACATTTTCATTTGCAAGTGATTTGTAATCGTAGCTATCAATACCGTTATGAAACTAGCTACGCCCCACGGTTTAGTTGTAAATGCCACTCACGGTCACCCATCACAAGACCGTCCAGCCCGTTGCCTAATACGGTGATCTCTCGCGCGCTGCTCGCTGGGGAATAAGGTCGTGTACATATTGACGATAACCACTCACTTAGTACGTGGAAATAGTCACAAAACGTGCGAATAGTTTGCACAAATACCACTCGCGTGCGTCAAACGAACATAAATACCGACGTCGGAGCTCACGCGACACAAACCTATATTTTTTTTATTTATGTATACTAGGGAATTTGGCTTCGCACGGGTGACATAGGTTTTGGCTACTTAGCAGCAAAACATTGAATTTCAAACGTTTAGAGGAGGCTTCAGGTGACCAGAATGCTGGCATCTACTTTGGTCAAAAGCTAAGCATGTGGCCAGAATGCTGGAAGCATTCTGGCCACACATCCCTCCTCTGACGGACTTTTAGACTAAGTTTTTTGTATACATTTTGTAAATAGTATTAATTTAAGGTTTTTTTATTTTATTTTGTTTAATTAATAAATTTTCATAATTTAAAAAAAATTGTAGGACGAAAATCTTATAAAAATCGTGTTCATATAATAAAAACATTTCTACTAATAGCGTTAACCTCACCGCGGGAAAAAAATTATTAACATTTGTGTGATATTTGACATGTATTTAAAAAAATATGAATACTTTTTTTTAAAATCACACATTAGCTTAGAAACATGAATAATTGGCAAAAACAGGTTTCAAGTACAAAAGGAATTCATGTTTGATTTATGATTCTAATTCAATAATGAGGTATTACATCATTTTGTGAATTAAGAAATTCCAACGACTTCTGTCGACGATAACGACAGACGATATAGGCAAGACTTTGTTTTGTTACTCAAAGTAATAATCACCAAAGCAGTATTGGGCTTTACTTTGTTTCGTTACTCAAAGTTTTGGGTACCGCTGCAATAGTCATGGGCATGCGTTGTCCCTTACCACCAGAAACGTTTCTACGAAACATTGCTGTTTCACAAAGATACATTTCGAAATCACGTACGTAACGGTAGATTAGTCCGCAAGACGCGCGGGGGAAAAACATGGAAAATTTAAATAATGATTTATTGTGCTGGTAATAAATACGTCGCGTGATTTTCCAATAAACATGATTTTCCGCTTTACTGATGTTGACTCAGAGATCTATTGCCGCTAAGTAAAGGAAATGTAATGCAAACACCTAATCATTTTATTTTATATCACTAGAAAAGTATTCTATCAGTTATCTGACTTCCATAGTACAAGCTTTGCTTAGTTTGCGGTCAGATGGCGCTGAATTTCCGCGTCACGCCGGAGCCCGCACCCTCAGCCTCGACGCCAGCTCGCGACCTCTGGAATTCCCGCGCTGACGGAACCACATAAATTAAATACAGTCATACTTTATACTGTTTGAATAACCCGTGACTAATGTCGCCACAACTCCACGGATAGTAGAATACCTGCCGAGTGCGGGCTGAACTTTTTAGTTATAAAATACACGCACGCTTTTAATAATCTTTAACGGTTGACAAGTTATCGCTTGCTGTTAACTGACGGTGTGGTCGAGGATGGTAAACTGGATAATGGAACTGGCTTTCAAGTGAGGCTGCCGGAACAAACCGTTACATGCTTGGCGGCAGATGTTCAACTCTCGCCAGCCGAGTACTAGAGAGTACGCTACCACCGTGCTGTGGTTCCCTCACGATGTTTTCCTTCACCGGCAGCTCGAGCTCATTGCTTGCCCTTCGGTGTGTGAACCGGCCGCGCTAACCACTGAGCTATGATCGCTAGTGTTTAGTCCAGGCGCGCGCAGTTCGGGAGGCTGCTGTGACGAGTGTTCACATAATCTCGTGGCATTGTGCTTAATTCGGGTGTGTGCTCGCGCAGCATTGACCCCGATGGCGCCGCGGAGCACGGGTCAACCGCCTCGCAGGCCGCGGCGCGGGCTCAGCCTGAGGTTGTCGCTTAACGTGGTTCCGTTTCCATACAAATATTTGTTTTGCCATTTATGGATGATTAGCATAATCTACTGTTTTATTCAAGCAATTGTGTTTTACAGCAAATAAAGAGCAAAATAAATGGCAGTAGCTGTGATTTCACTGTAAAATTATGCTCCATTTGTCCTTAAATGGCAAAAAATATTTGTATGGAAATCGAACCACCTAAAAGAAATGAGACGAGAACGCTCTCCTGATAGTAAGAGATAACGCCTGTCCATGACCATTGCAGCGATACACAGAACTTTGAGTGACAAAACATTGTCTAGGGCATCGCTAGTTTGGTGATCATTTTTATACAGTGTTTGACCATAACTGATGTTAATTGATGGTGTAGTCGAAGATGGTAACCACACCTATCTCTGTGGCAGTAACTGTTGGAACACAATATATTGTTAGATGCTTGGCGGCGGATTTTCAACTCTCGTGTGGTAGCTAGCCAGCCGAGTACTAGAGAGTGCGCTACCACCATGCTGTGGTTTCCTCGCGATGTTTTCCTTCACCGGCAGTTCAAGCTCATTGTTGGGGTTTGAACCCACGCCCTTCGGTGTGAACCAACCGCGCTAACCACTGAGCTATCATCGCTACAATGTATGACATTAGAGATTACTTGAACCTTTCCCCAGTTAGCAGTAAAAGTGACAAATTTCTCCGTTCGACGCGAAGTCTTTTGAAAGATCGCGACAAATTGTTTGGATTTATCTCAAGTTGTATCATTGTTGTAAGTTTCTCATTTACGTAACTTTGCATAATTAACAAAGTGACGAAGCAATCATAATTCATAATTTTTTAATTTGTAACTAGCTGCGCCCCGCGGTGTTACCCGCTACATGTTTTCGGGTAGACAATGCTTAAATCTAGGGTCTCAGCTATTCATCCAAATCCGTTCAATAGTTTTTGCGAGTTTTTGTTACTCTAACAAACATCCAAACTTTCACAGTTATAATATTAGTGGAATTCAGATTTGTGTTTAAAGCAAAGTTTGCTCACAACAACTCAGACCCCCTTTCGACGTGGACCAGCCCCGCAGAACCTCGCGTCCACCCGCGCTCGATTACTTACGCAAGCGTGATGAGGAGCTTGTGGTCGTTACTTGTAATCGCTGGACTTCCACAAACTGTATCCTTGACTGAATCTGATAGGATTCTTAGAATAATATAAACCTAGGAAAATTCCGTCGTTCTAGCTCGAAAGCGAGGCAACTGCAGCCCGGGGGACTCTGCGGACTCATACGACGCGGAAACACTTTTGCGGCGTTTGTGTTCAAAGCTAATTTTACTCTATTTACTAAAATAATTAATATCGCAGGACATTACACACAGCGCCATCTGACCCCAAACTGAGCAAAGCTTGTACTATGGAAGTCAGATATCTGATAGAATCATATCCTACTTCACAAAGTTTGGAGGGATGTTTGTCACTCTTTCACGCAAAAACTACTGAACGGATTTGGATGAAACTTGGTTTGGAAGTAGCTGAGACCCTGGATTAACACATAGGCTACTTTTTATTTAGCTGTGGTCTCCACTGTGCAGCCCCATCGGCCATCAGTTCTGCGTGCTGTGTGCCGACTGCTGCTTCAACTTGCTGATTCTCTGGGCTATGTCAGTAAGTTTAGTTCGTCTGCGGATCTCATTTCTGATTCATCTCGTAGTCCTCCGTTATCTTAACACTAAGTGGGTGTTGGCTCAGCGCGCGTCACGGCCGCTACTTTGTTAGCGACAGTTTAGTCAGAGCAGCCGTGAGTGGGCTTCCCGGACAACCCCACAATGTCGCACATGTATTCTAATTAGGATGAATCCTCGCGCGGACAAACAGTCACGACAGCCGTGTCAATATATAATTAATTTGACACTTCCTATAACGCTGACAATAGATAAATAAATCATTATTAATCATGCCATCGTTTGTAGTTACAATAAGCTTGAGTTGTCGAAGGAAAATATCGTGAGGAAACCACAGCACGGTACACGGACACCGTAACACCGCGGAGCGCAGCTAGTAATCACGTAAATGTTTGTCCTGATGGGAATCGAACCCACGCCTAACAACTGTTTTTTTTTTATATCGCAGGACATTACACACAGCGCCATCTGCCCCAAAACTAAGCAAAGCTTGTGCTATGGAAGTCAGATAACTGATAGAATACTTTATTTTTTTTTTCTAAATACATACAGAACACCCAGACACAGAACAAACATTTGTTTATAACACAAAGTTTGTCCTGGGTGGGAATCGAACCCACGCCCTTCAGCTCTTGAAGCAAACATTCTACCGATGAACCAATAGGGTTGTCTAACCAGCGACCTTTTTTTTTTTTTTTTTTATGGTTGACAGGCTAGTTGTTTGACCACAGCTCACCTGATGTTAAGTGAAGGTGTGGTCGAAGATGGTAAAGCACACCTAGCCTGGAATGGAACTGGCTCTCAAGTGAGGCTGCCGGAACACACCGTTAGATGCTTGGCGGCAGATTTTCAACTTGAGGGTGGTAGCTAGCCAGCCGAGTACTAGAGAGTACGCTACCACCATGCTATGGTTTCCTCACGATGTTTTCCTTCACCGGCAGCTCAAGCTCATTGTTGGGGGTTGAACCCACACCCTTTGGCATGCGAACCTACCGCGCTAACCACTGAGCTATCATCGCTACATGATCTTACCTTACTGTTTGACTACTGTTACTGTTTGATTACTGTTGATCTTACCTTTCTCGACCTTATCTGTTAGAGCGACCTCTTCTAACGTGTTGTATTATCAGTAGGTGTAGATACGTGAGTCTTGCCCCGAGGATGTTTGTGGATGTTTCGAGTTATCGCGCTTCTGTTAATAACCAAAACTCGGCGGATCAGCTGTGCGTTCTAAAAATACGTAAACACCAAATTTGGTTTGGCGACGCTTGGACGCAAAATCCTTGTCAATAAATTAGATATTTTTTTACGTATCGCTATCACCATTGCAGCGAAACACAGAACTGTGACCTGTCTTACCAGAGTCGGAGTGTAGTTTTTTAATTCGGTCATTAAAACATGTTCAATTTCAAGCAACGCGCCCAAATGGCCATCACTAGTTTCAAGACGCGTTCTCACCCCATCACTAGCGCGTAACGTTTGCGGTTGCAGTCTGCAACGTACCGACGTCATTATCTCGTTACACCGCGAGAAAAACCAGATCGTAATCTATGAGATAAATGTGCGGCTTAGGTAATTATATTACCCGGTGGAAAATATTACACGAAGCTTGGATGGTGGCGGCTCGCGGGGGTTAAAGGGCCCGCGCAGTGGCAAGGGTATGCGGCCCCCGCAGTGGCAAGGATTTGCGGCCCCCGCAGTGGCAAGGGTTTGCGGCCCCCGCAGTGGCAAGGGGTTGCGGCCCCCGCAGTGGCAAGGATTTGCGACCCCCGCAGTGGCAAGGGGTTGCGGCCCCCGCAGTGGCAAGGGGTTGCGGCCCCCGCAGTGGCAAGGATTTGCGGCCCCCGCAGTGGCAAGGGGTTGCGGCCCCCGCAGTGGCAAGGGTTTGCGGCCCCCGCAGTGGCAAGGGGTTGCGGCCCCCGCAGTGGCAAGGGTTTGCGGCCCCCGCAGTGGCAAGGGTGTGCGGCCCCCGCAGTGGCAAGAGTTTGCGGCCCCCGCAGTGGCAAGGGTTTGCGGCCCCCGCAGTGGCAAGGGGTTGCGGCCCCCGCAGTGGCAAGGGTTTGCGGCCCCCGCAGTGGCAAGGGTTTGCGGCCCCCGCAGTGGCAAGGGTTTGCGGCCCCCGCAGTGGCAAGGGGTTGCGGCCCCTGCAGTGGCAAGAGTTTGCGGCCCCCGCAGTGGCAAGGGGTTGCGGCCCCTGCAGTGGCAAGGGTTTGCGGCCCCCGCACTGGCAAGGGGTTGCGGCCCCTGCAGTGGCAAGGGTTTGCGGCCCCCGCAGTGGCAAGGATTTGCGGCCCCCGCAGTGGCAAGGGGTTGCGGCCCCCGCAGTGGCAAGGGTTTGCGGCCCCCCGCAGTGGCAAGGGTTTGCGGCCCCCGCAGTGGCAAGGGTTTGCGGCCCCCGCAGTGGCAAGGGTTTGCGGCCCCCGCAGTGGCAAGGGTTTGCGGCCCCCGCAGTGGCAAGGGTTTGCGGCCCCCGCAGTGGCAAGGGTTTGCGGCCCCCGCAGTGGCATGGATTGAAATACATCAATAGTTACTAATCATAACTTGATAGGGCTACGTCTCCCATCTGGTTTTAATCAGTAATGTGTTTTCCATTCTTGATTGCCTGGAAGAGATCGCTTATGGTAATAAGGCCGCACTGCGCGCACACTAGCTCATAAGATTCTCTAGTTTTCTGTATATTTTTATATATCACACAATGCACAATAAAGAGTTTATATCTATCAATTATTTATAATCATTTTAATGGCGATTCTGCGTACTTTAAGCTTAACTCATCCCATCATGTAGCTGCATTAAAATTACAATATTAATAGAGTATAAATAATGATGGCGGAGTTTCCTCGTCGAGCCGCGAGCGAAGCCTCGTCCGAGACGGTCCAGTAATTGCTTCCTAGTGTAGTGTGCTCATGGGCAGGCGTTATCTCTTACCATCAGGAGAGCGTCTCGTTCGACTCATTAATTTTTCATTAAAAAAATAATAATAACGCAGCGACCTGCGGAGCGGCGCGGCGGCGCGGCGGCGCGGCGGCGCAGCGGCGCGAGGTCAACCTTCCTACATAATTACATAATTATGTCGTCCACTCGCGATGACAGTGTCATATCAAAAAACATCATTTAACAGAAAATGACTTTTAAACTTCTAATTGTGCATTACCCTTAAATTGTTGTCAAAATAGTTTTATTACATTAAAAAGAATTATCAAAAATAAAAAAACACGTTTGGAAGTAAATTAACTTCATTAGGAATAGAGTTGGAAAAAAGTAAGTTTACAAAGAAGAAGAGAGAGAAACCTCACACCTTAGAACTTAGCGTGACAACTGAACTGTCACTTAGTCGAAGCCAACTAGATCACCAAACGAGACAGAGCTATATCGTGATATTTTGTCGCTTTTTTCTTTGTTGTTTTTTGTAGAAAACATTCAATTTTCTACCGAATTAAATTCGATGAATGTTCGCTTGCGTGGCCGCTACAAGCTAGTACCCCTGCTACAAGCTAGTACCCCTGCTACAAGCTAGTACCCCTGATACACGCTGGTACCCGCGCTAGAAGCTGGTACCCGAGCTACAAGCTGGTACCCCACAAGCTGGTACCCGCGCTACAAGCTAGTACCCCTGCTACAAGCTTGTACCCGCGCTACAAGCTGGTATCCCCGCTACAAGCTGGTACCCGCGCTACAAACTAGTATCCCCGCTACAAGCTAGTACCCCCGCTACAAACGGGTACCTACGCTACAAGATAGTACCCTGGCTACAGGCTGTCACACTTCTTACAACGTTTAACCCGTGTTGTCGCCGTTGCAGGGCGGGTGGCGGTGATACTGTTCAGCATCTGCACGGTGGTGCTCGGCGTCGTGCTGTCCTTCGTGCCCTGGCTCGACTACATCATATTCAGGGTGAGTTTTACATTTTTCACATGTTTCACATCGCCACTGCGGCCGCTCATTCTGAAACAAAAGTGTACCCTACGTACCAGGGTACCAGCTTACTGCATTCCAAATTTAATTAATATTAAATAACGTACGTGACCACCACGTCATGGTTTATTTTTTATTATTTCTATATTGACCATAATTTTATTTATCTTGACTATAACTACAAATGACTATTAATTTAATGTAACTGGATTTGACTATTAATTGAATGTAGCTGGCTTTTAGCCGTTTTTAATTAATTAATTTATTAAATTGATCTGTTTAACCGCTGCGACCTTCGATCGAGTGCATTCTTTGTCGAAGGTTGCAACAAGTAAAAACCCTACAAACTTTCGGATTCACAATTGATGTGTGGTTTGGTAGCTCTGCAGAAACGACCACTTATTTATTGACAAAAAATAAAATTTCCCGCACTATTTTAATTGATTCCATTATTTTATCTAATGTACCTTGCAACTCCTGTAGGATAGACCATTAAATATTTTTTTTCTTTGGTATTGGCGTCGCATTTTGATCATTTGCCAAAGTCAAGTGTTTTATATTTTCAAGTTTCAAAAGTTAAACAAGTTGACTCGTAGCTATAGTTATAGTCAAAGTCCAGTCTTGGTCAAGTCCAATCCGTGTCAGTCAAGTCCAGTCATGCTTTAGTAAAATAGTGGCGACTTTACTACAAAGCTTTGCGGGAGTTTTGGAAGCAACACGAAAACTCATGTTTCACCACATTATTTTCCCACACTCGCGCTTGTGATTCTACACTTTATGAATAAAACACCGCCATTTTTATGCATAAACACTCGACAAAACACTAGTTTTGGAAAAAAATACAACGAGGCGTCACGACTCAGAAAAATTGAGACACCGCCGCTGCCGTACCAATTTATCCAACAACCGTAGTAGGACCAACCGGTTCAACTGAGTTGGACTAGTTTGTCCTATTGCGTACAGAATGAACTGGTTAAACTTGGGACAAACTATAACGGCTTCAACCGATGAAATCTAGAGTTTTGTAGCAATGATAGCTCGCACGCCGCAGGGCGTGGGTTCAACCCCCAACAATGAGCTCGAGCTGCCGGTGAAGGAAAACATCGTGAGGTAGTGTACTCTCTAGTACTCGGCTGGCGAGAGTTGAACATCTGCCGCCAAGCAGCTGACGGCTTCCGGCAGCCGCACTTGAGCTGAGCTGTGGTCAACACCTAGCCTGTGAACCATTAAGACGCCGTCCCGTGCGCAGGAGCTGAAGCTGTGGAACGGCTCCATCAGCTACAGCTACTGGCAGCGGCCCGGCGTGGCGCGGCTCACCAAGGTCTACATCTTCAACGTCACCAACCCGCAGGCCTTCCTGGAGCACGGGGAGAGGCCCAAGCTGGTCGAGGTGGGGCCCTTCGTCTACAGGTGCGTACAACCTACCTCATCTGCAGCTGCTGCGAGACCAGTGAGCTGGACGTTTCGATCAAAAGTTTAGTTAATTGTGCACTTCCTTAGTTCTTGATTGGTTCTCTGTACTTCTTTCTGTTTCTGTGCACAATAAAGAGTTCTCTCTATCTGTCTTAGACACATTATTATACATATAGGTCTCGTGGTGAAATGCTATTATGTAGTTTATTAACAAATACAAATATATTTTATTGATAACACCAATGTTACAAGTCAATACAAAATTACAAATATGTATTTTTTTTATATTTTTTATGTTTGACAAGCTAGGTGTTTGACTACAGCTCACCTGATGTTAAGTGGCGGTGTGGTCGAAGATGGTAAAGCACGCCTAGCCTGGAATGGTATGTCATTAGATGAGTTTTAAAAACACTGATTACATGTCAATAAATTAAAAAATAAAATGTCAAAATAAGGCATGTCAATATAAAAATACTGTCAATATAATAAAATGACATGACAAGAAACACATAATTACTTACTAGTAATACAATAGTCTTTAAGTTTAAAATCAAGAGAGTCGGTACAAATGTCAAACAACTTTTTCTTTTCGTGGTGGTAAATGTCCTCAGCGTCTAGGTAGGTACCGCCGCAGTACCAGTTATCCTGCCGCCAAGCAGTAGTGTGTGAATACTGTGCTGACATGCTTTTTTTATTTATTTTACATGGAAAACAGCAGCCAATTTTTTAAATTAATAAATATCTAATCTATAGTAATACCAGTAAAGAGGAAAGATTTGATATTTTGTTTCTTTTTATCGAAAGCCTAAGTTAACTAGATTAAGTTTAAGAGCCGAGCGCACGCCTTTATGATGACGCCTGATGTCACATCAAGACGCGGTCTACGATGCAGCACGCTCGCCCAGAAGAAGCCGATTCAGTCGCGACTTGAAGGCGCCCAGATTGTATCTATCAGGGAACACCGTCCCGGGCCGCGCTCTCCCGCACTCCGCGCTTTAGCCGTTCGTACAATGAACGTGGAATCGAATCGTTTCATACTGATTTTTGGAACGTCAATCATGATTTTTTCTTGGCGGCAAAATATCTGGTACTGCGGCGGTACGACCTTCAGGTGAGGAGATCTACCACCAAATACCAAAGTTTGCTAAAGTGAAATGCAGTCTGCACTCAAGGAAAACCACCCTCGCTGTGAAAGGATTTACATAATCAAAAATAGTGCGCGTGACCCGACGTGGCGCTGGCTTCCGCAACCTCGACCGCTCGCCGCGCGGGCGCCCGCGCCGCCTGCACGCGGCCCGAGGAATCGTTTCCAAGAATTGTTGACAACAAACTTGTACCTCCAACTTCTTACATTTCATTGTCGGAGGCTCGCTACTGGCGTCTGTATTAATCGAGCTAAACTCAGGACAATAATCAAAATTATAAATGTGAAAGTTTGGATGTATGTTTGTTACTCTTTCACGCAAAAACTACTGAACGGATTTGGATGAAATTTGGTATGGAGGTAGCTGAGACCCTGGATTAACACATGGGCTACTTTTTATCCCGAAAACATGTAGTGGAGTAGTTTTTGGAGCAGTCGTGTAAAAAAATACAATAATTATTCTTTACTAGCTGACGACCGCGACTTCGTCCACGTTAACTTTAGACTTAGGCTCAGCCAAAAAAGCCATCCGTCAATCTGACATCTGTCAACCCATCATTGAATAAATAAGCTTTCAAATGAAATAAATTTGTCATAAAAAGTATTCTACATGTTAATCCAGGTAATAAGCTATGTATACACCAAATTTGATCTAAATCCGTTCAGCCGTTTTCGCGTGATTGAGTAACAAACGTCCAAACATACAAACTTTCACATTTATAATATTAGTAAGGTTACAGACAGTACAGCCGCGATGATCCGAACCAGGAAAAACTTGCCCGAATTCGGCTCAATTTTCTTTTGGTTTTTTTTTTATGTTTAACAGGTCAGGTATTTTGACCACAGCTCACCTGATGTTAAGTGAAGGCGTGGTCGAAGATGGTAAAGCACACCTAGCCTGGAATGGCACTGGCTCTCAAGTGAGACTGCCGGAACACACCGTTAGATGCTTGGCGACGGATTTCCAACTCTCGTGTGGTAGCTAGCCAGCCGAGTAGTAGAAAGTACGCTACCACCATGCTGCGGTTTCCTCACGATGTTTTCCTTCACCGGCAGCTCAAGCTCATTGTTGGGGTTTGACCCACGCCCTTCGGCATGCGAACCTACCGCGCTAACCACTGAGCTATCATCGCTAAATTTAAGTTTACTTGCCGACTGACCGAGTTTAGCCACCGCGTGTACACTGAGAACTCCTTCCGTGTTTCGAGTCTGCGCTCCCCCAGGTTGCTGGCCGCCGCCCGCCATGCAAGCTGATATAAACACACGTTATTTGTCTTTATCTAGAAATTATCTAAATTATTGTGAAATCTCATCACATTCAAACACGACAAACACGCAACAAGTGAAATGAACTTTACATTATCAGCACTGTTTAATGATGATACTGTTTATCCTACTGTATAACATTATAAATGGGAAAGTTTGGATGTTTGTTACTTAATCACACAAAAACGGCTGAACGGATTAGGATGAAATTTGGTACGGAGGTAGCTGACACCCTGGATTAATACATAGGCTACTTTTCATTTCGAAAACATGCAGCGGGCAACACCGCGGGGCGCCGCTAGTTTGAAATACAAGCCCCATTCCGCCGGCGCGTGCTAATAAATTTCGCAGTAATAGAGTAGTTACCGCTGAACAAAGTCCGCGTGTGCGCATTAAGGCGCTGGCGGTGTGGCGCAACCGCCCTCGCCTTAACGTTGCGGCAATGTGTGCGCCGGTACAGCCGCGCGCACGAGCGCTGCCAGGGAACTTATTATGTATTTGTGTTATATGTTTTACTGATAGTAAACTTTATTTTTAACCGACTTATGTATGTTCACCGGTTACTCGAAGACCTGGACCGATTTGAAAAAAATATTTGTTTGTTTCAAATGTCACACTTTTCAGTTGGTCCCATTACAATTTAAGAGTAATCGGTCGAGCGGTTTTTAAAAAATCAACAAAAATGTAAAACTTGTCGACTTTGATGATATTTCCGTTTGGTCGGAAACCTCGCTGATTCATTGGAGCAGCGCGTTTAGTTGGTCGAAGATGCGTGGAGTCGATTTTTTTAAATTTAAAATTAACTGAATAATACGCGCCAAAGCAGTGACGCCTGGACTTTGTTCTGCTACTCAAATTCTCTGTACCGCTGCAATGGTCACGCGTTATCTCTTACCATCAGAAGAGCGTCCCGTTTGTCTCAATAGTTATTATCGTAAAAAAACTTACAAGATTCGAAGACAACTAATCGGGGCGCGGATACAGCCGTGAGATGCTGAAGATGCTGAGTTCTTCCCTCTGCTTCTTATCTGCAGTTTTGTGTACTGAAGTGTGGCAGTTAATAAAACATATTTAAAGAGGTAAACACTTTTCTCCGCGAGTTCCCGCCGCGATGAGGAAACATCGGCGGCGCGAGTCATGCGATACAGCGGTAATAGCAACAGCGGTTCTTGACAAACGAGGTTCTCGACCACAGCTCACCTGACGCTAAGTGACGGTGTCATCTAAGATGATAAACACACGCAGCTCGTAATGGAACTGAGACGCTATTACTGACTGACAACACTTAATTTATATTATTTAAAAAAAATGAAAATTATGAGATCTTCGTACAAAAGACATCAACGGGCGCGGACTCTCTCTAGAGTATTTTGCAAACTACCCAGTTACCGCTAATTTTACCAAACGTTTAAGAGAAAGAAAGGAAATGAAACATTATTTGTCCACAATACTCAGGTTTTATTTCTTAGCTCAATCGTTCGCGGTTCGCACGCCGAACGGCGTGGGTTCAAACCCCAACAATGAGCTTGAAGCCTGTGGAGGCAAACATCGCGAGGAAACCGTAGCATGGTGGTCGAGTGCCATTTGAGCTGTGGTCGATCACCTAACCTATCAACATAACTGCTCGACATCCCGCAGAATGCGGTCAAACGTGAACCCATTCAGTATAAATAAATAAAAAAGATTTAAAAGAACAGACAGAAGTGCTGTATTTGGAGCGACGACCGTCTAGAAGCAGTCCGCATGTCGGCATGTGTGTGTGCAACACACGAACGTTTGTGTTTAGTGCGGCTGACAGTGGGGCCCTAGTGTCACACGCGCCACTTTTGAGCACTTTATCCTTATTTCAGAGAAAGTCCTGCAGATTCGTGACAGAGATTTTATCTGTTGCTAGATTATCCGCAGGCGTAGTTATTAGGGTTCCGTGCCCGCATGGCGTCTGAAGGAGCCTCTCATCGGACAAAACAAATACAACAAATAAAATAAATATTTTATTGATAACACCAATGTTACAAGTCAATTCAACATTTCAAATGTGTCATGTCATTATTTGAGATTTAAAACACTGATTACGTCATGTCAAAACAAAATGTCAAAAATAAGGTATGTCAATACAGAAATATGTCAATATAGAAAATTATTGTCAATATAAAAATACTGTCAATACAAAAATACCTATGTGAATACAAATAAATATTGTCAATATAATAAAATGACATAGGTACCTAAAAAATCATAATTACCCCGACCCGACCTGTTTGTGTTTAGGCAAGCAGTAATTATTTGAACTGACAAAAAAAACTAGATAACCAAAAACGTAGTTTTCCTAAAGACGCCACAGGTAGTGTGCAGTATTCCGTTGTCACCTACAACTAAATATTGATTTCGAAACAGCTGTTCTCACAAGCCTTTTTTTAAATAGACTTTAACTTTTAATTTTTAAAAAGTTTGACATCTTTTTTTTAATTTTACATAGAGGTCTAAGATGGACGCTTACCTATAAGAAAGCTATTTACTCCAGATTTGAGGTCGCGCTTGTTACGCGCAGACTCCGGCAGAGAGTTCCACAACCTCCAATTGGACCAGATTGTGCAAATGCACACGCGCCGAAAGAACAAAACGTGTTTTCTTAAAACAAAAAGCTTTGCAAAACTTTGATAAAGAAATATATGAATAAGCAGGTCTTACAGTAGGGATGTGAAAAAAAAACGATTTTTATGTTAATTGATTATTTTTTCTTATAATCGATGTTTAATCATCGATTCTCTAAATATTAAAAATCGATTATATTACTCTTTAACAAAAGTAAAATAGACAAGATATGCGTTGTTGAATTAAACCAAGTAGTCAAACTACACATTTTAATCGAATTCTGCAAACAGCACCATCTGTGCGATAAATGAAAAAACGCGTGGTCTCTAAACGTAAAAAGTAATGTCACTGTCAGTCGAAAAATGGCGCCATCTGTACATAAATATTAAAAATCGATAATTTCATTCAGTTTCCTCACTACTTTGAAAAAAAATACTACTTGTTTTTCAGTTTTACAACCAACAGATTGTTGTGTTGTGTTGTTTTAGTTTTTATCGACTTGGTAATTTTATTATTATGTACAAAAAAGATGCAACTTTTTCAATATTTAGATAAAAATCGATTGTTTAGTAATCGATTTTCTTCACCTCTAAGTCACATCCCTTATAGCATTCGCCACGTGTACTGGGAAACTCTCTCAAGCGCCCGCTAGAGCTGCAGTACAGATATGTGTGACGTTATATTTGTTTGTTGGCGGCCAGGGAGGACATGGAGAAGGTGAACATCAAGTTCCACGACAACGCGACGGTGACGTACCAGCACCGGAAGATCCTGCGGTTCGCGCCGGACCTCTCCGTCCACAAGGACCTCAAGCTCGTCGTGCCCAACATTCCACTCCTGGTACTCCTCACGGCTTTACCACACCTCCAGATCATTGACCACAGCTCATCTGATGTTAAGTGACGGTGTGCTCGAAGATGGGTAAGCACACCTAGCCTGGCATGGAACTGGCTTTTAACTGAGGCTGCCGGAATACACCGTTAGATGCTTGGCGGCAGATTTTCGACTCTCGTGTGGTAGCTAGCCAGCCGAGTACTAGAGAGTACGCTACCACCATGCTGTGGTTTCCTCACGATATTTCCCTTCACTGGCAGCTCGAGCTCATTGTTGAGGTTTGAAGCCAAGCCCAATGGCGTGTGAACCGACAACACAAATCACTGAGCTATCATCGCTACAAACAACTAGATGGAAGCCAAGACACATTTTGAGTCGCTGCGCCAAAAAAGATGTAGAATTTGAAAGGTTCTGTTCCCGGCAGACGGTGACGTCGTTCTCGCCCAACATGGCGGGCTGGCTGTTCAACATCCTGGCGTCCGGGCTCTCCATGACGTACCGCGAGCGCGCCAAGCCCTTCGTGCACGTCACCGCGGAGGAGCTCGTCTTCGGGTAACCAGCCTCTCATCTGATACAACGCTTACTAGTTTATATCGTACCGCAGCTGGTACCCCACAGTGTTACCCGCTACATATTTTTGGGATAAAAAGTAGTCTATGCGTTAATCCAGGGTCTCAGCTACCTCCATACCAAATTGAATCCATATCCGTTCAGTAGTTTTTGCGTGTAAGAGTAACAAACATCCAACTATCCAAACTTTCACAGAGATAAGATTAGTTGGATGAGATTGTCTTTCCTTTTTCCTTTGAAGGAGATAGGGAATCGTTTCCGAGGGTAATAGGGGATATTGCCCCTAGGGTATGTGGGGGCTGTGAACTCGACGCCCAGGTCACCGGGCGGAGCTTGAGCACCCTCAGAATCTCTTAAGCATATACAGGAACGAACTGATGATATCGAAGATGAAGGAATAGAGAAACGAATTAGTCATTTAACAAATAACTTTATATTGGGTGAATGGCCAGTTCCAGTGTCAGAGTTTATATGCAGCCCGTGGCTGGATGGTCGTAGTTAAAGAAATACAGAACAAAAAAACTATAATTGAACGTGTCATCTGACCCACAGTAAAGTATAATAAGAGATGCCACTCGCGATCATCCATCCAAACCTATTTTAATTCTTAGCGTCAAGGGTTTCCACTGCTGGACAAAGGCTTTCACCATCTCCAGGTTGGTCCTTCGTCCAGCACCCTTCTCTAGGTCAGGTGAGCTCGCTTAGGTGTTGGGGTCCAATCTATGTTGACTCTTACGCAGCCGTCGATCGGCATAACTCCTCAACTATCCTGAAGGCTTTTTTCACTTTTGCAGATACAACTCCCAGAGAAAGATAATATCTCCACGTTTTTCTGTACAAACGGAATCGCTGATGCTTATTATTTTTCCAGTTTTAATAGAGTCTGCTCTATGCAAATTATAATGATTGTGCTTTGCGCAGGTACAATGACCCGCTGGTATCGCTCGCGCACATCTTCTACCCCAAGGGCAAGCGGCCCAACAGTCAGATGGGACTGCTACTCGCTGTGAGTACCGGCACACCACACTCTGCTCGCAGCATCAGTAACATTACATTTCCAGGAGTAGCCTAATGACTATCCTCGAAAAGCGACGAAGCCACGCTTCTACCCGTTCTTCCACCACGCGAGCCGCAATGCTGGCATCAATCAACACGCAGTGGATCCCTGCAAAATACTTCTTGCCTCTGGGGGACTTGGAAGGGACATTAGAGGGATTTTTGGGAACCGAATCGAATAAAACAATTGAATAAGGAGCATTACTGCATTGTATGATACTTTTTGCTTTAAAAATGACTTTGTTGAGCTGGGGAGCACTTTTCGGGGATATTTTGAACGGAATTTGGGTACAAATTCATTAAGCTATCTCATTTCCTGTCCTGATATACGTAGGTTTCCAAGCCAACCAATCTCAACAATGAGCTTGAGCTACCGGTGAAGGAAAAGATCGTGAGGGAACCATGGTATGGTGGTAGCGCACTCTCTAGTACTCGCGAGGTTTCCCTTCACTGGCAGCTCCAGCTCATTGCTCTGGCTGCCCTGCGCTATGATCACTAAAAGCTGTTCCTGTGTCCAGAGGAACGGCACGCTGGACGAGGTGTCGACCATCCACACGGGCGCGCGCTCCATGCAGGAGTTCGGCTACCTGGACCGCGTCAACGGCCTCGACCGCCTGCCGCACTGGCGCGACCGCCCCTGCAACGACATACGGTGAGTGGACACCATCGCTCTCTACATTAACTTCCATAACGGAAGGCGAGGTCATGTCTGTCATCCGAAATGTAATTACACCAATCGGTAGCTTTTTGTATGTGAAAGTAATGAGACGAACGGGACGCTCTCCTGATGGTAAGAGTTAACGCGTGACCATTGCAGCGATACCCAAACTTTGAGTAACAAAACAGAATCCAGGGCATCACTGCTTTGTCGCTCATTACTTTGAGACTTTGTTTGTATTTAAGTAAACTTTACTGCTCACGACCAATTGACTTTGACACACATTTCATTTATCTAAAATTGGAATCTAGCCGTCAACCTGCAGCTAGATGCTAGGCGACAAGGTGAAGCCCCCCGCGGAGCCCCCGCGGCCCCCGCGCCGCGCGACCTCGGGGTGGGCGCGAGTGACGATTGCAACGCACGAGGGAGACATGCCGCCTGCTCAGCTCAGTGAAGCGCCCCGCGGAGCCCCCGCGGCCCCCGCGCCGCGCGACCTCGGGGTGGGCGCGAGTGACGATTGCAACGCACGAGGGAGACATGCCGCCTGCTCAGCTCAGTGAAGCAGCCCGCGGAGCCCCCGCGGCCCCCGCGCCGCGCGACCTCGGGGTGGGCGCGAGTGACGATTGCAACGCACGAGGGAGACATGCCGCCTGCTCAGCTCAGTGAAGCGCCCCGCGGAGCCCCCGCGGCCCCCGCGCCGCGCGACCTCGGGGTGGGCGCGAGTGACGATTGCAACGCACGAGGGAGACATGCCGCCTGCTCAGCTCAGTGAAGCAGCCCGCGGAGCCCCCGCGGCCCCCGCGCCGCGCGACCTCGGGGTGGGCGCGAGTGACGATTGCAACGCACGAGGGAGACATGCCGCCTGCTCAGCTCAGTGAAGCGCCCCGCGGAGCCCCCGCGGCCCCCGCGCCGCGCGACCTCGGGGTGGGCGCGAGTGACGATTGCAACGCACGAGGGAGACATGCCGCCTGCTCAGCTCAGTGAAGCAGCCCGCGGAGCCCCCGCGGCCCCCGCGCCGCGCGACCTCGGGGTGGGCGCGAGTGACGATTGCAACGCACGAGGGAGACATGCCGCCTGCTCAGCTCAGTGAAGCGCCCCGCGGAGCCCCCGCGGCCCCCGCGCCGCGCGACCTCGGGGTGGGCGCGAGTGAGGATTGCAACGCACGAGGGAGACATGCCGCCTGCTCAGCTCAGTGAAGCACCCCGCGGAGCCCCCTCGGCCGCCCGCGCCGCGCCACCTCGGGGTGGGTGCGAGTGAGGATTGCAACGCACGAGGGAGACATGCCGCCTGCTCAGCTCAGTGAAGCACCCCGCGGAGCCCCCTCGGCCGCCCGCGCCGCGCCACCTCGGGGTGGGCGCGAGTGAGGATTGCAACGCACGAGGGAGACATGCCGCCTGCTCAGCTCAGTGAAGCACCCCGCGGAGCCCCCTCGGCCGCCAGCGCCGCGCGACCTCGGGGTGGGCGCGAGTGAGGATTGCAACGCACGAGGGAGACATGCCGCCTGCTCAGCTCAGTGAAGCACCTCGCGGAGCCCCCGCGGCCGCCCGCGCCGCGCGACCTCGGGGTGGGCGCGAGTGAGGATTGCAACGCACGAGGGAGACATGCCGCCTGCTCAGCTCAGTGAAGCACCTCGCGGAGCCCCCGCGGCCGCCCGCGCCGCGCGACCTCGGGGTGGGCGCGAGTGAGGATTGCAACGCACGAGGGAGACATGCTGCCTGCTCAGCTCAGTAGATAGAGCTCACAGTCATAGTCTTTTACCGACTCAAAAAAGGGTTGTATGTTTGTTGCGCGAATTATCGCGCAACAAACATACAACCCTTATGCCGCCAATTATGAATCGATTTTGATGATTCTTTTTTCGCTTGGTAGATCATACTTCAGAGGTGGTCCCACATAAAAATTTATCGAAATTGATCGAGTGGTTTTTAAAAAATCAACAAAAACAGGGAGAGGTCAGTGGATAGGCGGATGATGATGATTATACGAGGATTCCGTGATGAAGTACATTATGTTTGGTCAGGTTTCAAATGGTTGTTGCTCTGATCGGTATTTAGAATAGGTTTGCAGTGGAAGGAGGTACTCTGAGCGTCGAAGGATTTTCCCTTTGTGTAAATGTGATCAAACACAGTCGAGCAAATATTTTAGCTTTTCTTGTTTGTTTCCTGCTCGGCCGGTTATCCTCTTCGACTAGCGCCCCGCCCCGGCTTCGCGCGTGAGCCATTTATTTTGGTGACTTGATAACAAATTATTGAATTTCTGTATTTATACTAAAGTTTAATTAGGATGTATTGTCCATACAAACCTCTCGTAAAATTATATCTACTATGCTATACATATATCAGTGAAGTTTGAGTTAAATGTGCGACATGCCGAGGCCAAATAGTAAAAAAAAGTTAATGACAGTTGTCATTGAATTTTTGTAAGCCGCTCTCGTTCTGCCGGCGCGCCTTGTAATCTCATTTTTTATTGTAAAAGTAACGAGGCGAACGAGACACTCTCGTGATGGTAAGAGATGACGCATGACCATTACAGCGACACGTCGAAGTTTGAGTAGCAAAACAAAGTCCGGGACATCGCTGCTTTGGCGCGCATTACTTTGTAACTTTTGATGGTAAGCCGTACCCGCTGCAATACTTCCTATCGGGAACATCTACCACCAAGTAAAAGACAAGCGTGTTTCATCGTAGACCGCATCACGCGAGATGGCGGTCAAATGCAAATTTAAAAATGCACATGACAAGTAAATGTAATTTCGACAAGTTTTATCTATGTAAACACGTGCTCTCTGCTCAGCTGTCAGTGCCGACCTCCGGCAGCCGAGGCGCCGCGCGCCGGCCGCCGGCAGCGGTTCACAATAAGCACGTTATGTAACAGTAGGCGGCCGTAGGAGCTGGTGCGACGGAGTTTGCGTCGGCGACTCTAAACACTAAACACACGTGAATTCAGATGTACGTGCGATGCTGTGCGCGATTGTGGAACACTGTTTATACTGATTATACAATCCTGTTAAATCTGTCCAGCTTTATGCCTTATACATAAAAGAAGAACGGAAGACACTAAAGCTACATTTTTATTGACAGTAGTAGTGACGTAGTCGTGCACAACACAACGGTACTGCTTAAAATAACACAATTTTTTTGGTAAACTCCTCTTCTCTCGGCAATAAAAATAATTATATTACTAAGAATTTAATAGGAAAAAATAAAATAAAAAGCAAATGTTAGCAAAGAAAATCTTACATTATGAATTAATTATTTATTTCTCTTCTAATTTTTTATATTTGTATAATAATGTGGTACTTACATGTGCCCCTGATACTCAGATCTGTATCTGCACTTGCACTCAGTCCAGCCAGCACAAGTTGAAACTTCTTTAGCTATCACTAGACATAGACAACACTTTATTTGTAACATAAAACAAACTAATTTCAATCACTTATCACCTATTTATTTAGTCAATTAGCAGCTCTACTAATATTATAAAAAGGAAACATTTGTATTTTTGGATTTTTGTATGTTTGTAACGAACTTCCACCGTTGAACTCCACGCGTGAAACCGCGAGGCTTCCTCCAGTACCTACTATTATAAAGAGGAAAGATTTGATTGTTTGTTTGTATCGAATAGGCTCTGAAACTACTGGACCGATTTCAAAAATGATTTCACCGTTGGGAAGCTACGCTATCCCCGGGTGACATAGGCTACTTTTTATCCCTGTATTCCCGCGGGAACGGGAGGCGTCGGCTTGTGTAAAATAAATGTGGCTTAGCATTAATTACCAAATTGTGGTCACTCACTCTTATAGCCGGGGGTGACCCGACAGCGCTCGCCAGCGGAGCACACGTGTTCTACAATGAACTAATGATTTCTTAGCTGAAATGAGATAGACCGAATGTTTGTTTTCCAGCGCGTCGGAGGGGTCGTTCTTCCCGCCGCGCGCCGTCACCAAGTCGGACACCGTGCACATATACGACAAGGACCTCTGCCGCATTCTGCCGCTCAAGCACCGCAAGGATGTATACAAAGATGGTGAGCGTCTACTCCCACTATTGTCTGTCTACGGCCTGGGTGGCCTGGCACTATTCAAGTATTTGCGCGATCATTCGCCAGCCCTATTGTCAATGTTAGTTATACACAGGTGATAATTGGCGCCCAAACAGAGGCCATATTTCTCGAGATCTTTGTTATCCAATAAATTATAGTGTTGGAACGGCCCTGAAATCGTAAGAAACAATCAGCTGCTTCATCATCATATTTTTTTACAAACAGGGTTCATAGTAAAAGATGGTTACGATAAGGAATTTAATTTCTTCCTTTCGGCTTAGCACTACCGTTCCGCTTAACCCTGTGTAAATCATGAGTTTATAACTGCCTACTTAACGATGGGTCCTTTTTATCTGTGCTTCAGATATCCAACGTTCTCTAGAAAAGGCTTGCGTCCACCAGAAAACTAACAAACAAAGACATTGAGAACTTGTTAAAAATCACCAGCTAATCAGTACTGACACACACACTCATACCCTCCCTCGCACACACACTCCGACACAACCTTCATTTAATAATCAAATATCACCTTTGCTCTGTAAATGTTCAGTACGAAATAAGGTTGTGTTATATTCTATAGTTCTGATTGCAGCCGAACCCCATCCTCAAAGAGTGAAAGCAGAGCTCGACTCGCGCGGGCCATCTAAACGACATCGGTTTCCGTAAGAGACAGGTGCTGGCGAGGCTAACAGATGATAATACCGTGTTCTAGGCATCCAGGCCGGGCTGTACACGCCGCCCGCGTCCACGTTTGAGTGCGCAGAGCTAAACCCCGACAACAAGTGCTACTGCCAGGGGCAGGAGTGCCCGCCGCGCGGCCTGCAGAACATCAGCCCCTGCCAGTACAGTGAGTGCGCGGCTGTTTCACAGCTTCTTCAAACAGTTCAACCACCGGAGTGCGGTCCCTGTTTGGTCGCCACATATATAAAAACAGTTCAACGCATATATAACGCAACCAAGTAGCGTTGCGTATCGCTACTTGGTAATAATTTCGACGTTTCCATTCCTGATTCTATTGCTCTTCAATCATGCAGTAGAAAAGGCTAAAATACCTTCGAAAACCCAGTGGCGCCCAACGTGGTACAAACACGGTTGGAAGCGATCTACTCACCAACCAATAAGTCTTCGTTATGGAAGTGTGTGTACAGGCTTGAACCCGCACTGGACACTTAGTTAAATATAAAGTGTAATTGTTTCCCAGACGCGCCGGTGTACCTCTCGTTCCCGCACTTCTACGACGCCGACCCCGCGCTGCTGCAGCACTTCGAGGGCTTGCAGCCGGACAAGAAGAAGCACGAAACGTACTTCCTGATACAGCCGGTGCGAAGCGACTTCTTTTGGAGAATTTTTTGTATTTATTTTTGGCTCTTGCCAAATTTGACCGTATTGAGGTTGAACAGCTATATATACATTTATTAAACATACATTTTTCCATGTTTTTATCACTTTTGTACATGTAGATCGATAATCATTTTAGTGCTCGTGTGTGACTATAGCGGAATTAAAAAAAAAACTACAAACAACACTCACAAGTTAAACATTTAAACTACATAATATAATAACACTACAAATTTCAAGTAACAGTACCCACTGTTAAAAAAGAGGATTATATAAAAAAAAAGTTTTAGTCAGAGTTCGAGTATTTTTAGCTTTCCGCTTATTGAGTCAGGCGTTACTTCAGCGAAGTCTATCTAGTTGTAGGCTAAGTGTTTGATTGCAGCTTATCTGATGTCTTATGAAGTTGTTGACGGTCAACACAACCTGAAGTGGAACTGGCTCACAAGTGAGGTTGCCGGAACACACCGTTAGATCTTCAACTCTCGTGTAGCTAGCCAGCCGCGTACTAGAGAGTACGCTACCACCATGATATGGTTTCCTCGGGATGTTTTCCTTCACCGGCAGCTCAAGCTCATTGTTGGAAATCCACGCCCTTCAGCGTGCGAACCAACGTACTATCCACCGAGCTATGAGCGTCAGTACGTAGTGACTAGTGACACTGCCCTTGCAGAAGATCGGCGTGCCGCTGGAGGGGTTCGTGCGCGTGCAGCTGAACCTGAAGGTGGAGCGCGCGCCCGGCATCCGCGTCAACAACATACACAAGTTCCCGGACGTCATCTTCCCCGTCATGTGGATCGAGGAGGTGAGCACTGCTGTCCCCGCCGCGACAAACTACTGTTTCTTTTTATATATTTACGTCCGTATAGTCGCTGGTTACTGGCAACTCGGCACTCTCCTGTTTTGTTGCAGGAGTCTTATTCCTTTCGTCTGACTTCCTCGCGCATGAGAACCGAGTGAAGCCGACATCTGTGATCCTTGCAAGTTTTGTAGTTATTCATCATCGAGACAACACGCTCTCCTGATGGTAAGAGATAACGCCTGTCCATGACCATTGCAGCGATACACAGAACTTTGAGTAACAAAACAACGACCAGGGCATCGCTGCTTTGGCGCTCATTACTTTAAGACTTTCGATGGTTAGTCTCAACAGCCCTGTAATGTTGCTGCAATACCCTTCACAGTATTGTTTACACACTACTGCTTGGCGGCGGAATGCTGCAGTGATACCTAGAAGACGACAGTCTCCAATACTTGTCCATGTGTCTTTAAACAAAGAACTTTCTCCTCAGGGCATCCATGAAATCACCACGCCGATATGGCGCTGGATATTCCTGGCCACGACCGTCGGCCCCATCGCTGCTCCCCTCCTCGCCTACTCCATGATAGCCCTCGGCTTTCTCACCATCGCCGTGATCTTCCTCAAGGCGTACAAGAACTTCGTCCTCGGGCAGAACTCCTTGGAGTTCGCAGAAATCGGACGAGAGACCGTCCTGGTCTCCTCGCAGAAGTTGTTAAACGCGCGGGAGAGCCAGGTCTACCAGCATCTCAGGGGAGGCAAGAGGTCCCAGGAGCTGGAGCTCGTGAGGGAGCAAAGCAAGAGCGTAGAAGAATTTAAAACGGCGTCAAGACCGGATTTCGTCAGGAGTAGTTTTAGTGATGTAGAAAGAGAGACTCTGTTGAGGTCTGATAACGCTTTCATAATGTCTGAGAGAAGAGATAAGAGTTTCAGTTTGAGTAGTTAGGTGCAAATGTGTAGGTTAGTATGTGAATTGACTGCAGCGAGGGTGGGGGCGCCGGGGCGCGGGCGGCGAGACAACACACAAAAAATATTAAAAGGAGGGTACTTCACGCGCCGCGACGCGCTGCGAGCGATGTCGGAAAGATCTGTGAAGGAAATTGTACTGTCATTTATACAAAATCGTCCATCGATTCAATTCTGCAACACGACGCGCGGCTGCGTAAATGCCCTTACAATACTGTACCCAATAACATAAACCTTCTATTATTAGTCATAGAAATGTAAAAAAATGCAGTTCTTTCAAAACCAGTTTTTACTCTTAGAATTGTCAAGATATAATTTGAATTATTTTTTTATGGTTGACAAGCTAGGTGTTTGACCACAGCTCAACTGATGTTAAGTGGCGGCTCTTATTGAGGCTGTCGGATACCATACCGTCAGGTTCTTGACTACATTTTTTACTAGAAAGTGGCATGTGACATCGCGTTGTTTTCCTTCACCGGCAGCTCAAGCTCATTGTTGGGGCTTGAACCCACGCATTCGGCGTGTGAATCGGCCACGCTATCCAATGAGCTATCATCGGTACAATATTATACAGATTTATCTTAATGAGACTGTACCTATTTCTCGTGTCAAAAAGAAGATGGAGGTAGAGAATGCCGAGCGCGCGGCGCGGCGCCGGACGATCAAAGAAAATAGCTTAACGATTACCTTGGTTATGATTAGTATACCAACAATTATTATTAAATGTGTGTACATACTAAAGCTCGATTCACATTCGTCCGAGCCCCCGCCGGGCGCGGTGTGAATCGAGCCTTAAGTATATTTTTCTAGCTCAGAGCCTTAAGTATAAATGCTCAATGTAAAAAACTTGTTAGTCTAGTTAAAATGTATTTGGTTGTTGCTCGAATCAAGCCGCATATAATGCATAATATATAATTATGAAATTATTATTTTGTACATAATATTTGGGGGCCAATGACAATAAAATTTTAAAGTAAAAATATCACTTGATTACCATGTAGGTAGGTACTACTGTTTAGTTTAATTAAAACTCTTACGAATTTTTAATTGTATTATAATAAATAATTAACAATCTGTTATTATCGACTTGTGAAAGAAAAAGGGAATTTTTTTGCATGTTTTATATGTAATTATTGTTTTACATAAAATATAAATTACAAATGTCAAAATCAAAATTATGTTAAATAAAATTTAATTAACTTAGCAATTTATATAAATACGATGATTTTTTTTTGTAATTTAAAAAAAATTGTTTGTACTACCACAAGTCGATGTAATGTAAGTTGTTAGTAACCAAAACTGTATTAAAACTAGAATGATTTTATTGAATGAAACAAAAAGCACGACTGCTTTAGAAAAGCCAGTGTCATGGATGATGCAAGGGTTGCAAGGACACAAGTATACACGCATGCACGCTGAGAACGTGACGCTCCTTTTTGTGCAGTCGTGTGAAGGCTGTTTGACGAGGGCTGTAGTCTGAATGTGTTGTATGAACTTGTATGAGATAATCTGGAAACTATTGCTCAATTTTATTATTAATTATAAGTGTGACGACGGAGAATTTTATATTGAACGTTGTGTCAAATAGAACGCAAGTCGGCGACTGCGCGGGTAGCGTGCCACCTGCCCCCGCCCACACTAACCACGGGTTGTCATTTTTATACTTATATACCAACATTAACGCCCTTTTAAATATATCTTCTTCTTTGATTTTGGCAACGCATTTTGTGCATTTGCCAGTGTTTTGATATTATCAAGTTTCATAAGTTAAAAAGTAGTCAAAGTCCAGTCCGTGTCGGTCAAATCCAGTCATGCTTTAATAATAGTGGCCACTATAAGCTTCGATGGAGTTTTGGAAGCAACACGAAAAGTAATGTTTCACCACATTACATCACTTTCCCAAGCTGTTGTTGTAATTCGGTACTTTATGAATAAAACACCACTATTTCTATACATAATCACTCGAAAAAACACTAGTTTTGGGGAAAAATACACAACTCTTTCCGCGTTCCCGCCAAAACTATTAAGTACAATTATCAATATTTTATCAGTTACCTGACTTCCATAGTACAAGTTTTGCTTAGTTTGGGGTCAGATGGCGCTGTGTGTAATGTCCTGCGATATTTATTATAATCCAACCTATTCTTCCTCGACATGATTTTTCTTTCCTAATACGTTCACATACGTGTACAACACTAACACACGATTTTTTTACCTTCGACCAAAGTTGATTACAACCTGTGATTAGTACAGACGTGGGACGATCACTAAAACAACAAAAAATGTGGAGTGGAGGGGGGGGGGGGGGTTGGCATTTTATATTATCTATAGTTTATTATACCAAAACGTTTGTTTATTGTAATATTGAGAGAAATAATCTGACGTACTTACTTATATATATTTCCATTTGCCCCGGGATCTGCTTCAGGGGCAAATGGGAAACATTTTTTTTCATAGTTATTATTAAATACACCTATTTAGTTGGTCATCCATGTTTATGTAAAATCTAAATATTCGCGGGACTGAGTGTTTCTTTTTAAATATAAGTAGTACGTGTAAAGCTCAATTCACATCGAGATGGCGGCGACTTCGCTCGTTTTAGATGGAGAGCAGTCGAGCCGCCGCCGCCGCGGTGTGAATCGACCTTAAAATGAATAGGTTAAGGTAACGCTCATCTCGTATACATTAACGGTCGGTTTCGCGGTTTCCTATCAAAGCTCAAACCACAAGCTTTAACCTTGATCTTAACATTCCACTGTGTGTCTTATCGTCGGGGACTAAGGACTAGTTTTGTACGACTTCCTAGAATACAATTGTAAATATAATTTTTAAGTGAAAATTACTTTTGTAACTCGATCGTTTATAAAAAAATAAAATTTATATAGATGACGTCACTGGTTTTATTTGTAACTTGTTCGTAGTTTGTTGCGTGAGAGAGTAACAAACACACACAAACTTTCGCATTCATATTGTTAGTAGGAATTAAAACTAGGGGTAAGGATAGAAATAGCTCAATAACCATGTAAAGAAAGGAGACGGATAATAACATGCATTATTATTGCGATACCTGTACCTGTACCTGTACCTGTACCTGTACCTGTACCTGTACCTGTACCTGTACCTGTACCTGTACCTGTACCTGTACCTGTACCTGTACCTGTACCTGTACCTGTACCTGTACCTGTACCTGTACCTGTACCTGTACCTGTACACTGTAGCACTAGGACATACTCGTAGGTCCTAGTGCTACACTGAGATTGAAAAACAAACACATTCGAGCCTAAAAATTATTTTATTGACTAGCAAAAATTATGCCGTATTATTAATATGTATAACCAACTTGAAATGCTTACTCTATGAAGCACTATATACTGTACTATACTATACTATAACTGGACATTTTCACTATAATATATCGCGGTAAAAACAAGCAACAGAACGCTATATCTAGTGGCGCGCAAGCTGCTGACGTTTGCACTGCATCTCTCGCTTCACTTGCATTTCTTTTTAATTTATAAAAAATACACGAATGCGATTATTTAAACATTAATTCGAATGTTTCATTTGAAAAATATTTACAATCGTAAATCGATGTTGTGTGACAGCGCGGGCGACGGAGAACCGACACTAGTGATATCATGACTTCATTAGTTTATACGTTAAGACTATGGCGGGTGTCGGCAACCATTTGAGACGGAAGACAAAGAGAGTACAAATTTACAAAATTTTCAATAAAAATTTCCGTTTCAATGTATTACACACCAAACGTTTTTAGTACAAAACGAACTAAAGTAAACATACGTGTCAGGCGAACCACTACCGATGACCACGATCACTGCCAAGAGTGAAGTGAAAAAACTGAAGTATTTTCTTTAGAATGATAAAATAATTGGGCATGGTGCTCCGTCACCGTCATGGATTAAGTGCTCGATTTTAAAAGGTTATGAAAGTAAAAATATAACTTTTTAACTGGGGGCCGTTACTTTACTTCAATAGAGCCGCAGGTTGCCGACACCTGGACTAGGGTAACAAATATTTTACAGCAGAAGCGGAAAATCTTTTTTACATTATTGATGAACAGATAAAAATTGTTTATAAGTAGCAGAGGTTTGAGGTAATTGTTAAGACATATTTAAATTTAAAAAATATACGTTAAATAGGTGTGGTAAACCTTTCACAATACATTTTTTATGATACAATTCTTTCAACCGAAAGATATTTTGAGCGTTCATAATTATAAATACAAAAAAAAAAAAAAATATAAATCACACAATTGACCATAATTACTAAATTTATTAATAAATATTTGAACCGCAAACATTGGCAGCTTGCGACCCGAAATATTGGCTTCGTATGAATCACTTTTAAATTTAAAATACATTACAAATACAATATTTATATACTACGATGTATACTTAACAGTACCATAAAAAGAATTCTTACATTAATTTCACCTTCATTTACGTATATGCGTTCCATGACATCACGGGCTTACAGTTACAGCACTGCCGAGGACTATACCTTTACAGTAACACAATTATAGTAATATAATTAATGTATAGTACAGTGTTTTATCACATTGTTCATAAAGTTTTCTCTCAAGTATATTATAATAAATAATTATAATGACTGTTTTAATAAATAATTTGTTATTTTTTTTGGAGGATTTCATCGAAACAATATTTGCCTCAGAGACGTGAGGATGTGGGTTCAACGCCAGGACAAATGGATGTGTACTGGCATTTTAGCATTTTTTTTAATTCTCACGTGTAATTAACTGAACTAGGTATAGCCCTTATCCAACATTTCTTTACAATTAAAAAATAATGTGACGTCACAGCAAGTAAAGTAAAAAAAACAGTGTGTAAGTATAACATGTATGTATATGTATAATTTTTTATAATTAAAATATTGCGAAACCGTATACCGAGTTGCATTTTTTTTTATTTCCCCTGCGGTGACGTCACGCTACGTGTTCGTTCCAACCGACAATCTAGCTTCGGCAATAATGTACATCCTACATTTAAAAATTTCGATTAACTTTTTAATACTTCTGCACGTATACAATTTTGAATCAAACGTCTTTTATTAATTTTAAATCATTTGAGTATACTAGCTTCGTATCGTACAGTACGTCGTATAATCAGTTATCATTTAAAATACTTACAGTAGCGAGGGCGGGGCCACACCGCGCCGCCCGCTCGGGGAAACACCGCACGACGACCGACCGTAGTCCGGGGAAAATGCCAATTCATTGCAACAGACAACCGGCCATTGATTTACGACACAATAAAAAACATGAATATAGTCAGCACAAAAAAATTTTAAAAGCTCTACTTTCCACAAAGGTTGCCATGTACTAACTTTATTTTATTTCCATATAACCAGTGTTATATTATTGTAATGATTTTTGCCATATTTAGTGATATATTTGAAATAGTAATAATAAATGCCTTGTTAGCCCTACTGTAGGGCGTGGGTTCACTTTTCTAGGATAATAAGATCTAGGTAAAAGTAGGTATGTATTTACAAAAAAATATATATACATATAAGCGGAAATCAAAAATTTAGTTCCGTTAGTACAAGCTAGATGGCGCTGTATGAAATGTCTTCCATTAATTATTATTTACATTGCAATATATTTATTTGCTATGTATAAAAGTTGATCAATGTTGTTCAGACGGGCGCGGGAGTGCAGGTCGGCGGTCGGGCGGCGGCGGTGTGGCCCCGGCCTTAACTTAACCCTAATATGGCGTCGATAAAAAAAATACAACAATGAGTTTTAAAACTTATTTTTTACAATTTTAAAATAAATATACTTCTTGTCTGTGGACGGTATTGATAGTTTTTGTGGTAAAAAATATTCTTTTTTTTTTATATTTCTATTTCACATTACGGGTCAGTCGATAAAATGGCGGAAAATTAAAAAGTTAACTATTTTACATTCACAACCGGAGTTAAATTGACGAACGCGCGCGAAACAAACCATGCGAGGAAATCTCTTGGAGATGTGTTTATACAAGGTGCTTACGAGCTAGTAGAGGCAAACCTGCTTTCGTATCGCCCGCGGCCGGCCAGCAGTAGTGTGCACACATCACTACTTACTACTTTCTACTTGAAGAGCAATATCTTCAATTAAATTACTCGGTAATCAGGGTTACGCTGAAAGGAGCTCCAACTCATAAACTTAGCTGGATCATACATCCCGTCGAGTCAGAATTACTTGTACCAAAACTGCTTTCAGCATACTGATACCGTTCCGCGTAACCTGTACAGCACATTGCCGTAAAAAGTTTTGCTTTATTTCTGTGTCAATTATTCACTGATCTGTGATGAAGATGGGCGATGTTTACCATCAGACACGCGACCTGCTTATCTCGTTAATTAGTTGCATGCGCAAGTTATTTTAATGTGCGTTGTAGGACAGCTTGCCCGGAAGTGCGCTCATATTTCGCTGTTTTTCTATTTAAAGCAAAAGTTATTAGAATACTGGTTATTTTTAAAATTGATTTCTTAAGTTTGTGCAAGATACATTGCTTCATACACAAATCAAAAAATATACAAAGAGCACGCGGGTCACGCGTAACGGCACACTCATCATTTTGAACAAATTTCACCGCGGAACCTTGGAACCTTGGAATCGTGGAAAACTATCAGCAACAATAAAAAAATAAAAAACAAATGTCAATGATTTTCGACGAAATTTATGTCACAGCTGAGTTTGTCACGATTTCAGGGTAAATCTTGTGATGAAAGAGATATTCGTAATGATAATTAAACTTTTAGCTCAGTAGTGTCTTTTTATATTTGACATATTTCACATTTTAGTGACATTAATAATGTATGATTTATTAATTATGAATAGAAATATAACTCGTAACTTTGATGTTATCAAAAAAAAATTGTATTTGTAGCGCCGTTCCGCGTAACCGCGTACAAATATTGTTACATTTAAAAAGAGCGTATACAGGGTTATAAGCTTAGGGTATACTATGCAAAAAGGGGGCATTGTACACTTCATCATAAATAACTTTTACTATTAAACCAACTTGAAATCGCCGTTCCATGCATTGTGTTGAAAAGACATTTTTTTGCGATTTCAAAGTTGGTTTCATAATCGTTTACAATGATGAATACCGACTCCTTTCTGCTAAGCCCCAGGCTACAGCCCTATAGATAGAAAAAAGTACACCAATTGGTAGATCATATTCTGTGGAAGACGTATACATATACAAGATAACTTACATCCAAATACAATAAAACACTTATTAATACAATGTACACAATGTACACAATGTACACAATGTACAGCGGTGTCGCCGGGGCGGTGTGTCTGTGTGTGTGGAGGAGCAAGTTTGCCTCCGACTCTACATTACCATAACTATTGTTTTTATAAGATTATTATTATTATTAAATTGAGGTATGCTTTACGTATACATGGTTCTATTAATAATTCTGATAAATAATAACCACATCGAAGTAAAATTATCGAAAGCCGGTTTATGATATAAAGTTTGCGCCGACGCAGCGAGGCTTCGGGCTTTCGTTACAACTTACGATTATGAGAACGTCTTGTTCGTGACATCACTTGTTGCCATGTCGTATCAACTTAATTATTCAAGGATGCTCCGAGTTAAAACGAGACAACAATATTTTGATACTTTGTCTTTGTTAAAGTTGAAAGAACATATAAGTGTTGGCTGATACGCCGCATGATTTTTCTGCGTCCCTACCTTCTCCATCATCAGCTTGAAGGATTATTATTATTGTATTTTTTTTCTGACTACCCTAACAGGACATAACAGTTTACAAAATTTAAAATCCACTACACAAATACCACGATTGCTTTCCATGATTATTTTGCAGTGAATGTAAGTGTGCCAGAGACGCTTGTGCGAAGCCGAGGCACACGTTATGTGGTTCGCTTCATGGAGCACACGTTAGCATGTTAGGTTAGTATTGACGAAATTCACTAAAATAATTCATCATATAATAGAGTGAAAAACACTTAATGATCCGCGCACGTTAGAAAATATTAATATTAAAATTTAAAAAAAATATATCATCTAAGTAGTTATTATTTATCACAATTGACTAAACTAACTAACTTACAAACAATATGGTATACCGTTCAGTAAATTTAAATGTCTTTTTTTAATATATTTAATTAAATAAACCGTAGATATATAATTTGTGACATGTATTTTTGTCATGACATTTTTCGTGTATTAAAATTAATACGTATACATTGAATTGATAAAAAAACATTAAAAATCGTATAATGCAACTCGTGGTCTTATACTCACTTTTATGACTTTTAATATGGTTTCGTTCTAAATTTATTTTAATCTAATTCTTGTGACATCATGGCGTAGATGTACATTAAAGTGATGTCACAAGTATTCGATTTAACATTTCTTTAAGACAATGTTTTCATCTGTACGTATTCCAAACGAATATTGTCGACAAAGTCGAGAGTCGTCGAATATCTATGACATAATGTCACAAGTGTACAATTTATTAAACTTTTGTCTTTAATAACAAAAGCATTCTGATCAAATACAAGTGATGACTTATTGTCGAATGCCTATGGCATAATGTCATAAATGTGTGATTTATTTATAACATTTTCAATTAGGAGAATGTTTCATTCCAAAAGTATTCTGAACAAATACTAGTGATTTCATCGAAACCCTAAGACATGATGTCACAAACTATGTTCGTATTATTAACGTTGGATTGGAAAATGTTTAATTGTAAAAGTATTCTAATCGAATACTCGTTACAGAGCGTCATCGTACACTTATCACAAGATGTCATAAATTTTCGACAAACTTTGTATTGTGACACTACGTAAATACACCCCGGTACCCGCTGCAATGTCACAGATATACACGCAGTTTCGACAGAATCCTATGCGAGATAGTTTTACGTTTTTTTATGATAGTAAACCTTAAGAATATGTCATATTGATTGAACCACATTGTAAGACCACAAATCGCTTTTGACACTTAACACAGGTATTCATATTTCACTCGTATATCTTTCCCCAGACGGCATTGTCTCGTTTCATACCTGAATATCGTCACTCAGTCCACCGACATCCGCGTCGGCACTGGCAATACATTCGCTCGACTGCGCGGACTAGTCTGGTACCACACACGCGGGACCTCATTCCCTCCGGCACATGACACCTTTTATTCTTTCGTTCGACTGGTGAGACACTTACGATACTCGAGGACGTGATATTTGACGATCATATACAAAGAAAAAAAAACAACATTAAAAATAAATATTAACTGACTATTGAAGTTCTTTGGGCATATCTGTTGAATTTATTAGTTTATTTGTACAAAAATTACTTAAAAGTAAATTAATAGATTTGAACTGTCAACCGCATCTTAGTTTCGCCTCTGTGCTAGGAATCAGACGCATTGCTTCCAAACAGAATAATAAGGATGATATAGTGCTATCATATTCAATGAAATCCTTAAATAATAGTTTTATTTCGTATCGAACCTCATATAACGTACAACCTCGCAATGCGGAAGATCGCCATAATTGGAGCAATATCGCGCGACGTGCAGCAGCCCTGGGAACGCAACCCTGCCCATCTACAGCCGACCGACAGACGACCAGCGACCACTCTGCAAAGAGTGTCCGACTAACAAGAGACGAAGAGACTACGAGGTAAACTTAACCGAAAGTTATTTAACTAATTACGCAACGCATGGACACCGCGCGGACGCACGAGCTGGACGTTGCGTTGTGAGGACGCTCGCGGCGACGACGGGGGACAAGCACGTACTCGTACTTGTCGCGTCATCAAAACATCGTTATCGGGAGTGTATCCACGCTTCATTTATTTACAGGGAAATTGGGGCCAAAAATGAAGTACCTAATTTTATTACATAATTATAACGAGAATCGAGTACCGAGTACTCTCCCTCAGCATCGTAGGCGTCTCACCAGTCATGCTGTATAATTTATATATTAATTGCATTTCATTCATGTTTAATTAATTAATTGTGTATAATTAATGTATTAATTGTTTTTAATTATTTAATTGCATTGAATTGAAAAATGAGACGCGCTAGTTTTTAAAATCGATGTAACTAAACCTTCCAAGTAAGGTGGTCAACGTTAGACGCGTTCCTGGCAAGGAATCTCATGCGAGTTAGAGAATAAGGTTCCCGTTTCGAGTCCAAATGTCTCGTTGTGGTTCCGACACAAAGTAATATCACTGACTTACAATGTTAGTACACCTTCCATACTCCCACACTCGAGCATGCCGCGCACCCATGCGACCACGGCGGCGCTCCCGCCCGTCGCACGAGGGTGTTCCACTTCATACAGGGTCACAGGCTTGGCTATATACTCGGCCCAAAGGAGGTCATTATGAACTACTTTTACAATAGGCTATATTATACCAGTAGCTGTTTTGCAGAAAAATGTCAATCAGTCTCTGCAAAACGGAACAGCTTCGTTTCGCGAATTCATTTCCGGTCCTACAGAACAAGTCGTTCATAATAATAAGTGTGACGAGCTTCCGGCCTTGCTGCCGTTCCGCGTAGCCCCGTATGGGCGTGGCAGAGACGCGTGACGACGTGCTGGGTAGTTAGTGCATGGTCTGCACGGGAGGGAAGTCCGTCTGCTCGTCCGCATGCTCCACCTCGTCGGCGGACGCGTCGCCCTCGTTCTCCTCGTCTTCTGACGACGACAGCAGACCTGGAACGTCACAAATATGACACTTCAAAACTTTAACACAATTTTTTTGTTAATTTTTTGGCATAGCACTTTTTGCATTTTTTCAGAATCAAATAATTCAAATGCGGTAGTTACCGGCAGTGAAGTGCGGGTTGGAGAGCGCGTCGGGCCAGTACCGCTTGCCGGCCGCCGAGCCGTTCTTGCCCTTCTTGCCGCCTGCAACAGCAGACACATGGCGTTACGCCCCGGGAGGAGCACTCCCCGCCCCCGCCGCTAACCGAACCCACCTGGCTTGTCGTTGCAGTCCAGCATGGGCTGCAGGATGCGCCGGCGCGCGTTGATGAACCAGTTGTTGACCTGCAGCAGCGTGAGCCGCGTCTGCGCCGCCAGGCTGCGCTTCTCTTCCTCCGTCGGGTACGGGTGCTGCACATCAACACTCTCAGTGCAGCCTTTATTTATGCAGGAAGTACCTACGCATTACGGAGCACGGGCAGGCGGACACAATAAACAAACTGACGAACACTTGCACTCGATCACAATCACATGACGGATTTATACATACATACATACATTGTCTTGATTACTTACGTACAAAGTAACAAGGTTTCCTTGTTTTGTATGCTAGAGTATGGATAGAAGCAACAACAATGATTTCTTAGTTAAAAGCAATTTGCTGATCGAATCAAGTTTTTTTACGTGTTCTCTGTCTTGTCTCCTCGAGCACAGACACGATACCAGCACAGAATCCTACATCATTTCATACAAGAAACAGTTGTTCGGTAAATCTTATTCTCGGCTTTCCAGTGTCATGCGGGGGGCGGCGCTAGATGGCGCCACTCTCTGAGCGAGCTTCTCGCTTTTGTGTTTCCGTGCGCTGCTAATGGGGATTGCACTCCGGGGGAAAAACGATATTTTTAAATTTAATATTTTTAATTTCGATATTTTACTATTTTTAAAGTTGTAAAATATAAACATTGATCTATTTTACTGAAATACAGTATTTTCGTGCACTATATATTTCTTCAACAGTACGGTGTCCCGAAATACAGCACAATCTACACTATTTTGTATTTTTGTATGTATGTAACGAATAAACTCAAAAACTACTGGACCGATTTCAAAAATTGTTTCACCGTTGGGAAGCTACACTATCCCCGGGTGACATAGGCTACTTTTCATCTCTGTATTCCCACGGGAACGGGAAGTACGCGGGTGAAACCGCGAGGCGTCCGCTAGTACTATGTGTACGGTTGGCAACCCTAGTGCGGTCGAAGACGGTAAGCACACTTATGTTGGGATGTAAACTAGGTCTCGATTGAACGTACCACGAGGTGCTGGAACAGCCAGGCGCGCATGACCTGCGTGGCGTGCCTGGGCAGCACGCCGCGCTTGCCGCCCGCGTCGTCGCACTCGTCCTCCGGCGGCGGGGAGCCCGACACCGACGAGCACGAGTTGTTGGAGTTGGTGCCTGCAACGAGCGCGGCGCTCACTCTTACAATTTACTCACATACGTTCATTTTCAATTAAGTCTATTTGCATGGGTTCATTTATTAAAAAGTCTATTTGTTTGCATGGGGACATTTTCAGAAAAGCCTGTTTGCTGGCGGTCATTTTATGTACAACGGACTACTGACCTGTGTAGGAGTCTGTGGGCAGCAACGCGGCGCCAATTTGGCTGATTGGCGTAGAACCCTGCACCACCACCGCTGAAACACGACAAGCACACGACCATTACGGTAAGCTCGCACCAATGCCTACACACTACTGCTTGGCGACAGCATATCTCATACTGTGGTGGTGCCTACATAAACGTCGAGATCTACCAACACTTCGAAGAAATTTGGAAAACTGCCGGCGGCGCGAACAAAAACAATTTTAATTGAGGAGCACCATCTATTGCATTGTCGTGGCACTAATACGAGGGCCGACGACGACGCGACGAAACGAAACGCGCAATTAGGCGGCTCGGCTTTAACGGGAACGCGGCAAAATGACTATGCATTCATATGCAAAGTTTTGCAACTATCATTTTTTCAAGTATTTTTTCATAAGTTTATTTAGATTTGCGTGCGCGTGTGTGCGTGTGTGTGTGTGTTTGTGTGTAGAAAAGTGATACCATATTGTAGTGAAGTATGATTGTTCGCGTTGGTTCATAAAGCCCGCCATCGGAGCTTGTAGTAGAGCGAGCTTCGAGCTCCGAGCTCCGAGCTCCGATGGCGGGCTACGATCTCTTTATAAGGCTGCGTTCATTTGCCACCTATTTTTATTAAACCTTGTAAAGAGGTGCTACATTAAAGTGGTTCGATTTCCATACACATATTTTTTTCCCATTTATGGACAAATGGAGCATAATTTTACAGTGAAATGACAGTAAATCGTAATTGCTTGAATAAAACAGTAGATTATTTAAAAAAAATTGTTTGTATGGAAAACGAATCACCTTAAAACGTATTTATTTCGCTAGACGCTGTACAAAGTTATGTCGTCTACTTTGTATGAGCTGTGTGGCGTAGTGTGTGTGGTGTGTGTGGTGTGTGTGGCGCGTGTGGTGTGTGTGGCGTGTGTGGCGTGTGTGGTGTGGTGGTGCGGGGGGCGGGGGGAGTACTCACGCGGCGCGTCGCGCGGCGGCGGCGCGAAGGGCAGCTCCGTGTGCGGGAACACGGGCGGGTACGGCGCCGGCAGCGCCGCGCCCGGCGCCTGCGGGACATCACGCGCGTCACTACTCGTGTACCAACATGCTCGCGGCTCCCAGATCAGCCCCACGGCGGGCGCGGGCCCGTTCTCATTGTAACGACTGCCCGCGACGACACACACTTCACAACTTCCATTCCAGGCTAGGTGTGCTTTACCATCTTCGACCACACCTTCACTTAACATCAGGTGAGCTGTGGTCAAACACATAGGCTGTCAACCATAAAAAAAAGGAAAACAAGTGTTCGAGAGCGTTAACAACTCTCAGATATATCGAATTCCTCACGAAGTTTCCCTTCACAGTTTGAAGTCGGCGACAACACGCACGTTACAAGCCAAAAAGTTCAAAAAATCTAAAATCCGACAAAATTGCTATAAATAAAGAAAAAAAACTATTTAAAACAATTCATTATTCCTAATTAAAATTAAACATAACATCTATATATTTTTGTAACCCCCTTTTAATTTCCTTTATTTAAATAGGTTTGGTTATTACCCTTCATTTACGTAAGTATTATTTATTTATTTAAGTAGTATTTCAAGTAAATAAAACCACCCTCTAAGGACGCATACATACATAAAAGATACGTACGAAAAACATAACCCTTCTTTGGCAGTCGGGTAAAAAGATATTGCGATCGAACCGGAACCTCCAGTTTCATTATTTGGCTGCCGGAGCTCCGGCAATCAGATCCTACTAACATTATAAACGCGACAGTTTGTAAGTATGGATGGATGTACGTTTGTTACTCTTTCACACAAAAACTACTGAACAGATTTGGATGAAATTTGGTATGGAAATAGCTAACATCCTGGATTAACACATATGCTACTTTTTATCCCGAAAACATGTAGCGGGTAACACCGCGGGCGCAGCTAGTAGATAATAAATTTAAAAAATCCCCCGAGGCACGAACCTCGACCCCAGCGTCGTGAGCTGCAAAGAGCCGGCGACGAGTCGAGTATCTGTCACATTTAAACACATACGTACCTCTGTGTACGTACCGCTACAAAGATACAATGTCTAAAAACAGCGCCATCTTTTGACGCTTCACTGCTACCAACGTTAAGCCAAAATAGTGTAAAACACACACAGAAAGTGGCGCCATCTGACCGCTGCACGTCATTAGAAACCAGACCGATTGTAAAACCGTTATTGTCATAGATTCAGTTTAAATTAATTTGACAAAATTAATTCCTAAATTGTAATATTGTACAAAAAAAATGTATTTCAAGTTGACAAAGGTCACGGACGGTCAAATAAAAAAACCGTTACTGTATGAAATGATATACGTGTACATTGTCGCAGCGGGCTAGAGAGCGGGACAGCGGGAGCGAGTGAGAGAGGACGTACATTTCATACCTGGTATTGCGGCGAGTTGGACGTGCTGGAGTGCTCCTCCATCGAGCCAGACAGGTTGTTGTTACTCTCCACGCCGCCTGGAAACGCACACAAACGTAGTCCGGTTTAAGGGGGGGCGAGTAATGACACGAACGAGACGCCTTCCCGGTGGTAACAGGAAGAAGGTACCCCCATGACGTAATGTCATTAAAAAACCGGCCAAGTGCGAGTCGGACTCGCGCACGTTTGTTGTATGGGAGCCCCTTAAACATTTATTTTATTGTTTTGTAGTACCTATTTATTGTTATAGCGGCAACAGACAACACGTGCCGAAATCACAAGCGCGAGTGTGGGAAAATGATATAATGTGGAGAAACATGACTTTTCGTGTTGCTTCCAAAACTCCATCGAAGCTTAAAGTAAAGTCTGACTGTGACTACTTTTTAACTTATGAAACTTGATAATTTTAAAACACTTGACACTGGCAAATGCTCAAAATGCGTCGCCAAAACCAAAGAAAAAAAAAGTTAGTTCGCCGCGCGCGAGCTGTCGTGCCGTACCAGCGCTGTAGTCGGTCCGCAGCAGGTTCTCGCTCTGCATCTTGGTCTTGAGGCAGGCGATGTAGCGGCCGCAGAAGTCGCGGCACAGCTCCTGCACCTTCTCCAGCTCCAGCAGGTGGATGCGGAGCACCTGCGGACATTACCATCTTGTCATCGCAGTAAGGAATCTATTCATACTCTACATACAAAGTCGACGAGGTTTCAATCTAGGGGAAAGTTAAACTGGAATTGAAGCTGTCTCAACACTTGAATTATTATCAAGAATGAAACAAACAAGACACTCTGTAGCGATGATAGCTCAGTGGTTAGCGCGGCCGGTTCGCATGCCGAAGGACGTTCAAACCTCAATAATGAGCTCGAGCTGCTGGCGAAGGAAACCACAGCGTGGTGGTAGCGTACTCTCTAGTACTCGGCTGGCTAGCAGCATCTAACGGTGTGTTCCCGCTGCCTCACTTGAGAACCAGTTCCATTCCAGGCTAGATGTGCTTTGCAATCTTCGACCACACCTTCACTTTACATCAGGTTAGCTGTGGGCAAACAACTAGCCTGTCAACTATTAAAAAAAACTGGTAGAGACAACGTCTTCGTGCGAATATAGCAGCGGTACGTTTCAAAACAAAGTCCAGGGCGTCGGGCGTCGCTGCTCTGGCGCTCATTGCTTTGATACATTCTACCTCGGCTCATGCAGTAACGCAGCAGTAGCGAGGTAGCATGCGCGAGTACCGACCTGGATGCTCTTGATCATGAGGCCGTCGATCTCCGGCTCGTCGAGCAGCAGCGGGCGCGTGTCGCGTCGCGTGTGCTGCACGAAGGCCTGAAGGTCTGCGCCGAACGCGTCCGCGGGCGCGGCCTCGGCGCCCGCGGTCGCCTGCTCGCAGCGCTCCAGCAGCAGCGCCAGCAGCGGGAACAGCGGGTGTCTGCAACAGCCGCCGCCCCGTCACACACGAGCCGCCACCAGCCACCATCCGCAGCACGACGCAATCCCACTTATATTATAAAAATACTCTTTCACGCAAACACTACTCAACGGATTTGGGTGAAATTTGGTATGGATGTAGCGGACCCTGGATTAACACAAAGGCTAGTTTTTATCCCGAAAACATTTAGCGGGTAACACCACGGGGCGCAGCTTGTTGCATACAAATTCCAAGAATAAGGTCGAGCCTTCGGTGGAGGAGAGCATCGCGGGGAAGATGGGAGACTTGGTCTTCGCCCGTGGTGTACCGGCCGCGACAGTACGGCTCGTACCTTCTGAAGCCAGAATATGGGCAGACTAGGGTGCCGACTTGTAGTAGACCCGCTCGTTGGAGAAGGTTGGCGAGTTAGGGCTCAAGGAAGTGGAGTGTGGAAGGCAGTGAGAGCGTATCTCCTGAGGGGCGGGGATTGTGGCGGGCAGAGTAGTGTGCAGTGTGTACTGACTTGTAGACGGCGCGCTTGTCGGCCTCGAACTGCGCCTGGTCGGCGTCCGGGGGCGGCGCGCCGCCCTGCATGGCGCCGCGCACGCTACTGCCGCCGCCGCCGCATCTGCAACAACAATTTTGTTGAGAACTGCTTTTGCTCACGAAGACAATTCGAAATTTACTGTAAGTTTATATTATTGTGTGAAAAATATTTTAGCGTGAGGGATAGATGAGGATCGAGACGCTCTCCTGATGGTAAGAGATAACGCCTGTTCACGACCATTGCAGCGATACACAGAACTTTGAGTAACAAAACAACGTCCAGGGCATCACTGCTTTGGCGCTCATTACTTTGAGACTAGATGGTTAGTCTCAACAGCCCAGTAATGTCGCTGCAGTACTCTTCAACCCGGAATATAGTAATGTTTACACACTACTGCTTGGTGGCAGAATATCTGGTACTACTGTGATACCTACCTAGACTACTTCCTGCTAAGGAAATAAAAGTATAGTGTTGATGGGAAAGGATTCAAAAACTAGAGAAACAATGAGTGTTTTTTTTGGGACAACAATGTGCTGGGGCGTCGGCGAAGGAACCGCGGCGGGGGCTCTGCAGTCCTCGGCGGCTAGTCATACAATGAGGGTTCAATCTGCCGCCAAACTTACAAACATCTGAAGGTTTGATCGTTTTGATCGTCTCAGCTCGGCTTTTTAAAAAGTTGTATCCACGTCGCGGCTCCCTCGCGAGACTGACTCGAAGGCCTATATTGTTTAGTCATCACTATTGTATATACTATACCTCAAGATAATCTAAAGGGACTACACTGAGCAATTCGGTATGTAAAGTTTTATTTTTGTATTTATTTTATATTTTTTACTGATAGTAAACTTTATTTTATGAAACTAATTTGAATATTTTGGCTTTCTATGCGGTAGTTTAATTCTAATACATTTTCAAACTTTTTATAGTTATGACGTCATAACATTGGCTGAATATGTAAAATATGTACTTTTTTAGGCACTGAAAGAATCCTTATACAGCCAAGGACATGACGTCATTAGAGGTTAATTGAAAGTCAAATTTATTTTATGTATTTTATTAAAATAAACCCCGTCTCATAGTTTAAAGAGTTTTAAACGGAAAAATCATGTACAGGAATGTAATATTTCGAAATGGTTTTGAAATCAGCAAAGTATTTTTTTTCTTTACATACCGAATTCCGGAACAAATGGTTAATGATGATGATTTTAACGATGATAGCTCAGTGGTAAGCGCAGTCGGTTTGCACGCCGAACGGCGTGGGTTCAAACCCCAACAATGAAAAAAAATTGCAAGAAATAATTGGATTATATGGATTATAAAAACAAAACGTTGCAAAAGATCAAAAAGCCAGTTATTGCGACACCGGCTGGCCTTATACCAGCTGCATTGCGCCAAGTGAAAGTTCATCGAAGAAGAAAAAACAAAAGACAAGGAGTATCTTTTATTTGTTAAACACAGAAACGTTCCAAATTCAAAATCACGATACGCGGCGCTCAATAAATATGGCGGCAACTTTTCATCTGGCGCGTCGAACGTGTATTGTAAATATTTGAATTCGGAAAGCGCGCGATCGAACGCGCCCCGAATCCAAATGGCGGGTAATCCACATTTGCGCGCGAACCGTAGGGACGGGACACGCGTCGCGGGAGCTACACACAAGTTAACGTTTGTTAAACGTTATCAAACACGCAATACGCGATGCAGGTGCCTCTCGGCCATTCTGGATCCAACCCGCTATATGGGGTTTTTTTCTTTAATTTTGGCGTCGCATTTTGTGCATTTGCCAAGTATTTTATGTTTACAAGTTTCAAAAGTTAAATAAGTTGTCTCGTAGCAATAGTTATAGTCAAAGTCCAGTCCGTGTCAGTCAAGTCCAGTCATGCTTTAGTAAAGTAGTGGCGACTTTACTATAAAGCTTCGACGGAGTTTTGGAAGCAACGCGAAAACTCATGTTTCACCACATTATATCATTTTCCCACACTCGCGCTTGTGATTCGGCACTTTATGAATAAAACGCCGCCATTTTTATGCATAAACACTCGACAAACCACTAGTTTTGGAAAAAAATACGACTCTTTTTGCGTTCCCGCCAAAAAAACGCTATATGGGTTAAATGGTTATTATGGTTATAGGTTTGTTACCTGAAAATTTTGTCATTTGTAAAGTTTGTAAGTTTGAAAATTTTCATTTTATTTAAAAGGATATATTTATGTATCCCTTCAGATTGGTCCCATAGAAATTTCAGTATCCTGTTTTTTACACTTTAATTAACGTCGGGGGTTGAATATGTACGTAAGTATGTTTTCTGTAGTGCTTTATCGATGATGAACACATATAGATCGATGTAAAAAAAGTAAAACCCGAGTTCAAAAAAACAAAACCATTAAAAAGCGATAAATAAACCTAATAAAACCTTTAATTCAAAGGATGGAAACGTGTAACAAGTCTCTTTTACAGATTTACAATTTCGTTTAAAATAACCTACGTAAATACTCAATAAGTATTACAAAATCTTAATAAACGAAAAAGATGATTAGTTTGAAGACCTCTTTTGAAGTCGGTTAATGAAAGCGCGTCGCTACACTCGCGCCGGTGCAGGCGCTTCCCGGGTTTGCGCGCTATTCATTCAATATTTCCATTTTATATAACAAACAAACAAACAAACAAGGTAAACAGGAGACGGTCACTCAAAAGTCAAAAACATATGCTGCAGCCTCGATCAGTGCAGTCAATATACTTCTGACAAGGAGAGGCCCGCGCCCAGAAGTTGCGAACAAAAACAGGATACAAGCTAATTATTTTTCACCGGGGTTTAATCGCGCACAAAATACTATCAAATTAATTTGTCAACTCGTGAGCGCGACGAGTGCAGCGTGCCCGGGACCACGTGCGCGTCGCGCGTCGCGCGACGCCCTAAATAAACCTAATACATAGCATTTTGTGCGCGACTAACACCCGGGGATTAACATAGTTATGAGTTTGAGTCGCGAAAGTTTAAAAATTACAATACGAGCTCAGCAGCAGTCGTAAGGCATTCATTCAAATCCACAGATCTCTGAATTTTTTTTTGTTAATGGTCGACAGGCTAGGTGTCGGACCACATCTCACAGCTGATGTTAAATGACGGTGCAGTCGGTGATGGTAAAGCACACCTAGCCTGGAATGGAACTGGCTCTGCTTGGCGGTAGATGTCCAACTCTCGTGTGGTAGCTAGCCAGCCGAGTACTAGACAGTACGCTACCACCATGCTATGGTTTCCTCGCGATGTTTTCCTTCACCGGCAGCTCGAGCTCATTGTTGGGGTTTGAACCCACGCTCTTCGGCATGCGAACCTACCGCGCTAACTACTGAGCTATCATCGCTACATCGCTTTTCTTTCTGGCGCTTTGCCCGCGTAGTTCCCGTTCCCGTGGAAATACAGATATTAAAAGTAGCCTATGTCACCCGGGGATAGTGCAGCTTCCCAACGGTGAAAGAATTTTTGAAATCGGTTCAGTAGTTTTTGAGTTTATTCGTTACAAACATACAAAAATACAAATATGTATGGCTTAAAAAAATCGTAATCACAAATCATCTCTTACCATCAGGAGAACGTATTGTTAATTTGAACAATATTACATTAAAAAGAACTTAAATGGTAGTCAGTTATCAGTCTAATAATAAAGTAAGTTTTGACGTAAAGCGGGGCGGAGGCCTAGCGCGGGCTGCACGCCGCCGCGCCGGCCGCGCCGGCCGCGCCGGCCGCGGGGCGGAGGCGCAATCTCGCGTCCTGAAAGTATTTTCAGCATTCCTTCCAGGCGCGATAAACGCGCTCGAGTAAACAAAATACGTGGGCGCGGGTCGTATTTTCCCCCTTTTTTTCCTTATTTCCGGCAAATCGTTTGGGAATAATTAACTCCCGCTTATTCCTGGGAAGGGAAAAGAAACAATTTCGTTATTTGGCGAGCGCGGCTCCGACCCGCGCCGGCCGCGACGGCAGCGCCGCGCCGCCTGCCGGCCGCTCCGGGAAGCTGCCGACTGCAATACTCTTTCAGTTCTTTCATGTTGACTTCGCACTCTGTGTATGTGTGTATGAGAGACTGTGTATATGTTTGTGTTGTTATTTTTGTGTTTATTGCCATTTAATTATATTGACATAATTATTTTATATGTGACATATTATTTCATTGTATTGACATAATTATGTTATGATTTTGATATTTTTAAATATGAATGGTAAAATGACTAACTTTGGTGTTATTAATAAAAGATTTGTAATTGTGTGGCGTGTCATTTCTGTTCCAACATGTTAGAACGGGGCTGCCATGCGGCTACCACGAAAGACCCCTAAATAAAATAGAAAAAAAAAAATCGTACATTACACGCAGCGCCATCTGCCCCCACACTAAGCAAAGCTTGTACTATGGAAGTCAGATAACTGATAGAATACTTCAATACTTTTTTTTTAAAGACATCGCACTTTGTATATTCTGCCAAATTTAGGTTCTTAGTCCACATTTCCAAACGTCTCGTACAGAGTAAATGCACTTACAGCGGGATGACTGACAGAAAATGCTTATAGCGTTATGCCGAATAATTTAGTTGTATTAACAAACAAGCGGCATTAAGAAAATTAAAAACACGAACATCCACTACAAGATGCATTTTTTTTTGACAACGCCGTGTTGGTTCATTGATAGTATACCTGCCTTGAGAGCTGTAGGGCGTGGGTTCGATTCCCACCCAGGACAAACAGTTTGTGGTTAACAAATATTTTGACTGTGTCTATGCTAGCTATCTAGCTATTCTATCAGTTATCTGACTTCCACCACACAAGCTCTGCTTAGTTTGGGGACAGATGGCGCTGTGTGTAATGTCCTGCGATATTTATTATTAAAATAAAACAGTATCGCTTACGATTACCGGATGTAGCGTCCTCACTTCAATGTCGCTATATCCGGGTTTGAGTGTGACCGAGCGAGCTGTCTCGCTCTAACCCCCGAGGGATGTTTCGGCTATGCACCGATAGAAAAACCTTTCGAGATATAAACTGGTTTATTAGCTCGGCATGAGGATCCTATGCGGACAAGCCTAGGTTCGCATTTAACAAACCGCAGTCCAAAGGCTCACCAGTGTCGGTGCGACAAACGCTTGCGCGATGGGTTAAGGATTCTCAGTTTAGCGGCACAATAGGTCAACTTTGGTGTTACCCGTTTATTAATTGTACAGAGTGTGTATTGGTTGTATGAGGTGCATACACGGCTCTGCAGATCGAGGCGCGAGGCGCGAGGGCTCGAGGAGCACTCGGCTGCAGCCGCTGCTGTTTAAATACAGATAAGGGCCGAAGCCCCCGCGGAGCCCGAGCCGCGCGCCGTATTTTATTTGGATCTGGTGGCGGCACTTGTGACGAATGGCCGTCTCGGCTTTTAATGTGGTTTTTATTATTTTATTGCGCGAGTACCCGTGCTCCCGGGTAACGCGGCACGTAACGCGCCGCGACTCCTTCGAACCGTATTCTGGCGGCCGTTTCGTTCACATTTCCATTCTATTGACTTTTTTATTTATGGTTGACAGGCTAGGTGTTTGACCACAGCTCACCTGATGAGGGTGTGGTCAAAGATAATAAAGCACACCTAGCCTGGAATGGAACTGGCTCTAGTGGGGCTGCCTAACGGAACACACCGTTAGATGCGGGGAGCAGGCGCCGCCGCGGGAATCTTATTTGTCCATATCTCGAATAGTCGTGGAGCAATTACTCGCTGGATTCTGTGTCATGTTGACTAACTGCCAAAACTGCTTCACAACAACACTTACTGTTGCCGAGACGCGAATTATTACTTCTAGACGTTCTCGTTCCAAGAGACAACGTGCACGTTTCAGATAAAACCATTTTTTTAAATCTGAAGTGATTGCGCTCTAGATTTTTTTAATAATGAGACAAACGAGACGCTCCCTTGATGGTAAGAGATAACGCCTGTCCATGACCATTGCAGCGATACACAGAACTTCGAGTCACAAAGCAAAGTCCAGGCATCGCTGCTTCGGCGCTCATTACTTTGAGACTTGCGATGGTTAGTCTCAACAGCCCGGTAATGTGGCTGCAGCACCCTTCACAGTAATGTGTACACTACTGCCCAACTGTGGGATGGTAAAAGTTGACGCAGTAACAGTGGGTGAACACAGCCCTTATTCACTACGAGCAAGTAACGCGCCGCGTTTACGTAATGTGGTGGAATTCATATAAAATGGAGACGATGTCAAATTAAAAAACAACCAAGTGTTAGAAACGACCTTCTAACACTTGGTTGTTTTTTAATTTAGAACTGTCATAATAAACTTTGAAAGCACAAACGCTCCACGCGTTTCCGGCAAGGAATCTCATGCCAGTGAGAGGACCGGGCGGGGGGCCCTGCACGGAAAATGGCATTTGACTATATTAAACCGCCCTCGCTGGAGAACAGCAAAGTGTGTGGTAGTAGTTGATTCGCGCCGCCGCCGCCGCCGCCGCCGCCGCGCGCCCCGCGGGACCTCCTTTCCCGAGGTTGAAAGGGTTCGTCTATTAATTACACAATTCAGTTAAGGGAATTTAGAATTTTTGTCTTGCGAGGTTTTGTCTCATCCCCGCAGACTAGAAACGGAACAGATAGTGTCGCGAGGCGAGTGAACACTCCTACAATGTTTGTTGGACTCACACGCACACAAATACATTATCGTTATTGTCAGCCTGTTCTGTGTTTATATAGTTCGGTATAATTATATTACTTGACTTGTAATTTTGGTGTTACGTATTAAATATAATGGGCTCTTTGGTTGTCTACTCGAAACACATACATACATATACAATTATACATACATTGCTTTTTTTGTGTATTTTCAATGTATTTGTGTTATTGAAATCGTAATCCCGACGTGCCGAGTGCAACATGTTTTATTATTTTTTTTTATTTACGATGTACAAATTAAGTATGACAATTTTACATTATTTATAACAAAAAAAGTCTGTCGGTAAACGCAGCGCAGCATATGTAGTTAGGCCAGTCACCGTCACTTAACACCAGGCGAGCTGTGGTCAAACACCTAGCTTGGCAACCAAAAAAAAAGTATTTCCTTTCTTTGAAATTAGTGTGCGTGCAGTTCGTGTGAGACAAGCGAGCAGGGCCGAGGAGTCTTCACTTATTTTGCGCGCGACATTCTATCTGTAGTACTTTTATAATCTGTGCTCTTTCCGTAAATTAGATCCTTGTGTCGTTGAGATCGGAGAGAGATTGCTGCGGCGCGCGCGAGTTAGACTGTTCTACGTATTTTTTTTAATCAAAATGGGATGTATGGTACATATCCATTTGAAAGTTTATGTTAACACTAGCTGCTCCCCGCGGTGTTACCAGCCACATGTTTTCGGGATAAAAAGTAGCCTATGTGTTTATCCAGGGTCTCGGCTACCTCTACACCAAATTTCATCTAAACCCGTTCAGTAGTTTTTGCGTGAAAGAGTAACAAACATACATCCAAACTTTCACATCTACACTAATACTATCAAGAGAAATGTTTGTAACGAATAAACTCAAAAACTACTGGAGCGCTTTTAAAAATTCTTTCACCGTTGAGAAGCTACACTACCCCTGGGTGACATAGGCTACTTGTTATCCCTGCATTCCCGCGGGAACGGGAACTACGCGGGTGAAACGCGAGGCGTCCGCTAGTGTATAACATTAGTGGGATAAAACAAAATCTAAATTAAAAAATACAGCATGAAACATTTGTTTGCTCTGGAAACATGGAAATGTTTTTTGATTGTTCAGTTGGTTCATTGGTCTGCTTTTGCTGAAGGGCGTGGGTTTCATTCCCACCCAGGACCAACATTTTGTGATATAAACAACTGTTTGTTCTGTATGTATTTAGAAAAGAAAGTATTGAAGTATTCTATCAGTTATCTGACTTCCATAGTACAAGCTTTGCTTAGTTTGGGCTCAGATGGCGCTGTGTGCTCGTACGTTTCAAGAATGGCGCGGGCGCGGCGTCGAACCCCCGTCTCACGACGGCACAGCGCGTCCCCCGCTGCGCCGCCGCGACACGTTCTGTAAAACCTTGAGCTCGTTTTTCTGCCCACGAAAGTCCGGCAGTTTCCCTCGCTTTCTAAATATGTTCTAGTATAATACCTAAAAGGGATTTGGTTGTTGTTTAGCTCCCCTCCCCGCACCCCGCTCCCCGCTCCCCGCGTTCCCGGGGGAACGTAATGTTTGCGCGCCTTTTGTTTCTTATCGAAGCTGTACCGCTCGCGCCCCGGGACGGCGCCGCCGCCGCCGCGCCGCCGCGCCGCCGCCGCCGAGCTGCCAGTATCTCTGCGGCCGTTCTCTATTACTTCATTATTTTAATCTGTGGCATTGTGTTCGCGCCAAAATATTGTCGTGTTGGCAGCCGTGGAAGAAAATCCGACCAAGTGCGGGTCGGACTCGCGCACGAAGGGTTCCGTGCCATCCCACTAATATTATAAATGATAAAGTTTGCATGCAAATCACAAAAACTACTGAACGGATTTGTATGAAATTCGTCATGGAGTTAGCCGAGACCCTGAATTAAGACATAGGCTACTTTTTATCCCGGAAACATGTAGCGGGTAACACCGCGGGGCGCCGCTAGTAATAAGATATTTACAACTTTCATTGGCGCAACTAAGAGCGATGCCCTCTCCTAATGTGAACAGAGTATGGATGATTAAAGAGCTGGACGAGAATGAACCGAAACGTAGGAGAACCCGCGCCGACTCGCGCCCGCCGCCGGCGCGGCTCGCCGGGCCGCCGGGCCGCCGAGCCGCCGAGCCTCACTCCATTAAAATCAATTATCCCCAGGCCTGTCTGTTGATTGCCTCATTCCTTTTTCTCCATTTACTCCAAGCAAAGAGCACTCCAATTTGGAAGCCTCCGAGTGAAGCGATAATTAAAAACGAAAAATCTAGGCCGCCATCTTTCTTTTCCGTTCGAAAACGCCGACCTTTCCCGTCTCCGTAATTAGCTCAATTTCGGAACGAAACGTTCTGTGCTGCCGGAGTGGGGCACTTCATGTTTCATTTGAATTATCGGCAAATGACGAGGCGGGGTCGCCGGGAGGCCGGCGCAGCTCATCCTCGCAGCGCCCGCGACGCCGCGCGCCGGGCCTGCGGCCGAGCGAGCGGCGCCGGCTCCCAAGATGAATATGAACTTTAACCTTCAAAAGATGGTGTTTGCATCTCGCGGGAAACGCGGCAGCAGTCCGCGCGGATTCGAGAGGCACATGTCTCGGTTTGTCGCGCCCGACAGTCATCAGTTGCAGTCTCTCTCCAACTTCTATTCCTGGCTGGTCGTGTTTATTTGACAATTTTCTTGAATGTAAAAGTAATGAGAGGAACGAGACGCTCTCCTGATGGTAAGAGATAACGTCTGTCCATGACCATTGCAGCGATGCACAGATGTTTGAGTAACAAAACAAAGTCCAGGCATCGCTGCTTTGGCGCTCATTACTTTGAGACTAGATGGTTAGTCTCAACAGCCCTGCAATGTCGCTGCAGCACCCTTCAAACCGAAATGTTTACAGCCCTGTAATGCCCTTCCTAACCTAACCGGAACAAAGTAATGTTTACACACTACTGCTTGGCGGCAGGATATCTGGTACTTGAGTGGTACCTCCCTAGACGGCCTCCTGGTAAGGAGATCTGCTACCAAGTCCATTCGCGTAAGATTTAATCTTTGTAGCAATGACAGCTCAATCGTTAGTGCTTGAGGTTTGTTTAAATAGGTGCAGGGGTACCCACCCCGGCGGCGGCGGGGAAATTTTTAAAATAAAATAATATGTTTTTTTTTCTTTGATTTTGGCGTCGCATTTTGTGCATTTGCCAGTGGCAAGTGTTTCAAAATTATCAAGTTAAAAAGTAGTCAAGGTCCTTGGTCAAGTCCAGTCATGCTTCAGTAAAGTAGTGGCGACTTTACTACAAAGCTTCGATGGAGTTTTGGAAGCAACACGAAAACTCATGTTTCCCCACATTATATCATTTTCCCACACTCGCGCTTGTGATTCGATACTTAATGAATAAAACCACTGTTTCTGTACATAGTTTTGGAGAAAAATACAACGGGGCGACACGACTCTTTCCACGTTCCCGCTAAAACTGTCTAAAAATAATATGTTGCTCAGAACCGAAGGTTTGAAGACATGTAGGTCGCAGCTCGCAGCTCGCGGCTCGCAGCTTCCGTGGTCCACGTGTCGCTCCCCTCCTCGAGTGTAGGACACCATTCGTTAAATAATAGAACAGGCTCGTATTAAGAAACAAATTCGTGTTGGCGGCAGGAAGGGTTCGCGCGTAGAGTCGGGACGCGTCAATACTCGGCCCTGCTTGTGCTTATCGATACTCGCAGGAAATTACGTTTCTACTTCCTGCCGCCTCATCTCAAATCTTTATCCAAATAATACTGTAGTGAGATGATTGCTCTACATCTACACTAATGCTATAAAGAGGAAACATTTGTACTTTTGTATTTTTGTAACGAATGAACCTATAAACTAGTGAACCGATTTCAAAAAACTTTCACCGTTGGGAAGCTACTTTTTTTACCCAAAGGGTAAAAACGGGGCCCTATTACTGAGACTCCGCTGTCCGTCCGTCCGTCTGTCACCAGGCTGTATCTCAAGAACGGTGATAGCTAGACAGTTGAAATTTTCACAGATGATGTATTTCAGTTGCCGCTATAGCAACAAATACTAAAAATAAAATAAATATTTAAGGGCGGCTCCCATACAACAAACTTGATTTTTATAGATAATGGTACGGAACCCTTCGTGCGCGAGTCCCACTCGCACTTGGCCGGTTTTCATTAAAGGCTACTTTTTATCCCTGTATTCCCACGGGAACGGGAACTACGCGGGTGAAACCGCGAGGCGTCTGCCAGTAATACTTTTGATTTGTATTAAGATTTGTGTATGTTTGTAACGAATAAACTCAACAACTACTGGAGCGATTTCAGAAATTATTTGACCATTACAATGAGATGATGATGATGATGATTTTTTGATTCTCCCCGAGTAACGTGGGTTATATTTATTACAAGAATTTAATTAAAAATGTCAAAAAAGTCAAAAAAAAGTCGTTGACATAGCTCAGCGTATTAGCAAGCTGAAGTGGCAGTACTGGACATATCTGTCGCAGAACCGATAACCGCTGGGGTAGACGCGTTCTAGAGTGGAGACCGCGTATTGGCAAACGTAGCGTAGGACGCCCCGAGACTCGATGGAGTGACGATATACGTAGGACAGCTGGCGGTGGATGGAAGCGAAAAGCCGAAGATCGGGCTGAGTGGCGTGTCTTGGGAGAGGCCTATGTCCAGCGGTGGACTAATATAGGCTGATGATGATGATGAATTAAAAATGTCCACAACACCATTTTGAAAATCAATTGTTACACGACTGCCCAAACAAGGAGTGCAATGTTTGAGGGTTCATGTTTGTGTGTGTTGGTTTGTTTGTTCCATCATAACTCGTTAGCGCCTGAACAGATTTGGATGTATCGTGACAATCCTTACATCAGCCCGAGTGGCGCTGGACACATTTAAAAAAAATATATTTACATTACACGCAGCGCCATCTGCCCCCAAACTAAGCAAAGCTTGTACTATGGAAGTCAGGTAACTGATAGAATACTTCAATACTTTTTTGTTGTAAATACAGACAGTACACCCAGACACAGAACAAACATCTATTTATACCACAAACATGTTTATCCTGAGTGGGAATTGAACCCACGCCCTACAGCTCTCGAGGCAGATATACTACCAATGAGCCAGCGGGGCTGATGGTAAGTGGTCACCGTCGCCTATGGACGCCTGCAATACCCGGGGTATTGCCAGTGCGTTGCCTACCTTTAAGGACCCGATTCACCCTTCGTTTGAAGCTCTGTAGATTGAAACTCGGCGGGAAAACCGAAGGTGGTAAGCTATTCCACACAAGACAGGTGCGCGGGAGAAACAGCCGATCAAACCGAGCGGTGCGAGACTTCCACGCATGTGATATGCGGGCTCTTGTGGCGGTGGCGGTGGCGGCCGCTGCGGTAGTCAAACATTTATAACATTCGTGGGAGATGCTCGGTCAGCAGAGACGTGGCGAGTGACGGCCGCTGCGGTAGTCAAACATTTATAACATTCGTGGGAGATGCTCGGTCAGCAGAGACGTGGCGAGTGACGGCCGCTGCGGTAGTCAAACATTTATAACATTCGTGGGAGATGCTCGGTCAGCAGAGACGTGGCGAGTGACGGCCGGACGTCACACGTGACGCGTCGTAAGCACTCGCTGTCGGGATTACGCGCCGTAATCTTATCTCGACGTGTTCACTGTCCACTGTCTACTGTCTACTGTCTAGACGGAATTACGATAATGGAAACTGATTTATATATCTACAGCTCTTTATTGTGCGCACCGTCAACAGAACAAGTACACAGAACAAAGGAACCTTACGAGCTGGTGCCACTAGCGGCGGCCTAGTCGCTAACACCGATCTCTTCTAGGCAACCAAGAATGGAAAAACACTATAGATGACATAAGGAACAGACGGGAGATGTCACACTACTGTGAAAAATATTTATTGATTTATGTAGCGGCCGGGTCCTGCTCGCGCGGATTTCTACCGGATGCAGTTCAGATCTGCGTCACCTAATCTGTTCTACCATCGGGCAGCCGACCAGCTCTAGCAAGCGACGCATCATTGTCGATATGCCGAAAACTCAAACTTAACGGTTCGATTTCACCTTCATTGTGCGAACCGCTAAACAATGGAATCTGCTGCCCGAGTGCGTGTTCCCTGATAGATACAACCTGGGTGCCTTTAAGTCGCGAGTGAATCGGTTTCTTCTGGGCGAGCGTGCTGCATCGTAGACCGCATCTTCGCTTAACATCAGGCGAGATGGCGGTCAAACGCAACGCAAGCCTATCTCAACGCAAGCATGTTTCGGTCTCGAAGACGCCTGGACCGATTTCGATGATTCTTTTTTTGCTCGGTAGATCATACTTCAGAGGTGGTCCCATATCAATTTTATCGAAATCGATCGAGTGGTTTTTACAAAATCAACAAAAATGTAAAACTTGTATACATCGATGATATTTCCGTTGGGTCGGAAACCTCGCGGTTTGATTGGAGCAGCGCGTGTAGTTGGCCTGAGAGAAATCTTTTTTTTTAAATGTAAATTTATACTTGTATTAATTTCAGATATAAATGAGACTCGTTATGCGTGTACGTTTGTAGGTTGTGCTCGCTGTAACGGCTGGACAGATTAGGATGTATCCCGGCTTAACACACAGGCTTGGGCTCACCTAACTGGCTAGCTACCACACGGGAGTTGAAAATCTGCCGCCAAGCATCTAACGGTGTGTGTTTACCATCTTCGACCACACCGTCACTTAACATCAGGTGGGCTGTGGTCAAACACCTAGCCTGTCAGCTATAAAAAAATATTGGTAAAACTGTTCAGAAAATTGGTATTCGAGATTGTTGAAAATATTGTTTTTCGAGTACAGGGGCTCCCCGGCTCCCCGGCTCCGCGGCTCCGCGGCAGAGCAGCGCTGGTCACACTCAGTGCGCCCAGCATGACGCCGAGGTCAGCCCCTAACTTGTAACTGTTGTCTCTGTTTGTTCGTGTCTTTATGTTACACAATCAAATCTTTTTCTTTCTTCCTTTTTTTTTTTAAATAAATGGAGTCTGGGACTCGGTCGGTTCTCCTCCCGGCGGCGGCGGTGCGGCGGCCGCAGCCCTGCGCTTGGGCGGCATCGAAATTTCCATGTAGGTCGCATAAAAATAACATTTGCAGCCCTCGCCCCCGCCCCCGCGCGCCCGCGCCCCCGCCCCGACACAGCTGCTCCAATATTGACTGGCAGCTTCCCCCGTAGCCGGCTGCCCTTCTTATACATGTCGCGCGCGCGAAGCTATCGAACAGCTTCGCGCGCGCGGACCCACTCGGGGAAAAAGAAAAAAATATTTTTTTTTATGTTTGACAGGCTATATGTTTGACCACAGCTCACCTGATGTTAAGTGACGGTGTGGTCGAAGATGGTAGCCCGGACTGGAACTGGTTCTCGAGTGAGGCTGCCGGAACACACCGTTAGATGCTTGGCGGCAGATGTTCATCTCTCGCCAGCCGAGTACTAGAGAGTACGCTACCTCACGATGTTTTCCTTCACCGGCAGCTCGAGATCATTGTCGGGGTTGAACCCACGCCTTGCGGCGTGCGAAGCGACCGCGCTAACCGCTGAGCTATCACCGCTACAAAAACAACGATAATATCTAATTTTTTCTTTTTAGTTTTGGACCTAGCACGTTTGTGCATTGTGCCAGTTCTCAAGCGCTCATCATTCCTAGTGCGGGCGTAGACCGCATACATTATAACTACTGTTTTGGGTGGTGGAGTAACCAGGCGCGGGCGCGGGCGCGGGCGCGGGCGCGGGCTCCGGGCTCCGGGCTCCGGGCACGCGGGGCTCGCTAAGTGGCGCTCGCTAATGAGCCGGGAGAGGTCGTCGCGGGCGCCGAGGAGCGTTTATCACAATTATCACCCGCGAGCGTGCAGCGGACAATTATCGCCTGCTAACGATGCCGGTGCTGCGTGTGGGCGCCTCCAGCGGGGAGTGACACAACGCCTGCTCATGCCCATGACCATCGCAGTAGTCACAACTTTGCGCAACAGAACATAACCGACGCCAGACAATCTATTATATCTACAAGTATTTTGTGACATAAACAAATGTTTGTTCTGTGTCTGTGTCTGTGTCTGGGTGTTCTGCATGTATTTACAAAACAAAGTATTTATGTATTCTATCAGTTACCTGACTTCCAAAGTACAAGCTTTGCTTAGTTTGGGTCAGATGGCGCTGTGTGTAATGTCCTGTGATATTTATTCAGAAGAAACTGACTGATTAACTGTTGGCTCTAGAAATATGTCAATTTGCACAAATGTCCCTTATATAATTATGTAACAGTAATGAGACGAACGAGACGCTCTCCTGATGGTAAGAGACAACGCCTGTTCACGACCGTTGCAGCGATACTACACAGAACTCTGAGTAACAAAACCAAGTCCAGGCATCTTCTTTTTCGACGCATGCAGTGTGCAGTGTGCAGTGTGCAGTGTGCAGTGTGCAGTGTGCAGCGTTCCTTCAGGTTTATCTAGACATATAGTTCATCTGAGGGTATTCTATACAACGACTACATTTTGCCGGTTGTTATAATAAACTAGCTCGAGCCCGCAACTTCGTCCGCGTTTAGAATTAGCTTCAAAGAGAAATGAAACGGTAGTTTTGAAAAATTAGTAATTACTTTTATGCTACTACCAAAACTACTGAAGTTTCGTATAAATTCAACCAATCCCTAGTTTGCACCCAGCCGCCAAGCAGTAGTGTGTAAGCAGTACTGTGAAGGGTACTGCAGTGACGGAACCAAAAAATAACGTACTTAGTGTAATTGTTGACTTAGCAGGGGGTACCACCGCAGTACCAGTTATTCTGCCGCCAAGCAGTAGTGTGTAAACATTACTGTGTTCCAGTTTGAAGGGTACTGCAGCGACATTGCAGGGCTGTTGAGACTAACCATCGCAAGTCTCAAAGTAATGAGCGCCAAAGCAGCGATGCCTGGACTTTGTTTTGCTACTCAAAGTTCTGTGTATCGCTGCAATGGTCGTGGACAGGCGTTATCTCTTACCATCAGGCGAGCGTCTCGTTCGTCTCATTACTTTTTACATTAAAAAAAAAAGCGCAGCGTAGGACGCCCCCCACAAGGTAGACCGACGACCTCATAAAGAAGCAGGAACGCGCTGGACGCGAGCCGCTTCCAACCGGGCTTTATGGAAGTCAATGGGGGAGGCCTATGTCCAGCAGTGGAGATGATGATGATGATGATGAAGCAGAGAAATACAACCAGCTAGTCCGTAATGTAAAGTAATTGGACGACGTCGGCTGTTGTTGTTGTCTTTCATGAAACCCATCACCGGATTAGCTGATTACGGAGAGATTACCTGACGAAAACAATAATGTAATCACTATTATGACGACATGTAACATTGTCAATGTCTGCTACTTAGCTGACTTCTACAAAGGGGGAGGTTCTCAATTCGGTTGTTTTTTTTTTTACCTCAGAACTCAGTCATTCATTAACCTGTTTTTGAAATCCCACTAATATTATATACAAGCTGCGCCGCGCGGTGTTGCCCGCTACATGTTTTCGGAATAAAAAGTAGCCTGTGTGTTAATCCAGGAACGACCTCGGCTACCTTCAAACCAAATTTCATCCAAATCCGTTCAGTAGTTTTTCCGTGAAACAGTAACAACATACATCCAAACTTTCAAATCCCACTAATATTATAAATGTGTAGCCGAGACCCTGGATTACCATATAGGCTACTTTTTATTCCGAAAACACATAGCGGGTAACACCGCGGGGCGCAGCTAGTGATAGGATATACTTTGGGGTCGTCCATTAATCACGTGATGTTTTAACTCCCCTGGTGATGTGTGTTTTGAGGTTTTAGTAAATTTTTATTGTTAATCGAGTCTTGTTTTCCCGTGCGAAGCCGGGGTGAGCTGCTAGTCTTTAAATATAGGTATAATCTGATTAAATTTTGACTAATTTAAAAATTTCTTAGTCGATTCCACGAGTCGCGCCGGCTACCACAACTCGTCTCGTAACCTTTGAACGGCTGCCGGAGCGAGTCCGGAGACCTTAGTTATGTACAGAGGTGTTCGCAATTAGCTGCGTTCACTTTAAAAAACATTTTTACTATATTTCCGTTTAATTAACTCTTTCGCAAGTTTACGTTCAATTCAAAACATTTTTTTTAAGTATTTTCAAGTCAGATGTTTGACCCTAGCTCACCTGATGTTAAGTAATGATGTGGTCAAAGATGGTCAATCACACGTAGCCTGGAATGGAACTGGCTCTCAAGTGAGGCTGGAACACACCGTCAGGAGCTTGGCGGCAGATCTGGTAAATGTTCTCAACGCTCTGTGCGAGTCCGCCAACCAAGCGGGAACGTAAACTGAACGCTGTCGTCGTAAGTTAATTAAATGTAGTCTTATAGTCCCTTGTAGCCGGCAGTAGTGCGCCGAGCACGACGAGCGCTCACTGCAGGGTTCCTTCTGTGAGGCGAGGAACCCTAAAGGCCCGATGCGGCTGCTCCACTATTCCCCCCTCCCCACAGGAGTCAAGGACATTTTCCCGCCGACTGTAACGGTTTCTCTCCGTCGGAAGCGGAATCGGCAGATTCGGAATTCAAATTCGAAATTGGAACGGGGAACGCTGACGCGGCGGGTAGACGGCTCTTCTTACGACTTCCGGTGAATTGTTTTCTTTATAACCCGGGACTTTATTGGGCGGATAGTCGGACTTCTCTCTCGGAACAACTCCAATATTAACAAATAACAAAACAACTTCAACTACTTAGCATATAGTACTCATACAGGTTATAATGTTGTTTTTAGTTCTTCATTATTATTGTCGGTTTCATTGGACGCTAAATGTTTCGCGCGTGTTGCAATGTTTGTGCTCACCTCGGGTTCTGTCGCGCACGTCGCGCGGGGCGAGGGGGGCCGGGGGGCGCGGGAACGCAATTGGCTTCCGAATAACTTGCTTATGTTAGAATTACACGCAGCGTTTCTTAAACGCGGCCCGGGGAACCCTAACGGAGGTGCGGGGGCGCGGGGCGGGGAGGCAGGAACCCGCCCGGGCGGCTACATGCCGTGTATTCGTATATTTCTTATTATCAGAACAAAAAACTTCCTTTAGTAAAAACCATGCACCTTCCCCGAGACGTGCTGCTCCGGCATTATGTACTTCTACTAAATATACGTAGGTGCTTAGTACATTACTGCAGCAAAACAGACACTGATGGACGAACGTGCGAATGCGGGCCGAGGCGAAGCCGAGTCACACATACACATAGTCGAACATGCTTTGTTTGCGAGTATGTTTGTTACTCTTTCACGCAAAAACTACTGAACAGATTTGGATGAAATTTGGTATGGAGGAACCGAGACCCTGAATTAAGACATAGGCTACTTTTTATCTCGAAAACATGTAGCGGGTGACACCGCGGGGCGTAGCTAGTATAGTGTAAAAAAAGGGCGCATTCTCCGCTCCCACGCGACGCATTTTAACAATAAGAAAACCTTAATTGATAAAGAAAAAAATACATACAATAAAGAAAAAAAAATGAAATTATTGTCAGAAGGACAAAATCAGCTTAATGTCGCTCGATTATGTTAGTTTTCATCTGTATTTAGAGTATTTTTCCGGAAATTTAATGTCCGTGCGCAGCTAGGCGGGCACCTAGTTGTTAAAATATTACAACTTTAAACGGCAAATGAACGTTGTGCAACGCCAATTTGATTATGGTTTTTTTTTCAATAGCGCAGAAGTGGCATCCCCCTAAGATAATATAAAATACAGAGGCATTATTCTCCCAGTATTAGATATAAGTAAACGCATAAAAATCTCGTTGCGCAGAAATACGGGCAGCGCGGCAGCGGCGCCATAACTCGCGGCCGCGTTATTAAAATGTGTCCACCGCGCCAATTACACCGGGCGGCGCGGCGGCCGGCGGCGGCGGCGGCGGCCGGCGCGGCGCCACTTGTCCGGAATGGCCGCCGTTCCCGCCTTTTTCGCTGTCAAAGCACTTTTTTCGCGGCAAAACGAAATTCCGGCGAGCAAAAATCTTTCGTGATATAAGTTTTCGGGCATTTTTAGAACCGTTTTAGAAGTTTATTAGGTTTTTCGGGGAAGGTCGGGCCGCTCGCTGGGAGAGGAATATTTTAAAAGTAGCTTCGCTTGCTTCATCTAAGTTTCTCGGGCGACTCTGCTCCTGTACCGCTAGCTGCTCTTGCAGCTCTCGGCCTCGTGGGGCGCCGCGCCGGCGCCTTTATGTTTGACAGGCTAGGTGTTTGACCACAACTCTCGTGTGGTAGCTAGCCAGCCGAGTACTAGAGAGTGCGCTACCACCATGCTGTGGTTTCCTCACTATGTTCTTCTTCACCGGCAGCTCAAGCTCGTTGTTGGGGTTTGAACCCACGGCCTTCGTCATGCGAACCTACCGCGCTAGCCACTGAGCCATCATCGCTACACATCCGGAGGATTCTTTACATCCTGCCACTAATATTATAAATGTGAAAGTTTGGACGGATGTATGTTTGTTACTCTTTCACGCAAAAACTACTGAACGGATTCGGATGAAATTTGGTATGGAAGCACCTGACGCCCTGGATTAACACATATGCTACTTTTTATCCCGAAAACGTGTAGCGGGTAACACCACGGGGCGCAGCTAACAAAAAATAAAAAACTTTTTTTACGATAACTGAAAATTTTGATTTTTTCAGTCTGTATAAATGGTTTTAATTTAAACTCGATACCAACACGCGTTTCTGAGATAGAAGGTCTTAACTGAAAGACAGACAAACAACTAAGTAATCCTATAGGGTTCCGTTTCTTCTTGAGGACACACCTCACGAAAAACCCACGGCTGAAAAAAGCCTAAACACGGCTCATCATCCTGATTGCGCTCATCATCATCTGATGATGGAGCCGGCAGGTCGCCAGCTCATCGGGTACGGGATTTTAGCGGCCGTAAACACCACAGATAATATACTAATTTACAATTAAAAACCGACTCCACGACCCTCAGGCCAACTAAACGCACTGCTCCGATGAAACAGCGCGGTTTCCGACCAAACGGAAATATCATTTACATTTTTGTAGATATATCATTTACATTTTTGTAGATATAAAACCCGCTCGATCGATTTAGATAAAATATAAATGGGACCACCTCTGAAGTGTGATCTACCTATCAAAAAAAGAATCATCAAAATCGATTTAAAATTGGCGGAATGATCGCGTAACAAAAACATACAGTCGAATAGAGAACCTCCTTTTTTGAATCGGTTATCAAACCGCATCAAAATCGGTGCATTCGCCCGTGCTCCTCGCACGTCAAACTTATAACAGCCCCCTTTTAGCGTCAGGGGATACTAATATCTATCCGACAGGCAACCGCATCGGAGTCCGTCACTGGGTGGCGGGTGCGAAAGCAGCGCGCGAGCGCAGAAGCAGGCAGACGCGGCCAGCGCGCAGCGGCACGCCTCGTGCTGCTCGAGGACGTTGCAGCTTTCCCACATTTTTCTCATAAATTTGAAGTTATGTGAAAAAAGTGTAAATACAAAAGTTGTAGATCTTTTTATTGCGCACTACTTTGTTTCTTAATTTTTATCCATAAGAGTTGTAGTTTTGTTTACCCTTAAAAACTCACCCCCTTCCACTTCCCGACCTCAGATCACCCGTAAATTATTTTTCCGATTGATTTTTGGTCCAATCTCTTTTGTAACAAGTTTCATTCTACTATTAGGATTTTATTTCACTTTTTACCATTTCCAAAGGCTTCAGCCCTAGGTCAGGTCTAAATAAACAGCCGTTTGTTTCCCATGTAGAATAAAATAAACTAGGTAAATTAAAACACAGACAGGTGTATAGTATTCTACTAGTCAAACCCTTTCATTTGATACACATATTGAGGGAGTTCTGAAAAACTATGTAATCCGCCATTTTGGACTGATTTCCTTCACCTTACAAATAAATAAATAAAAATCAAAATCGGTTCATTCGATCGGGAGCTACGATGGCACAGACACGTCAATCTTATAACACCACGTCGTTTTTGCGTCGGAGGTAAACAACTACTGAACAGATTATCATGCGAATCACCAATAGATAGAGTTATTCATGAGGAAGGTTTAGGTTTATAATTTGTCAAGGTTTCGCGTAAATAATGGTACAAACCCAGCGAAGCGGGCGGGAAACTGCTAGTATATCTACAATAATATTAGAAAGGGGAAAGATTTGTATTTTTGTATGTTTGTAACGAATAAACCCAAAAACTACTGGATCGATTTCAAAAATTCTTTCACCAGTAGAATGCTACATTCTCCCCGAGTAACTTAGGCTATATTTATTACTAGAATTTAATTAAAAAATAAATGTCCACCCGTGCGAAGCCGGGACGGACCGCTAGTATAGAAACAAGGCGCAGCAGGGGACAAGCGACGCCATCTATGCAGCTTGCATGTAAACTTATTTATACTGTTCTTAACTTTACACGAGAAAGTTCTTCCTCAAAGTGAAACTGCCCACGTTCAGCCCCCGCGCGCCCGCGCGCCGCCAGATTCGGGTTACATTTACAAAAACGCAGATATATATCTGTCGGCTCATTTGGTAGAATATCTGCCTCAAGAGCTGTAGGGTGTGGGTTCGATTCCCACCGGGACAAACATTTATGTGAGGATAAATGTTTGTTCAGTGTCAGGTGTTCTGTATGTATTATAAGTATAAGACGGCTAAGTGCGAGTCGGACTTGCCCACGAAGGGTTCCATATCATTATAAAAACGGTAATAAATCATGTTTGTTGTATGGGAGAGAGCGCCCTGGCAAATGCCCTTCAATACAAATTGATATGTTGAAACTCAGCGACGAAGGTCTGGTGGAGAAGCCAGGAGGTGGGTGATGGAGTGTTTTTAACTATTTAAAAGACAGCTACATAAGTGCACTGGATGGTAAGAGGTTACCGCAACCAATGAACAACTACTACTCCAAAACTATTGCCTTCTCTTCAGGGTGAGGATTCTCTTCATATTTTTCTGATTCTGTGCCTCAAAAGAAAGATGCCAAACCCTTATAGAATCACTTCCTTGTCCATCTGCCTGCTGGACCAAATAATGCAAGACCCGTAGGATATCTACATAGACCTGGAATCGTTATGGTATAATCTTCCTGCAGTCAGCAAAACAACCACAAAGCGCAGAGCAATTTATTTCCTTTTTTGTCTGATAACTACCCAGAACTAGTTAGATTTAGACCTTCCTTCTAGATCATCATGCTTCATCCTCCGCCGCTCTGCAGTTTACTATCAAGGGAGTTGGTGCTCAAACTATCTATGTTTTCTTAGCTGTGATATTTTATCAACAATCTTTGTGTACTTTATTACATTGACTATCAAATAGAATCGTGGGGTGTCGTTTTTATAAAAATTTACGTTTTGACCCAGTTTTATAATTAGTTATTAAATTTCAGAAAGAGATAAATAATTTTATATCAAAGAATTCAAAGATTATTGACAAAATGGGACACAATACAAAAACAGATTTTAGACAAGTCTATTTTGGTTTAATAAAATTATAGACTGGAGATGATGGAGTGCGTTCATTAAGTAGCTTCATGATAGAAGTCAGAGTTTAAGTTTCATCTGAGGAGACACAACACAGCGTCACGTCGCGGCCGCCGCCGCCGGGCCAGTGGACCAATTCAGAAAGTAGAGAGAATGAAACAGGCTGACAAAAGAGATTATTTGGATAAACTAGGTATACCTATGAACTTAAAATATGTATAAACAAATGGACATAAATACTGAAGTAAGTTTCGAAGATAATTTCAGATAAACGAAAGAATTAAAGGAATTAAAAGTTAAAATATTTGTTTGGGGTTTGTTTTCACTACATAAGTACGTAAAAACCTTTTTCATTTAATTTCGAACTGAACAGTGCAGCCAACCGAATTTAAAAAAAAAAACAACCAAAACAATAGCGACGTGAACACCGAAATCAAAAAAAAAAAATATCGCTGCAAAATTCAAAAAAGTAAACATCGTCAGATCGCCGCTGCCGCTGGTGACGAGAGGAAACGTAAAAGCCTACAAACCACGTGGAGCGCCAAGGTCGAATTTATGTTTTCAACTTGTCAAGCGCGGCGTGTGATAAATTAATTCTACGGGCCGTTATAGCCGTCGACTGTTTCCAAATTTGGCCTCTATTGCCGCGCGTGTAAAGTAGATTTTGGCTCACTTACTCGATCCACGCATAGTCGCCAACCCAGGCAATATATCTTAGGCCGTGTACTGCCCCTGACAGTTCGTAAACAAACTGGAGCTACCGCAACAAAGGGCCACTGTCAATTTACACTTCAGATATCGTTCTCGTGCCAAATAATACTTTGTATTAACCTATTTGCGTTTCTAGAAGCGTCTAATTTATCGAATTGTTTAAAGCGAGTAGATTAAAAAAGTGTCGATTCGAGAGCCACTCACCAGAAAATAACACGAGGATGTGAGAGATTCGTGCGGAGTCATCTGTGATACATCTTGCACATATCGATCAGTCTTGCAGTTCTCAAAACACAACTACAAAAAAACCTAAGAGGTTAGCACCAAAAATCGTCGAATTCGACCGATGTAACACTCGTCGCGGCGTCGGTAAATAAAGATTTAATTACAAACGGAGCACAGCGAGTCGGGGAACGTAATCGGGTCGTTAAATGATTCACAATCAAAATAAAAATAGTCGGACAGACGCTGCGTCGACGGGCACGCACTGTCTGTCTGCCCGCTGCCCGCTGCCGTGCTGTCAATATTCGTCAAAACGAAAATGGCGACACCCTCGACAGAATACGATCAGTCGACTGTTCCCGTCTCTCTCGGGCCGGGCCAAGCGACAAGGACGGCCACACGACGTGTTGTCTTCGGCCTGGCCAGACTGATTTGTGATGTCACGCCCAGCGGCGTAACGTTTTGCGTAATTACACGTTCATGAACGCTTGTAAACTTGTTTTAATAACGTTAATTTACGATCGTTCCGTTTATGAGGTCGTCTCTCGAAAGTGTCGGTCAATGCATAGGTTAATTATAGAGCGACGTGAGATTACTTTATAGTAATACGTCTTTGCGCATGCTAAGCCCATCCCACCACTCGATATCTGTCGCGGGAGCGCCTCCTACTTCTTCTTATTTTATTCAGTGCTTTTTTCAGATGTTCATCTTTCAACTGCATTAATTCGACGCTCAGAGTCGCAATGCAGTTTGATTAATAATGAAGTTAACTCTGCAGGCACCGCGGTGCCCACTACCCGTGCTCTTTGTTTGCAAATGTCATACTATTTGCATTTGTAAAGTCAAGTTCGGCTGGATAGGTAGATATTATCTGCTAACACTTTTCCAAACCTGTAATCAATCGACTCTTGACTTAGATTAAAACTACATATTGTGCAATGTTTATTATATTCCTATAACTGATATCATAATTATAACAACATCTACATGTCGTTCGAGTACAATTTAATTTTTTAATGACTGTTTGATGCTAAGACTATTGAATCTTGGATAATTGTAAAACTTCTGATTAGCGACAGATAATCAAGGCTAATATTCGTAACATCATACGTCAACAAATACAACTATGGACACAAAAAAAATATTAATTTACTTAAATTAAAAAAATAATCAACTGTTTTTTTGTTACAACATACCAAACATACCTACTTAGACTATTTTAGGTCACATCTATGATTGTGTGCTACATATGTCACTTACACGCACACACATCTCTCTCTCTCTCTCTCTCTGTCTCTCAGCTACCTCACGACCTCTAGAAAAAACAACTAAGTTTGTCACAGACTACTAAAAAATTATCTGTGACAGTTGCAAAGGTTTCTGACAATTAATTGTTACATCAGATGTCAATGTCATGTCTTTGGCATCGCACTTTGTGCAAATACACAAAGGACGACTGACAAAAAGAAAAAATATATTATTGAGATACCTAGATAACAAGTAGCCAGAAAATGATAGTTTTGGATAATAAAATAACTAAATAAATTTTAAAATTCAAGATAAAATGTTAAGGTTTTTTTTCAACATGAAATAGTAGCCGCCATGTTATTACGTCATACGGCTATGTTAACTATAATAAAGTGTCAGTGTCAAGTGTCAACTGAAACTGATCAGCGTCAGTGTTATTATCCATTCGGCAATTGCCGCAATATACGGCAATTCGAGTTTTTTTATAGGAAAATACGGCATACGGCAAGCTTTTATTGCCGTATCGTATATACGGTAATAAAAAGCCTGCCGTAATAATGCTGTAAAATTTAAATGCATTTATTTTTGTCTATTATATTAATATTTTATTATGTAAATAAAACAGACATTGGCAAAATACACAAAGTTTAATGTCGTAAAAAGAAAAAAAAGCATAAAGTTTTCAACAGTTCTGACTTCTGACGTATTTCCGTGCCATTCATTCAATTAAATTAAGTCCGTTAACTTTTCGTTTGAGTTGTGTTTTGTTCCTGTTCCGTTAAAATAATTGAAAACTGTTAGTAGTGTATAATTAAAACACAAATAAAAGCGCAATAATGTCCGAGAACACGCACACGTCGCGCTTGACGTCCTACAAGAACACCGGCCAGGGCATGACCGTGAGTATACCGCGTACCGTGGAACAGCTACATTACTTTAAATTATTGTGTGTAATAAGATTACCTGATACTTAAACATATTTCAAAACTTTAACTTTTAATAGCGGTGTACTTGCAAAGGTACTTGATTGCTAAAAATTACGATTTTACCAGTCAAGTAATTTGAAGGTAGGACAGTGCAAAAATATATATATTCCCAAAAGGCTTTGTTGCGTATATCAGGGTTTTATAGCCTTTTTTGTATTAAAACTAACAATTCTTCCTTTTATCTCGTTCCGTTTACTAGTTTTTATATACTTACAAAAGTTGGAACATACATGAAATATCCAATATTTTCTAACCAATGTACCCACTACTCGATTCGAACAGAAACAGTCTGTCGGAGCGTGTGCCTGTGCACAGAATCATATAAGAATTTGTATTTTAACTTATTAATAGCACAACACACAGATCACTAGTAATGGCAGACTTGAGACAGAAGTAACAAATGAAACAAAGTTTGTACAAGAAAAGAAACAAACATCACAAGAAATGCAACCTCTAGCTCAATGTTACTGAAGTTTTTTTACAAAATATGTTCGGGAGTTAGACACAAACTTTTGGATTACCGTTGTCGTTGTCGGTGGCTTTTGTTGAGAATGTCTCATGGTTTGGTTCTCATCATGCTCCTCTTCCAAAGTAACCTGTCCCGAGATGACTAGCATCTATCTAGGTCTAGGTCTAGGTAGGTAGGTGTTGAGATAGCTACAGCGCTCACATATTCCCGTGATCTACATCTCCTTGCATTTGAATATCAGTGAAGTCCGTTGTGGGGTTTGAGTGGATGCTGGCTTCATCCAGGCTAGCCTCATTGTTTCTTGAGTGACAACACTCTGTGCAGAAACTAAAGTTGATGGTTTTTGCACAAATTGTTGGGTGATATAAAATGCTTTGCCTGTCAGTCACATAGTTGTACCCGAGTTATATTATCAAAGGTGTGCCCGAGGGCAGGTAGCTTCCCCTCCAAGCTTAGAATTGTAGTTTTCTAGAACGCTACGTTTTTTTTAAGGTTGACAGGATAGGTTTTTGACCACAGCTCACCTGATATTAAGTGACAATGCGGTTGAAGGGGGTTAACACACCTAGCTTGGAGTGAAACTGGCTCTCAAGTGAGGCTGCTGGAATACACTATAAGCTGCAGCAGATTTTCAATTTGAGCTCATTGTTGGGGCTTGGACCCACGCCCTTCTGCGCGCGACTATCACTAATTTTTTTGTGAACTACCCTATTTATTTAGTTTGATATTTGAGCTATGCTACAATAGCCGAGGTAAATGTAAGGCATGATAATAAGTGTAAACTACCTTAGCATTATGGCAGGATCGGCGGTACTTGGTGGGAAGTGACGATGAAGCCACGATCTCACCTGGTGGGAAGTGACGATGTGGCCGAAGATGGAGCACGCTTGCCTAGAAAATACCTATAGTATATGAAGAAATGGAGCAAAATGTTACAGTGACATCACAGCTGCTGGCATTTATTTTGGTATTTATTTCCGGTAAATCGTAATTATTTGAATAAAACGGTAGATTTTTAGCATAAAATCAAATTTATGATTTTTGCAATTGTGATTTACCGCAAATAAAGAGCAAAAGAAATGGCAGTACCTGTGATGTCACTGTAACATTTTGCTCCGTTTGTCCGTAAATGGCAAACATTTATTTGTTTGGAAATCGAACCAGCTTATAAAATCCCGCTAATATTATAAACATGAAAGTTTGGATAGATAGATAGATGTTTGTTACTCTCTTACGCAAAAACTAGTGAACGGATTGACACGTGAGCATGTGGCAGGACCTGCGGCGCAAGCGCGCGGAGCTCAGCCTGACGCTGCGCAAGCAGGCGCGCGAGGAGCAGCTGCTGAAGCGGCGCGCCGTGTCGCCCGACGCCGGGGACGCCGCCCACGCCGGGGACGCCGGGGACGCCGGGGACGCGCTCTCCCCGGAGGACATCGTGCGAGGTACGCCTGCTGTACGTCCTGCTCTCTGTGTCGGGGGGCGCTAACCATTCTGTGACATGGCCATGCTCACCTCATTGCCATACATACATTATCTGTTACAAAAACACAGAACAATTTATCATTAATAGACATTGTAGCGACGATTAGCTCGGTGGTTAGCGCGGTCGGTTCACACACGAAATGGCGCGGGTACAATGACAGTGGGACACCCAACAATGAGCTCGAGCTGTCGGTGACGGAAAACATCGTGAGAAAACCACAGCATGGTGGTAGCGCACTCTCTAGTACTCGGCTGGCTAGCTACCACACGACAGTTGAAAAGTCTACCTCCAAGCGTTTAACGGTGTGTTCCAACAGTCTCACTTGAGAGCCAGGTCCACTTCGGCGACAACGTCACTTAACATCGTGTGAGCAGTGGGCAAACACCTAGCCTGTCAACCATAAAAAAAGAAAGGACCCGAGTAACCGGCAGCTGTCCGCCTGTCTTTCCAGAGCTGCGGTGCGCGGAGCTGGCGGCGCAGACGGCGGCCGCGCGCGCCGCGCGCCGCCTGCTGTCCAAGGAGCAGAACCCGCCCATCACGCCCATGGTGCAGGCCGGCGTCATCCCGCTGCTCGTCGCCTGCCTCGACCGGGACGACTGGTAGCGCCGCATACACACACTGCACACTACTAATAAACACGGCACTCTGCTGTGCACTCTGCACTCTGCGGCACGAGATCTCGGTGCAGCACCGTTCTGCTTCTTTCATTTCGTCGCCGCATTTCGTGCATTTGCCTGTGTCAAGGGTTTGAATATTTTCAAATGTAGTCAAAGTCCAGTCTTGGTCAAGTCCAGTCCTTGTCAGTCAAGTCCAGTCATGCTTCAGTAAAGTAGTGGCGACTTTACTATAAAGCTTCGATGTAGTTTTGGAAGCAACACGAAATGTCATGTTTCACCACATTATATCATTTTCCCACACTCGCGCTTGTGATTCGGCACTTTATGAATAAAACGCCACCATTTTTATGCATAAACACTCGACAAAACACTAGTTTTGGAAAAAATACAACGGAGCGACACGACTCTTCCCGCGTTCCCGGCGGTCGCACCATTGTTTGCATCTACTAAATGTTGTTGAATTCTAAAGGTTTATGTATAAATTTAAAAATGTATTTGTGTAAGAGGTGTGATTGCTGTAAGTGAGTAAGTGAGGGTGGTATGTGGTTGCAGCGCCGACCTGCAGTTCGAGGCCGCGTGGGCGCTCACCAACATCGCGTCCGGCACGCGCGACCACACCATGGCCGTCGTCGACGTGAGTACTGAACCTCCCGCAGGCGCTTCTCGAGGCGCCGCCGCCGTGTGCCCGACTGTGACTGACGGCTCCCTAGCCACGCTGGCGTGCCTCGGAGCGCCGGCGCCCGGGGAATGCTGCTCCTTTAAAACTGCCTCACGTTCAATTTTATTCTTAATTAATTAAAATTAAATTATTAATTATGTGTCAACAACGTTTCCATATTTTTTTCTTTCTTTTTTGACATGTTGTGTTCATGTTGTTGACCTGCAACGGGCGCCGCGCCCGCTGACTGTAGTGTACGTGCCGCAGAACGGCGCGATCCCGAAGCTGGTGGCGCTGCTGGGGCGGGAGGGCGCCGTGGCGGAGCAGGCGGCCTGGGCGCTCGGGAACATCGCGGGCGACGGGCCCGGCGCGCGCGACCGCGTGCTGGCGGCGGGCGCGCTGCCGGCGCTGCTGCCGCGGCTGCATGCCTCCGCGCCGCGCGCGCAGCTGCGCACGCACGTGTGGACCTACTCCAACCTGTGCCGGTGAGCGTGCGGCCCGGGGCTCCGCCCCCGCCACTCCGCGCTAGGCGGCGCTACAGTCAGTGCTCCGTTGCAGGAACAAGAACCCGATGGTGGACTTCGAGCTGGTGGCGCCGGCGCTGCCGCACGTCGCCGACCTGCTGGACCTGCCCGACCAGGACGTGCTCGGTAACATCCTCCCCTCCTTCAGCTAACACACACTGCACGCGTTCCAACTCATTTTATCACGAACACGCCGTCGTCACAATCGCTCCCTTCTATTTCCTTTGAAGAGCTTAAATACCGCGAGTATTTAACGACTTTGTAATAACATCCGCCGGTTAATTATATTGGAACTTGTATCAGCAACTCACTGCGATTGATTTCGCACCCGGAACGCTCACCTCCCGCGTGGCGCGGGTTGTGGGCACACCCAGGTTGTGGGCTCGCCACGGTGTACAGCGCGGCGTACACTGTGGGAGGGCTCGGCGGAGTCCGCGGAGGTAACGCGAGGGTCGTGTGTGCGCAGCGGACGCGTGCTGGGCGCTGTCGTACCTGACGGACGGGCCCAACGAGCGCATCGAGCGCGTGCAGAGCACGCCCGGCGTGACGCGGCGCCTGGTGGCGCTGCTGGCGCACCGCGCGCCCGCCGTGCGCACGCCCGCGCTGCGCGCGCTCGGGAACATGCTCACCGGCTCCGACCTGCAGGTGACCACTACCTCACTACCTCACTACCGACACGGGTACCTGTTCATGTGTGAGCTTCCCGCCGTGCTAGACGTTAACTCCACGGGTCGGATGGCCGGCTGCACACGGCACACGATTTTGACGCAAAACGTCACTCGCAAAATGGTATCGTTATACATTTGGGCAGTTTCGCAAAACTTACACGGACTCTGCACTCACCGCGCCGATCGCTCTTTCTAATGTCGTCACTCGTGCCTATGAATGAGCACTTTTCTATGGTCAACAGAGCAGGTGTTTGACCACAGCTTGTGTTTAGTGCCCGTGTGGTCGAAGCACGCCTAGCCTGCAATGGAACTGACTCTCGAGTGAAGTGCAGCTGGCGGGTTCTGGAAAGTGTCCAACCACCAGCTCGTCGTTGGCTTGTATTGTGTAGTTAGTAGTGAGTAACAGCGGAAGAGACGGTCAGTGATGCGCGTGTGGTGTCGGTTGCAGACGGACCGCTGCATAGAGGCGGGGTGCCTGGAGCAGGTGGCGGAGCTGCTGCGGAGCGGCACCCCGGCGCTGGTGAAGGAGGCGGCGTGGGCGGCGTCCAACGTGCTGGCCGGCACGCACGCGCAGATCCAGCGCGCGCTGGACTCGGGGCTGCTGGAGCCGCTGCTCGCCGCGCTGGCGCACGCGGAGCCCAAGTGAGCCCGCGCGGTCCCGCCTGCGTGCCTGCGTGCCTGCGTGCGTGCCCGCGCGGTACTCACGAGAGGGCTGCTCCTTGCGCAGGTGCCAGAAGGAGGCGGCGTGGGCGGTCACCAACCTGTGCCTGGGCGGCGACGCGGAGCAGCTGGACGCGCTGCTGACGGCGGGCGCGCTGCAGCCCTACTGCGCGCTGCTCACGGCCGCCGACCCGCGCGCCACGGCTCTCGTGCTCGACGGCCTCTCGCACCTGCTGCAGGTGCTGCACTCCCCTCCCTCCCTCTCCTACGCGCTCCCATTCCTCTAACTCTGCCTTTGACGTGGGTGTAGGTTAACCCCAACAATGAGCTCGAGCTGCCGGTGAAGGGAAACATCGTGAGGAAACCACAGCATGGTGGTAGCGTACTCTCTAGTACTCGGCTGGCTAGCTGCCACACGAGAGTTGGACATCTGCCGCCAAGCATCTAACGGTGTGTTCCGGCAGCCTCACTTGAAAACCAGTCTTATTCCAGGCTGTTAAGGTGTGTTAAACATCTTAGACAACATCCTCACTTAACATCAGGTGAGCTGTGGTCAAACATCTAGTCTGTTAACCATTAAAAAGTCCATAAAAAGGTCTTTTTTTTTGTTCGTTAAAAAAAATAAGAAAACGATGAGTTTGCTTTGGTTCCGCTTGTGTTGTGAATGTAATGCGTCGATGAACGGAAGTGTGGCGCGCTGCTTGCAGGCGGCGGTGAAGTACGGCCAGGTGGACGCGCTGTGCCTCAAGCTCGAGGAGATCGGCGTCCTCGACCAGATCGAGAAGCTGCAGGAGCATGAGAACGAGCAGGTCAGTCGGGCCGGGTTCGGTGTTCAATTCCCTTGTATATTTGATATTTGTTATCTCGGAACTCGTTCATGAAGCGATTTGGAAAATTTTTTTTTTATTTGAAATGTACTATCAGGTTGGGTTTTTTTTATTTGGTTTTGGCGTCGCATTTTGAGCATTCGCCAGTGTCAAGTGTTTTATATTTTCAAGTTTCAAAAGTTAAATAAGTGCCCTCGCAGGTATAGTTATACTCTAAGTCCAGTCTTTGTCAAGTCCAGTCCGAATTAGTCGAGTCCAGTCATGCTTTAGTAAAGTAGTGGCGACTTCACTATAAAGCTTCGATGTAGTTTTGGAAGCAACACGAAGTCGTGTTTCCCCACATTATATCACTTTCCCACTTGTTTTTCTTGTAATTCAGCACTTTTTGAATAAAACACTTACGCATAGACTTAGACACTCGACAAAACACTAGTTTTGTAAAAAATACAACGGAGCGACGCGACTCTTCCCGCGTGCCCGCCAACACTCCGGGTGGTTCAAGCCGCGCGCGTTGCAGGTGTACAAGAAGACGCTGCACCTGCTGGACACGTACTTCGCGGAGGGGGAGGGGGAGGAGGCCGCGCCCGCGCCCGCGCCCGCGCGCGCCGAGGACCAGTTCCTCTTCGGCGCCGCGCCGCCCGCCGCCGACCTGCACTTCTAGCTGGAGCTCCAGAACTGGTGCTAACAGCTGGCTCGTATGTGGATGCAGCGGCGCCGCAGCGGGGGCGCCGCATATTTGTTTAGTTATAATTAGTATAAAGAGTTATTTGTGTTACGCGTGTCGTGCGCCCGACTTGCACGATCGAGAGGGTTCGCGGTACGATAACTGGTTTTATTGTTTTAATTCGCACGCGGTAGTAGTGTGCAGCGTGGTATTTAGTGTTAGTATATTTTAGCAGAATAATAAATCAATTGCTTTTAATCGCGTCACGCAGGTGTTTTAGTCGAGTCGAGCGGAGAGACAACTATGCGTTCACTTACTTGTATACAATTAATCTGTGCTTAAAGTAACCTGGAGTCGCGTATAGCGAGGTTCATGAGTGAGCCGTTTGTAAAAAGACTGATTTGTGATATTGAAGTAAGTGTAATCTGTGATCTGTGCGAGCTGGAATATAAGTAATATTTTCTTTAACTGGTGTTTTATTTGCGCCCTGACGCGCCCGGGGCGTGCCGTCCCGGTGTCACGTGTCCCGGTGTCAGCTTCCCACGTTTCCTTGGCTTCACACGCTTTGGTAGAATATCTGAATAGTGCTATAGGGTCTGGGTTCGATTCCCACCGGTACAAACATTTATGTGATGTCTGGGTGAACTGTACGCGTTATAAGTAAGTTTTTGCATGTGTGACAAGCTAGGTATTTGACTACAGTTCACCTGGTGTTAAGTGACGGTGAGGTCGAAGGTCGTAAACACACCTAGCCTATATACTAGCTGCGCCCAGCGGTGTCACCCGCTACATGTTTTCGAGATATAAAAATAGCCCATGTGTTAATCCAGGACCTCAGCTACCTCCATACCAAATTTCATCCAAATCCGTTCAGTAGTTTTTGCGTGAAATACTAACAAACATCCATCCAAGCTTTATGATATTTGTTGTATTTTTTGACGTACCTATAATATATCTATAAGTGAGTATATGTCGGTGAAAACCGCATCAAAATCCATCGCGCGGCACAAGCAGCGCTCGACTTACAAACTAGGTATTCAGATATATATACCGACGCGGGATTGTATGGTACGAAATAGCGGCTGGCGGTGACCACGGCGCGGCGGCGGCGGCGGCGGCGGTACCTACTACTTTGAGTCATTCCACACGTGGAATGTGTAGCACGAGTCGATAAGGAAGTACCTAACAGCCCGGTGCCGCGAGCGCGAGCGCGACGTTTTCCTCCTCGGCGTCGGCGTCGCGGTCGTCCCGGCGAATATATTTCATATTATTTATTATCGAATGGCGCGCCCGAGGCCGGACCTGCTGCTGCTGCTGCTGCTGCTGGGCGGCTGCTGCAGCCTGCTCGTGCTCGCGCGCTCCTCAGGTACGTAGGTACATATACCCGGCGGCGGGCTTAGCTGTTGCGAGGTCCGAGGTGACAGAGCGTGGTGAGGCCCTCTTTCTTTGACTCCGTTTTACTAAAAATCAGTTCGAGTGCTCGAGTGTTTGTAACATGCTTGCACTAATAATGAAACCGTGCGTCCAGGGGGGGCTTGTGAAGTGCGCGGCGCGAGTAGTTGTGGACGCGGGGCCCGCGGGGCGAGCTACTTCTCCGGCACACACCTGCGTGTTGACGAGTCGTCTACTTTGTACGACGGAAACTCTTGACGCCGCGTGAGTAATCCCGCGCGAGAGAAGCAAATATGTGTCAACCGATGATGTACCTACGTACCTACTATACAAACATAAGTAAAACCTCATTGGTGTCAACGTGTCGTCAGTTTCCACAGAAAAAACCAGCTATTATAGCGGCTTTACTCCCCTCTTCATGTCATTGTGCCCGGCCTTCCTTCTGCAACGCATCGAATCGAGTGACGAGAAGTGTTGTTCTCCGCCTGCGAGGCCCGAGGCCCGGAGGCTCGCTGCACACTCACTCCGGAGGCACGCGACTGCATTATAATCACTCAAATATTGATTGTTTGTTAATTAAATTTAAGCAATAGATGTAGGCCGTCACTCGGGGAGAATGTAGCATTGTAATGGCAAAACAATTTCTGAAATCGCTCCAGTACTTGTTGAGTTCATTCGTTACAAACATACACAAATCTTTCCTCTTTATAACATCACTAGCTGCGCCCCGCGATGTTACTCGCTACATGTATTCGGGATTAAAGTAGCCTATGTGTCAATCTAGGGTCTCGGCTATCTCTATACCAAATTTCATCCAAATCCGTCCAAACAAGTAACAAACATCCGTCCATCCAAACTTTCACATTTATAATATTAGTGTAGGTAAAATAAATTCGTGACTATAAGTAGAAACCATCCGCCCCGAGTACAAGTACAGCGACCTTGTCTAAACTGAAAGCCGCGACTTACTTTTACTTTAGTACTCAAAATTATCCTAGATGGCGCTCCTCAAGCCTAACACGCGCAAGCGTTACATTAAAAGGATTGTGACCTCACAAACTCACAAGTCCAGGTCACAGGACCTGTGAGGGGCTTTGTAGGTTTGTTGCAACTAAGGTACGATATGTGTTTTCATAGCGTTTGTATATGTATACCCTATCCTTATAACCAAAGACTAGCCCTAAATTTTATCCATCATAATTAGAGCTCAGTACTCAGTAGTTCGCGTGTAAGTGCAGAAATAATTTAACTAGTGTACGAGATCGACGGCGACGCGGGACGCGGCGATCGCAGATTACAATATCCTAAAAAACAAGTCTTACTATTATATTATTATCAGAGGCCAATCGACCGATACCGGAAGTCACCGATGTAACTGTTACCGGACCGGACCTACCGACTTCAGCTCAATGTTCAACGACTGACCAATTAAATATCCAGTGAACATATTGGCCTAACCTCAGTTACAAGTGGCGGCGCGGTGGAGACGACCGGCGCCGGCGCCGGCGCTGGAGGCGCGCGTGCGCGTGCGCGTGCGCGTCCCACTCTACAAAACTGTGTAACTTAACCGTAGCTATATACCTACCGCTATAACATCAACAATAAAATAATGTCATGTGATGGAATTACTGAGCTGGCGTCTGCACAACAACAATGTTAGTTGCCAATACCTACATTAGGTACATACAAATAAATATAACAAAGCAGACAAGCTGGAGCGACTCCGGCAGCGAAGCAGGGCTCCGGCTGCCGGAGGCTAGGACGGCAAGGTGCAGAGTGAGGAAACGTCTCACAACGCGCGCACCTATTACTTACTATCATAATTATGGTGCTTACAGCGGCGGCGGCGACGGCAGCGACGGCAGCGGGGTTCCTCACGGTGAACGGGGCGCGGGTGAACGCGGCCTGCGCGCCCGCGCCCGCGCCGGAGCCCGAGTACCGCTACTACGACGGCGAGGTGGTCCAGTTCGAGTGCCACCGCGTCGCCGGCTCCCACTCCATGCTCTCGTTCGTCGGCGCAGGTACCGCCGGACTCCGCGACCCGCCTCGAGCCGGTAGACAGGACTATCTATTTAAAAAAAAATATGGGAAAAGTAATGAGACGAACGAGACGCTCTCCTGATGGTAAGAGATAACGCCTGTCCATGACCATCGCAGCGATACACAGAACTTTGAGTAGTAAAACAAAGTCCAGGCATCGCTGCTTCGGCGCTCATTACTTTGAGACTTGCGATGGTTAGTCTCAACAGCCCAGTAATGTCGCTGCAGTACCCTTCAAACTGGAACACAGTAATGTTTACACACTACTGCTTGGCGGCAGAATGGTACCCCCTGCTAAGTCAACAATTACACTAAGTACGTTATTTTTTGGTTCCGTTGACGTTTTCCGTTTGGCAGGGCGGTTATTCGCATACCTACGAACTACTAGGGCGTTTATTTATTGTTATGTTGGTACAGAAAACTTGATGAATATTAATTTTTGCAAATTACCATACGATACTACATCCTCGAATATTGTATCGTCAAGCACAAGCGCGTGAACATCGCCGTGTGCCGGTGGGAAGAGCTACAGCGACTCACCGTCGCGCATCGCTCGCTCGCGAGTCCCGACGCAGCGATGCACTGGACGCTCGCGCTGTGCTGCTACTCTTTGTTCTGTGTTACAGACAGGTCCGCGGCGGCGGGGCAGGCGGAGCAGGCGGGGCAGGCGGAGCAGGCGGGGCAGGCACAGGCGCAGGCGGTGGTTCGGCAGGCGCGGCGGCTGCGCGCGTCCGACCGCGGCGCGCGCCTCGTCTGCCTGCTACTTGACCTGCGCGGCCGCGACGCGCCCTGCGCGCTCGCCCTCACGCTGCTGCCCGTCTCGCGCTCACCAGGTGCACGCCGCGCCTCTTCTCCGCGGAGCCCCAGTCCCCTAACGGACTAATCCCACTAATATTATAAATGTGAAAGTTTGGATGGATGGATGTTTGTTACTCTTTCACGCAAAAACTACTGTACGAATTTTGTTGAAATTTGGTCTGGAGATAGCCGACACCCTGGATTAACACATAGGCTACTTTTTATCCCGAAAACATGTAGTGGGCAACACCGCTGGGCGCCGCTAGTTTGACATACACTTAAAAACTAAACCAAAAAACGAATTAAAATAAAATAAGCACGAGTATTCGTACTCTGTCCTCGCTGCAGTAAGCAGCTGCACGCACGGGGCGTGCTCAGCACGTGCCGACTGTGCTGGGAGAGTGGACACGTGCTGAGCGCGCCTCCCTAGCGACCTGACCGCGCGCGTGCTCCGTGCACTGTGCACTGTGCAGGCGGCCGCGGCGTGTGGGGGCCCGCGCTCGGCGCGGCGGCCGCGCTGCTGCTGGCGGCGCTGCTGCTGTGGGCCTGGGTGGCGTACAGGAGCCGGCCCCGCGACCAGGCGCCGCTCCCGCTCCGGCCGGACGCGGTGTAGCAGCGGCTCGCGGGTCAGGGCTCCGTGGACGCGCTGGGCCCGGCGGCGGCGGCGAGCGCCCGGGGCGCCCGCCTGCTCGCGGCTGGCGCGCCGCTCCGGGGACTCGCTGCGAATGCATTTGACTGCCATTTGTGATTTAACTTATTGATATTTTGTAATTGGGCCCATTCTTGACATGACATCATTATCTAGTTACTAAATCCTATGCGCCCCCACTCCCCAGCTGCGGGCGAGTGCGTCCAAACGACTATAAGTCATGCTCCGACATGTTAGCTCCTGTACTTAGCGAATAAATAACTTAATTTAGATTTAGATGTTTGATTTTCAACAAATAAAGAATGGTCTAATATCTCGTCGGTACCAGCCCCACATGACGTCTGTGAAGTCGGCATCAGCAAACAAACTTCAAGTTCACTGGCATCCGGCGCAAGGTGTACACTTCTTGATCAGTTTTCATAATACCTACTTCTATCGATTTTACTCTCGAAATTAGATGTTATGTACAAATATAGCATTGCATGGAAATTCGCAGATTCGACGTCAGTAAAAATGAAATTCTAGACAATATTTTTTGAATATTTTCGTATCAAGATTGTATTGTACCGACTGGCATGCTTTCCTAGCGCATGTATATTGTAGGTAGGTATACCTGATTTATACAGAAATGTCTAAATAAAAATATGAAAAGCATAAATAGTATTTACTCTGCACAGTACGCACACGTTTTATGTCATTTTAGGCAACATTAAATGAACTCTTACGTAATAGGTATTCAACAACATTTGATTTATGTATTGTATTATAGGCGGGTGCGGGGTGCGGGGCGCGGGCGGCACAAAGCAACCGGCGCGGCGGCATCGACTCAAAAGAGCCGAAAGCCCGGCTGCGAGTCGGTCGGTCGGTTTTCCTTTGATGGCGCGCGCGCATCAAAAATGCTCGAAATCAGTGCTGTTAGACGTACCAGCTTCTTGGTATTCATACTAGGTTGTAGCGTCATGTACCATGTACCAAGGTTACTAAAAAAATACCAAGATTTGCCGTAGACCAAAAAATTTCAAGAGTAGCCGTTGACTGATAAAAATACACTGAAAAGACGTATAATATAAGAGACAAATTTTTGAGATGCATCTAAAACATTCCAATCCAGATACTTTTAAATAACTAGCTCTAACCTCAAGGAATGAAAATACAAACCTATACTTAAATTGAAGCGAAATAAAGCTTTTAAGCGATTTTTTTTAATTTCGACATCTGGCAGCCCTGGTACCAGTTTTCCGTCTTTAATACCAGCTTTTTAGCCAGCTGGTACAAGGATTTCAGAGTGGCTAAATACAAATACAAAAGTTACAGCTCATTTTTCCATTCGTATTTAAAAATATCAAAATCATAACATAATATGACAACATCATGTCAAAACAATGAAAATGAAAATGCAATGAAGTCATCTAAATCTAACATAGTAACATCACTAACATAACATCCCTGCTCGAAATTTTTGACCAGTTCGATGCAGCGTTGGATTTCGTACTATAATTATAGTATTTGTACTACTATTTCATGCTCCGTACTAGATAATATCCATACCTAAGGATAGTACGGAAAAATACTACAATTTCGTTACTTCACTTAGAAAAGACCAAAATAGGTAAATATGACACCCGTTTATAGCCAAACCATCTGTAAAAAAAAAATCATTGAGTATTGTTTGACAGCTTACCACAACACATTGTGGTAAGCTGTCAAACAATACTTCTTCTTCAACTTTTTTTATTTTGGCTTCGCATTTTAATATGACAACATCATGTCAAAACAATGAAAATGAAAATGCAATGAAGTCATCTAAATCTAACATAGTAACATCACTAACATAACATCCCTGCTCGAAATTTTTGACCAGTTCGATGCAGCGTTGGATTTCGTACTATAATTATAGTATTTGTACTACTATTTCATGCTCCGTACTAGATAATATCCATACCTAAGGATAGTACGGAAAAATACTACAATTTCGTTACTTCACTTAGAAAAGACCAAAATAGGTAAATATGACACCCGTTTATAGCCAAACCATCTGTAAAAAAAAATCATTGAGTATTGTTTGACAGCTTACCACAACACATTGTGGTAAGCTGTCAAACAATACTTCTTCTTCAACTTTTTTTATTTTGGCTTCGCATTTTGTGTATTTAAATTATGAAACTTAAAATTGTAACTTGACACTGGCAAATGCTTGGGGTGCGACGCCAAAATCTAAGAAAAAAAAATGTAGCAAAAGTGGCAACTGTACCGATTTTATTCTTTCGTATACTCGCAGTTTAGAAGAGATGTTTTTATGATTACATGCTAAGGCTGAAGAAAATAATAGTCAAGAACTTACATAATTTAGAACAGGAGTAAATTTTGTATAAACATGTTGATTCTAACTATCTATTTTATTGATTAATAGCTTTTTTTTTAATCAATGTAAAATTAAAAAGAAAGTGTACTATCGGCGTACTACTATTTTGATGGTCTTGTACTATATTTTTCAACGTACCCGAATCCAACCCTGGTTCGATGTCTGCAACGTCACGGGCTGGACGTCGCGCGCGATCGTTTGCACACATTTTGATAATTGCGAAAGTGTTTGAGTGTTCGAATGTACAGTGCGGTGTTACATCCTGCCGGGAGTGCCGGGTGACGCGTGACGGTGGTCGGTGACGGCTCCGACGATGGATGCCTGTCACGAGTTACACAGTTGTTAGTTTCGTGTGTGGAGAGGAAGGAGAGGCGGACACTTCGAAGTCGAGCAGCCGCTGCTGCTGCTGCTGCTGCTGCCGCCGCTGCTGCTGCCGCTGCTGCTGCGATACCAGCGCGAGGTAAGTGCCTACACTTCGTTTCGCAAGTAATTCGCGGTGCGAGAGGCAGATGAACGCAATTACATATTCTTCAAGCAGAAATACTGTGAAAATTCGCCTCTTCCAACTTTATCAGCTTTTCAATAGTGATCATGTACGATACATATGATATATTACCATACTATTATAAAGAGGAAAGATTTAATTTAATAATAAATTCGTTGTCCCTAACACTCGTTATTCAGTTATTTCTAGTTTCCTCCTCACACGAGGTGCTTTGGCGCTCATTACTTTGATACCTTAGATGGTTAGTCTCACCTAGGTAGGTAGGTAGGTAGGTTTTTTTTTTTTTTTTTTTTAAATTTAGGACTGGTGCTTTAGCAGTGATTGAGCAGTGAAGAGTCGGTGCTATTGGTGTACTCCTTCCCTTCACCACTTGTAGTTTTATGTTTAATTGTGTCCACGAGGGAATTCGGGATGCCGGAAGGGTAAATAAAACGCCTTGCTTCGTATCCCTGAGCTGGTTATATTTTCAATTACACCAAAACTAGTCGCTAATTTATCGAAACGAAACGCCACCGCGTGCTAACTCGCTTGCAACGCCATCTAGTTTTGTCGTCGGGAACTAAACTAAATGGGTCGAACTTTATAACTCGAACATACCGCCCACCAAGGACATTTATTGAGGAATGTCCTTTAAAACCATGAAATAAACTGCCCACCGTGACATAAGGTTGAAATGTCCTTTGTGAGTGGTGACTAATAATACAAACAAAAGTTATGATGTTGTGCGCAAATAAATCTATACAAGACCACAAATTCACAACGAACTAAATTAACAAGTACTTAAATAATTTTCTAATCTAATCTTCCGTTACCGGTAGTATACATAATTTTGAAGCTGGCCGTTTTAACGTGGATGATTTGGTACGCAATGTGACTACGCGGGTTAGATTGTCCGAACCTTTGTGAACTTCAACAACGCGACCAAGCAACCATTGACCAGGAGGAAGATCATCTTCTTTAATTAAAACTACATCTCCGACTCTTGGCTCTGGAACTTGTCGAGACCATTTGTATCGCTGCATTAGTGCGGCCAAATATTCTTCAGACCAGCGTTTCCAAAATGTTTGCAGAGTTTTCTGAAGAAGCTGCCACCGAGACAAAAGACTTATGTTGCTGGAATTGTAGTTATAATCAGGTATGTTCACTAATGCTTCTCCCACTAAAAAATGTCCCGGAGTCAAAGGAAGAGGTTCTTGCGGATCTTCTCCATTGATTACCGATATAGGCCTGGAATTGAGGCAGGCCTTGATTTGAGCTAGCAGCGTGCTCATTTCTTCATAAGTGAGCGTCAGCGTTCCAATAGCTCTTTTAAGGTGGTACTTAGTTGACTTGACTGCAGCTTCCCATAAGCCTCCAAAGTTAGGAGCCCGAGGCGGGATAAAATGCCACTCAGTGCCGTTTTTCTCTAAATGTTCGGCTATCTCTGGCTGAATGGAACCTAATTCTCGCAGTTCTTTAGCTGCTCCAACAAAAGTTGTGCCATTGTCGGACCACATATTGGTGCACTTTCCTCGTCTTGCAATAAATCTTCTAAAGGCAGCTATGAATGCCTGGCTGGTCATGTCACTCACCACCTCTAGGTGAACTGCCCTTGTAGCCATGCCTATAAAGACGCAAATATAACCTTTATATGAGCGATGGCCACGACCCTTGGTTGTTCTAATACTGATTGGACCGGCGTAATCAACTGCACTGTTAAGGAACGCACGTCCCGGAGTACATCGTACCGACGGTAATGCGCCCATGAGTTGATGTTGAGTGGGTGCACTGTTCTTCACACATGTAACACACTGTCGGATGTGTTGTTTAACTAAACTTTTTGCTCTAATGATCCAGTAACCTGTCCTTAAATAATTGAGCATTAATTGCAAACCGCCATGTATGGTCTTTTCATGAGCTTCAGCTACAAACAATTTCGTTAGTACAGAGTCATGCGGTAAGACTACAGGCGTCTTGGTTTCCTCATTCAAAGGTGAGTGCTTCAGTCTACCAGTTATTCTAATTATACCGTTGTCATCCAGATAAGGGCATAAAATCCTTAGCTTGCTACTCTTCTTCGTAACCGATCTATTATTCTTTAAGCTCTTATATTCTTCCGAAAATATTTGTCGCTGGGCGAGTTTTATGCAACATTGTAGGGCTTCATCTAACTCAATCTTAAGTAAGTATGGCGAACCTCTGTAAGACTTCTTTAGCCACCTCCTACAATAGGCAACGACTCTTACTAACTTTTGCAGCGACGAATATCTGCTTAATAATTCCTCTTCTGTTACTTCGCCGAAATAAGTTCTAACAGATCCTTCTTCGCTCGTTCTTAAATCCTTTGAACTGTTATAGGGAACATCTTGATTTCTCAAGAAGCTTGGACCGGAAAACCACAAATCGTTTCCTACCAATGCCGAAGGTAAGACTCCTCTCGACGCGATATCTGCGGGGTTCTGCTTGCTTGAGACGTGGGACCACTTCGCCGCTTCTAGAATATTTATGATTTCGGATACCCGATTGGCTACAAAAGTCTTCCAGCGACTCGGGTGACTATTTAACCAAGCCAATACGACGGTGGAATCTGTCCACGCATGTACATTGTCCTTGTGAATGTTGAGCACCTCTGATGTTTCAGATAACAGTCGTGTCAACAAGACTGCGCCGCATAATTCCAATCGAGGGATGCTAACTTGCTTCACGGGTGCTACTCTTGTTTTAGCTACCACGAGTGATGATTTGACATTATGTTTACCATCTACAATACGAATATATACTGCTGCTGCGTATGCACAACGTGACGCGTCGCAAAATCCATGTAATTCAACAGTATGATCATCGTTCTTTGTGCCAAGCCAGCGTGGGATTTGTACTTTTGAAAATTCACCAAACTCCGACCGATAAGTATTCCATTCATTTTTTAAATCTTCTGATATTGGTTCATCCCAGCTTACTCCTAACAACCATAGCTTTTGCACGAACATCTTAGCTACAATCACACTAGGTGCGACCCACCCCAAAGGGTCGAAAAGCTTCGCAATTTCTGATAATATTTTTCTTTTTGTTTCAGGTCCTGTCATCACGGAGAGCTGCACGGCGTACTGAAAACTATCTTCACTTCTACACCAGGTAAGTCCTAAAATTTTAATCGTACTGTCTAGTTTAATTTCTATTTCGTCTTTTTCCAAATCTATTATTTTATCTGTTTCTATTTCTACTGGATTTTCTTTTATTTGTTCTTTATTAAACAGAGTGATCTTCCTTAGTAAATGTTTACTATTGCTATTCCATTTTTGTAATTCAAAACCTCCTTTGCTTAATAGTTCTTGCATTTCTTTAAATATTTCAAAACCTTCCTGTACTGAATCGCAACCTGTCATTAAGTCATCCATATAAAAGCATTTCATAACCCGTTCTTTCGCCATAAGATATTGAGCTCCTTCATCGTGTGCTACTTGCTGTAACGTTTTGACTGCTAAGTATGGAGCCGCTGCAGTCCCGAACGTGACGGTGAGTAGCTCATAATCCTTAATTTCTGCCATAGGATCGTCTCTCCATACAATACGCTGATACAGGTTGGCATCGGACGCTGAAACGAGGACTTGGCGATACATTTTAATAATGTCAGCCACTAGTGCTATGGGATAAGTTCGCCAGTGCATCACAATGTGTCGAAGATCGGCTTGTAGTCTTGGTCCAACCATCAGAGTATCGTTCAAGGAAACTCCAATTGTATTCGGTTCCGATGCGTTGAACACGACTCTAACCCTTGTGGTTGACTTATCTTCTCGCACAACTGCGTGATGCGGTAGGTAGACAGCTTCTTGTTTATTATCGTCTACGTCATTAACCTGTCTCATATGTCCTAATTGCAAATATTCGTCTAAAACACTGATGTAGCTTTGTTTAAAATGTACATCTTTTTGCAGTCTCTTTTCCAAGGACTTCAAGCACGCTACTGCTTTATTTCTGGACTCCCCCTTGCAACAACGTGGTTTCTCATCGCGAAATGGTAAGCTCACTATATATCGTCCTTCAGGCGTTCTTGTAGTAGTATTTTCATATATAGTTTCACATTTTTGTTCTTCTTCACTCAACATTTTCTTTTCATTATAAAACGTGCTTTCTTCCACTTCCCAAAATTTTTTCAATATATCAGTTTCATTCATCTGTGCATGCATTACTCGTATTATCCTTGACGATTCATTTTTGCACTCCTTGTTTATAACACCTGAAAGAATCCACCCTAGAGTGGTGCTCTGAGCAATCAGTGATCCGACAGGACACTTCATGACGCCTTCCTTCAGTATGGTGCCATAAACATTCGCACCCAGTAAAATGTCAATTTTGTTTGGGATGTTGTACTGAGGGTCTGCTAATTGCAGATGATCTAACCCAACCCAATTAATAACATCTATCATCTGCTCTGGGAGATAAGAAGTTATTTTGCCTAAAACGTACGCTTCTATCTCGATCTGAAAACTGGGATCAATACACGACTGAAGTCGGACTCGCACCTTGTATTGCGCTCGTACTGTTTTATCATTAGCTAAACCAGAAATAGTTCCGTTCGCTGGTATTTTCTTTAGCCTCATATGTTGAACTATGGCCTCTGTTATGAAACACGCCTGGGAGCCTTGATCGATTAAAGCTCGTATTGTTAACTGTTCGCCGCTTTTGGCTTCAGCATTTACAAGTGCTGTAGCCAATAAAACTGGTTTGGGTTTCCGCATTTGACCTGTAGATAGGCATGCTACAATTGGTGATTCCGCTTGTTGACTTGCAGAAGTTGTGTTCTGCGGTTTAGATGAAGAGGAATGGCCATATTGATTATGAGTCTCATGATCCCCCGGATGAAGCAACGTGTGATGTTTCTTGTGACATATTTTACAAGTTGCCTTGATTTTGCAATCATATGATATATGGTTGCTTCCCAGACAATTGAAGCATATGTTGTTCTTAGCAACAAAATCTCTTCTTTGGGATATCGCCTGTTCCGCAAACTTTTTGCAAAAACACATTTTATGGCTTTGTGAGCAATATTCACACGACTTTGTAAATGTCTTTGTTGCAAGCATAGCTTTCGCATGTTGGCTCTGATTGTTATTTGCAACACGACGTGGTTCGATAAATTCCAGAGCCCTGTACCGTTGTTCCATAAATGTTTTGAACTGAACAATAGTTGGAAGTTCATCGTCGCTTGAAATAAATAATTCCCACTGTTTTCGGGTTTCTTGATCAAGTTTAAAGGTTACAACATGAATTACTATAATGTCCCAGGTAGTCACATCAATTCCCAAATTTTTTAATGCATTCAAACAATCTACAGTTGTATCTAACAGTTCCTTAAGATTAATTGCTGACTCTACCGTCAAACGACGTAAACCGAATAATCTTTTTAAAATACAGTTAGATAAATATTTTTTATTGTCATAGCGCTTCTCTAATAAATTCCAACACTCCCGATAATTAGCGTCCGTTATCGGAGTGTGCCTGACCAACTGTGCAGCCTCTCCACTCAAGCAGCCCTTAAGATAATGTAACTTTTGAACATCTTGTAGAGATTCATTTTTGTCTATAAGTGATTTAAATAAATCTCGGAAAGAGACCCACTCAGAATACTTTCCTGAGAATGTGGGAATGGCAATCTTAGGCAACTGCACTGCACATTTGTTACTAACTGTTAAAGGGTTCTGTGGTAGCTGTGCAGCAGGTTTGGGAGAAAGTGTTTTTTGAACAGATTTTAAAAGACATTTATACGTTATATACGTATCTTCAGTGTTCTCATAAACTTCTGAGGTTACATAACCACTAGCAGCAATATCCTCAGGTTTACATGTTTCATACAATTTTTTGTGACTGTCCACAAACGAACTCCAATTATTTTCTAATAGTTCTAATCTAGTTTCTACATATTCTGCAGTAATACGATCTTTCGGACTCTTTTTGTAATTGCTGAAGGCTTTTTCGATACAGTTTTGAATTTCCTTTTGTACGTTAACAATTCTCGCCATATTCGTAATTTTTTTTAAACTTTATGATTTATAATTTTATAAAATTAAACCAAACATATAAATTTCAACCAAGTTAATGTTCACAGTTCAGAAAATTAATCATAAGTAAATTTTTCTATGTTCCATTCGAACTATTATATCAATTCGCAAAATTTTACAAGTGTTTTTAACTTTTTAACTTCGGACCAAAATCGGGCATAGGTTCCCCGTATGTTACAAATTTCGTAAATTATTCTAAGTCTTTAACTATTTCATGCAAATTATTCTAAGTCTCAAATCAGTTTTTAAAATTTTACAAGTCCCAAATTCTTCTTATAATTTTCAAAGTTAATTTCTCCAAAAACACAAGGTTCACTTTCACTTGATTTTTATAACAATGAAAAGTACTTACAGTTGTCACACTTGATTTGCCACTGTCACCTGTTGACGTCACCGCACTCCAGAGTGATGTCACGTCACCGCTGCCACCGTCACCGTCACCGTACCGGTCACCGTCGTCGTCAGTCACTGTTGCCGCCGCCCGTTGTCGTCACTGTCGCCGCCGCCAGTCACGGTCGCCGTCGCGCCGTGATGATCTTGATCTTCGATTGAGCTAGCTCTTCAGAGTTGGCTTCCTTCCCACCACTGCCCGGCAACTATCTCCGCGTGGCGGACGAGTAGCTACCGATGCTAGTGCCGCGTACTCCAATTGCAGCCATCCACTGCGAGTACGGGGGGGCTACGGACCCGAATAGTCCGTTGAACTAATTGACCTAATTATCCGGCTCGAAGGACCACAATGTCCACGAGGGAATTCGGGATGCCGGAAGGGTAAATAAAACGCCTTGCTTCGTATCCCTGAGCTGGTTATATTTTCAATTACACCAAAACTAGTCGCTAATTTATCGAAACGAAACGCCACCGCGTGCTAACTCGCTTGCAACGCCATCTAGTTTTGTCGTCGGGAACTAAACTAAATGGGTCGAACTTTATAACTCGAACAATTGTGATTTGTGAATTAAGTGATTGTTGAGGTTTAGTTGTATTAAATTGAGTGACAGTGGGTAGTTCTGTTGAGTTGAATGGAGGTGGGTAGAGTTGTGTTGAATTGAGTGATTGTGGGTGGATTTGTATTAATTTGAGTGATTGTTGGGTGGATTTGTATTGAATTGAGTGATTGTTGGGTGGAGATATAATGAATTAAGTGATTGTGGGGAGAGTTGTGTTGATTTAGTAGTTAGGTGTGTGTGCAAGCATGTGCCGTTACTCATTCGTTCACGCATACTATACAAACACACACCC